>KZ308611.1:348792-438663 GCA_000376725.2 Ladona fulva
TATATAAGTTAGACAAACTTGATAAAAAAGAATTCAAATCATAAGTCATACACATGAGAGCTCATTACGCATAGCTAATAAAAAAGAAAACTGAATTTGAGATTACAGGTAAGACTGAATAGAAAAAAGCTTTCCTTGAATCAGTTTCTAATATAATTAAGATTATATAACGTTATAGGAGACTTCAAAGAAATCCTTTAATAAGTCAATTAAAATTACATGTAATATCCAATAATTTCTCATTTTTGACAACTATATTTACTAGGCTGTTCTAAATTTTCCCTAAGAATTAGTTCATTAGCGCAAAATTTCAGGAAAACCCAATGTTTGTTTATCTAGAAGGAAAACATTTCCACTTTTGTATTTTACCATGAGTAAATACCATAGACCGAAGCTGAACTTTGCTTCTTAAATGATAAAAATAACTTGTTCAATTAATGAAGGAACAGATTCTTAGTAAAATTTAACTCACCAGTCCCATCCATATCCTCCATATCTGCGTCATTTGAGCCTCCTGAGCCCCCATTGGTGTGAAACCAAGCAGAACTCATAGCTCCAGTAACCGGAGCTGTGTTAATATTTATAAGATCTAATTTCAGCCTTCTTTCTTGTTCATAGCCTCTCTTGACTCCAACACACACTGATGGATATTCTCCTTCATCAGGTGTGAGAATCATCTCAAAAACTCCCAACGGATTTGGCAAATTGCACTCAAAGTGCTGGAAAAAATATCATTCAAATTGTTATAACTGACAAATAAGTTGATTTTTTATGAGGTGAAAGAGATAAATAAACCAGATAACAGGGTTCAAATTTCAACATCCGAGGGTGTATCAATTATGATAATACAATGGTCCTTGAGATAAGAGTGCCCACGTATCAGTTCATTGAGACCTGAGCTAGGTCCAGTTTTTGCCTGAGTTACAAGTCGAAATTTGAGATAAAAGCAAGCATCAGTGATGTCACTGGAAGTTGGCATATTGAGTCAACACTCAGATTTGCAAGCCTTGTGCATTCAATTAATGTGTTTACCTTGCCACACACAATAATCATTTCTATTGTGTTGTTTTAATTTTATTTGTACGTACAGTTCTTTAGCTAAAACTGAATTGAGATATGAGAATTTTGACTTTCGAGCTCGGTCACGGAATTAATTAAACTCTTCTCTAGGTACCACTATATAATAATCATATATATATATAACAAAAAAAACAATAATGCGTAATTACTGTGATATAATATTGAATTATACATTCACTTTTACAGGGAATCAGGTATTAATGGTCATTCAGCAAATAAATATATAATGGAAAACTTTTTAAGGGATTGCAAATGTTTTCCTATTATTAGGGTCATGCCAAACAACTCTAGCACCAGAGGTGAGATATAATATGGCATCTTTTATACTAATAGCCAGTTAATTTGAATTTAGTCAAAATTATTCTAAATGGAAAGTGACAAAAGTTGAAAGTAAAGGTTCCCCATCTGAAATTCACTGCAGTTTTTGAAACCAATGATTTAGTTTTCTACATCACCAAAGATTTAGAATTCTAAAGTGATGTCCTTGCAAGTTTTACCACAAATTGCTTCTTGAGCTAACAATAAATTTCTTTGCTATTTTTTGGCCTTGATTATGATTCAATCACAATGATAGTTACTTCAACTGCACTAGTATGATTTGTAGAGCAATAATGCCTTACCTTGAGCAGCATAAATTTATTCAGTGGATCATACCACTGCATTAGAAATATTCCTTGTGGCGTTGCACCACACAGGTACTTGTAACCATTATATGGATTTCTGCCAACACATGCTTTGGAGCAACCTTTTGTGTCAGGGACTTTGGTTGTTAGAGCAAATTTTCGTGGCACTAGCCTTTCTGGAATACGATTCACATGGAGAGAAAACCTATGGCTCTGCTTTCCAACCAAGCCAGGCAGGTCATGCCGGTATAACTGTGGAGTTTTTCCTGGAAAAAAAATAAAAATACTTATTTGTAATTACTATAAGCTGGGAGCTAACAAGTTCTTCATTTATGAAAACCCGTGACATAACATTTCAATATATGACAGAGTACTCGGAGAATTAAGGAAAGAAAAATAAACAGTTTTGTACAGCTATTTCACTAATAAATATTATGATCTAGTGATAACCCAATTAATTTGTATTAAAAAAGATTTAAAATATGACATTTACCCCTTCATCTTCTACCTTATCATGCAATGACTTTGATGATTTGTACATTACATATGCTCAAACCATATCCAAATAACTTTGAAAATTGAACACTTCTGTAGACCAAAGTATGGAAATATACACTTCTAAACCTTTAGAAAATAATTACAAATAACAAATTACATCTCAAGGATTAAGGAAAGGTAAATTACTAAGCACAGAAGATCCATGTAGCTGAAACACAAGGAAAAAGCAATACTGGTACTCGAACCCAGGTATCCCACTTTCCAGGCAGGTATTGAGCTACCATAGTGAATCTCTTCCATTTAAAATTTTTATTTGGTGGCATGAACTGCCACCAAAGGTCCTCACTGAGGCAGCCAATTCACAAAGCGGTCTTATAAGGTAAACCCTCCAAAGGATTACGGAAAGGTAAATTACTAGGGACGGAAGAGCTGTGCGGCTGAAACCCAAGGAATAACAGGTGTGAAAAATAGCGATGTGACTGGGACTCAAACCCAGGGAAAGTGGGAGACCTGGGTTTTGTCCCAGTCATGTTGCGATTTTCACATTTGTTATTCCTTTAATTACATTTCATTTTATAAAATTTAACCAACCTGAGAGAGACATAAGTATATCTTTGATGACATATATCCAGAGAGTTCTCCTGGGATAAAGTTGATCAATGGTTGTCTCATGCAACTCATTCAGGTTCAGATGATAAATTCCTTCCTCAGCTGCAAACAGAATATGTTCATCCCGAGTTTCAGGATGAATCCAGGATGCAGTGCAATGTATCCTAAGTGGGCATCCATTGAAAACTTTGGAGAAACAAGCTCCCATGTGAACCTGACAAAAAAGATAATACGAATATAATAATACGAAAGCATCTTACAGGGAGAAATATGGCTTCAAAAACATGCATAGGAATTTATTAATTTAATTAACTCAAAAAAAGTTCTCTTGAAAAATTTTTGAAATCATGTTCAACTGAAATGCTTTTAGCTACTTAAAATGAAAATTTTAATCAATGTTAGAGATCTTAAACCTAAAAAGCTATTAAAATTACCTCCCATTGTTAATTTTCGTTCATTTAATAACATAATAACAATTCATAATTTCTTTAAAGAACTGTCATTTGACAGGAAGATCCTTCAAGTCTACATCAACTTTGTTTAAAGATACGGAGGAATAAGAAATAACCAAAAATACAGAATAAGTAGTAATCATTTTACTACAGTTAAGTATTTCTTAACTTATTTGTTCCTTAAAAGCCATATACACATAACCTTTAGCAAAGAAATAAGTAAATTAAGGTAATATCTCACATGATGACTGAGTAGAAATCTTATGACAAGGCAACAGAGTGAATTGGTTAATGAATTAGGAATTTAATCTTTGAATAATAAGGCTAAAAATAAAAGCAATTCCCAATAGTCAGAAGTACTTCTGCAAAATACAAGATATGATACATATTCTGAAATAATCAAAATAAATATCTAATGAAATTATTTAAAAAACTGGGTTATAAATACCTACTGTGAGTTGCAGAAAATAGCTAATAATTAAATGTAAGAAATGGAAATGGTAACTAAAATTTAGGTGTCGACCTATAAACAGTAACAACCTATACCTGAGTGCATAAGCTACTTTCTCCTCTTCCATTATTTCTTTTTTTTCATGATAACTTTCTAGACAAACGAGGTTTAACCTATCATGGTAGACTTTAGAATCGAAACCCCCAGATGGGCAACTGATGACCTCATAATCACCAAATTTACTTACATTCAGGAATATTAAAATAAAGTAATTTTAAAGCAGAATCTAAGTTTTCCAACCTTTGGTGTTGGAGGAAGACCATTGCTAACAGGCCTTGGTGGAGTATGACGCCTTCCTACACCACCCCTTTCTCGTCTCCTTGGAGGAACAGGTGGTGTATCTGACAGGATATCAGGACTGTCAGATGGAGTGTCACGGCCACTTAGCCTCTCTTCTTCTTCAACAGTATTGGTAGATGGCACACTGCCTTCTCTCGCTTCTCCTTTAGGGAAAAGTATGAGTGATTAGTAAAAACAACAGCAGAAAAGTGATTTACCAGATACAATCAATACAGAATAAAGGCAGAAAAACAGATACAGCGCAATAAAACTGGTAGTGTTAAACACAGTGGTAAGAAAGATATAGGAGGAGGAACACCAGATGACAACAGAAAAACTTAAGTGATATGAAAAGTAATAAAATAGCTTTCAAAGCAAAATTTATGAAAATTTAGATCTACAATAATACAGCCCATCATAACATGAAAATAATTCACAGTATTGTTTCAACTATAAATTTCTCCAAATTCACTCTTAAATTACACAAATTTGAGTACAGTGAAACCTACCTCAATGGCCACCTTCCTTATCCGGCCATATTTTTTGGGAACAATTCCCATTTACATAATGAATAATTTTCCCTCCTTTCAGTGGCCAACAGTCACTCAAATTTAGGACAGTGGCCACTACTTCCATACCCAGAGACCCACTTTGCTATCTGGAATTTCCATTTTCTTATCACAAACTAATCAACGGACCTGTTATGGCAGCCACATTCTCTGTCAATCGAGGTGATTTGTTTCAGTGAAACCAGTAAAATGAGCAAAGGTAAGAGAGCAAAGTTGTCTTGACTCAAGAAAAAAGAAGAAAATGTGATATGGAGAGAAGGAATGGAATTTCAGCACGGAAATTTGCTTTCTTTTGATATTGGAAAGACTCAAATCAATAACATCCTGAAAAGCAAGAGTAACATTTTAAAGGACTGGGAGGAAAATAAAGATTGCAGAATGAAAAGGAAGAAAAATTGAAATTATGTATAACTGGTTTATGAGCGTGCATGCGGAAATTACCAGTGAGTGGACCAATGATACAAGAGAGGGCTAGTAAAATAGTGAAGGAATTAGATGTGGATAATTTAGTTGCTAGCATAGGGTGGCTAGAATGTTTTAGAAAACACCACAATGTTGCATTCTGTGCAATGTGTGTAGTAGGAGGCAGTATAACCCAAATGATGTTGATGATTGGAGGAAGAGATTGCCATCTCTTTTAGAGGGCTATGCCCCTCATGATATATTTAATGTTGACAAGAGTGGCCTTTTTTATTGATCAATACCCAGAATTCCTATACAGAAAAATGTCAAAGGAAAGAATACCAATAATAATTTGCTGCAATGCGGTTGGAGAAAAAGAGACTCTTTTAATGATGAGGAAATCTCTGAAGCAAGCCTTGTTGTTTTAAAAACAATTGATGTCAACCAGTTAGCTGTGAAATATGATTCAAATAGAAGGGCATGGATGACATCAACAATTGTTGAATCTTGATTGAAAGATTTCAATGCTGAGATGGTCTGTGAGAAGCAGAAGTTAATTCTTCTGCTTGAAAAAAGCCCCACGCCATCCAAGCATTTCGCTTTCAAATGTGAAGTTGATGTTTCTGCTTTCAAACACAACTGCCAAATTACAGCCACTAGACCAATGAATTACATAGTTGTTTAAGCTCCAGTAAACGAGTTCCTTGATCTCTTTGTTTCCAGGACGGACAAAGCCGACAATGCCTACAACTTATTGAGACTTGTGAATATTAGTGATGCTCTGTCTGGTCACTTTTTTCATGGAATGCATTAAGTGAGACCACAGTTAAAAAGAGCTTTGAAAAAAGTGGCATCATCATCAAAGCACTGAGGAAGAAACATCGCAATTACAATTCAAGGAGAGTGAAAAATTACAACAACTGGGAAAAGTCCTTGGGACATCATACAATGTGGAAGAAGAATTGGAACCAATTGACTGCTAGGATGATGAGTAGAGACCGAGAAAGGATCTGATGCTTTCCCGGTGTATTTGACTGAGGAATGCTTCTCGGGTTTCCAGCCGGGTGATGATGTTTGGAAGCTCCAACGTTTCGGCCGCAATTTCCACCAATCACAGACGTGGGAGGAGGGGGGAGTGGTTGTCTCCCGATAGTATATATACCGGACGGGAAATTTCATGCGACATCCTTGAGAATGGCAGCAGTGGTCGCGGCCGAAACGTTGGAGCTTCCAAACATCATCACCCGGCTGGAAACCCGAGAAGCATTCCTCAGTAGAGACTGAGCTTAGACAAACTGAAGGCAATCAAGGTTGTCCCCAAATAATTTTTAGTTCGTGGACAGTTAGAAAAAGTTAAATCAATGATAAATATCAATGACATAATATTCCTAAACTAAAGTATTGAAAGTATTTTAATAATTTTGGAGAGTTTTTGATAATACACCGTAAAAGTATAATAACCAAATTTACACATCGATGTTCATTTAAACTGATTTAAGAGGGCATTTCCTATGTTTCTAAATTATATATTCATATGTAAATGAGTAATAACCCTGTGCATTCTTCTTCAAAGGAGTGAGCACATCTGAAAAAGACAAATCTGCAGATAGTACTGAAGTGGAAAGTGGAGATGAGTCAGATGATGATGAACTTTCATTGTAAATGATTGAAGGACATAATTGCCTACAGTGTATGCAGTCTATCTGCAAAGGGTTGGATTGGCAGTTTGAGAAGAATACAAGAGAGCACTTGGAAAAATTGATTATCTTGAACTTTGTGCTGCCAAGAAAAAATGTTTAAATTCAAAACATTTACCAGAAGAGATTTTTTGCTAATGAAAACAGTATTTGTGAATAGAAATGTAAAATAATCCATTACAATTATATATCCTAAGGATACTTGTTCAAATTTATCCATTTTGTGGATTCTTTCAGACTGAAAAAAATTTACCTCGATTCAAAGGTCACCTCCTTAAGTGGTCATTATTTTATGTACCCAGTGGTGACTGCTTTATAAAGGTTTCACTGTACATGATAAAATATGTCACAAATAGGAATATTTAAATATTTGAATAACTGACAGTGAAGAAAAGTACCAAAATATTAAGCTCAAGCAACAATATACTTAAATCAAGCTTAAACAAATAACAATACAGGTATTTCCTAACTTATGAATGTTCTACATAAACCAATACTTGCATAGCAAATTCTAACGGCCAAAAAGTGAGCAGAAAAAGCTAACACAGAAACTTTAGATGAATAATAATACAGACAGTTCCTGATTAATGTAAGTTCAACACGCATAAACCCCAACTTACATAGTGAATTCTAAACAGTAAAAAGTTTAAGGAAAACCCAAGCTTAGAAAAATGAAACACCATCCCTATGCAACTTTTATAATCCTTATGCAACTTTTCTGAAGCAAAGTGCAAGGGTCTTACTTACATAAAAGTTAAATTACACAGTAAATTTAGCAACAGTCTGATTACACAGTTGAGAACTGTCTGAACTCTTATTCTGATTTTAAAAATATTTCCTGTTGCGATTTTAAAAATGACTTGAGTATCACAATATCAATTTTCTTGTGGTAAATAGTTTCATGGCAAAAATTATCTTCACATTCAACAGACATCTTATAAAAGCAATAAACCAATGAAAATGATGAACCAAATGAGCTGTTTCTGTTTGGACTTCAAGATAGGAAAATTCATAATTCCTGTTAATAGAGGCTCTTTTGAAGAAACAACAACATATTTTTCAATCAAATGAGTAATTACCATTGGACCTCAGCTCATTTGGTCCACTATCACTAAGTGAACGCTGCCTAGTTGAAGGTTGCTGAAGCCCTCCCAAATATGCAACACCTGTATCAGCCTCAATCTCTTCTGCACCATTCACTGTGAGCATTGTTGTGAGTGCCTCATCCAGAGAAGTACCACTTGTGCTATGTCTTCGACCACCATTTCCACTAATAGCTGATTGTGTGCATCTATTTCCCTGACCTGGGGAAAATAGAGTTTTGATAAAACTTATTTAAACGTGATTTGATTATCCTAAATCCTTGCCTCTCTTTTGAGAGTTGAAACAATCCATTAATAGATTTAAATAATCTCATCTGATCCTAAAATGTATCACTTCTCTGACTTACAAAATCACATCGACACATAAATGAAACATATAGCAAACATTCTTTCATTATATAAAACACAAAATCTGATATGAACTTGTAGTTGTACATTGAAAATTGTACATTCTGTAAAATATAAAGAACTGATTTAATATGTGGGGGTGTAATGGTATTCTGTATTTTAGTATAATTTTACTGTTACTAACTTATTTGTGTATGTGTATTTCTTTCGTGGTGTAAAATGCATTACTTGCCTGATTAAAGTCTTTAATTTCTTGCCCTACCACTGACTAGAATGCAGTAATACAAGACCACTATCAATTCAATTTGAGAATTTACTGAGATCAGTTCCTGCATGGGAATCAAAGTTATGATGATAAAATTGAAAACTCATGGATAGAAAAATTTACCATATTTAATTTTATCATACAGAAATAAAAAAGAACTTAAGTCAAGTTTAGATCCAGAATTATTAAGTTTACAGTAAAATAAGTTTTGATAAGCTTAAATTTTCTCAAGGAAAAGATTTTATAAAGGGGAAAGCCGATTAGATAAAGGAAAAAATAATAGAATGACCTGTATAAAAATATTTACATGTACTTCAAAAGATATGGTATACATATTTTCTGGTAGAGACTTTCTTATAAGTTTAATTTGAGTCTGGCACACACAAAATGTTTGGGGTATTATACGAGGGCAGTATGATAAGTACCCATTGTTTAGCAACTGATGGCACCACTGATAATTTAACACCATCTTTAGATATATGACAGTCAAAATTTCAAACAGATTAATCGAGTAGTTTTGTTTTGATAGCTGTTGAAAGTAGTCAAGTTCGTGTTTGCTTGCAACCATGGAGAAAGAGCAATATCAATCAGTGATTCGATTTCTTTTTTTGGATGGGAAGACATGTGAGGAAATCAAGGTGAAGTTGCATGCTGTTTATAAGGACCATGTACCTTTGATGACAAACCATCAGATATTGGTTTAATGAATTCAAGTGTGGCCGAACATCCGTTTTTGATGAAGAGCACCCAGGCCGTCCAATTGAGGTGACTAAGGAGGATATGGTTAACAAAGTCCATGATATCATGCTAGCAGATCGCCATGTGAAGATCAGAGAGATTGCTGACATTGTAAACATCTCAATTGAATGCATACAAAGTATCCTACATGAAAAATTGGGCATGAGAAAGCTAAGATGAATACTGTCCAGGGAGATCTGGTGGAACTTCATAATGATGAGAGTATTTATTACAATACGCGTACAAGCAAAACACCCTGCTTTTTATACCAAATTCAACCTGCGGTCCTTTCTTAGTAACACTAAAGATCGTATCGACCCCTTCAAGAATCCAGGTGTTTATAGACTCGACTGCAACAATTGTAATACTTCATATGTCAGACAAACTGGAAGGTGCATCGAGAAAAGAGCTTCAGAACATAAGAAAACCCAACCAATCTGGACATTCTCACTTCGCCGACCACCTATTAGACAATGGTCACTTCTCTTCCTTCTCCCCTGTCATTCTATATAAAGGAACTAAAGGCATTAGATTAAACCTCTTGGAAGAATTATATATTAACCTCCATCAGCTACATTGTTTTGGATTAGTGAACGAGTTCCTCTTTTCCCGCAATAGGTCACCGCTCCTAATGACTCTCCTTCCACATTTATCTCCCCCTCCCCCCACTCAATACAATGACTGCTCATAACCACCATCCCCACTGACTCCTCTCCTACTTTGCCCCCTCTTTCCTATTCTTCCTCTGCTAACTAATTCCACTTACCTCCTCCTTACCCTCCCCTTCTCAACTTAGTAACTAACCCCTTGTTCAGCTTCATTCTTTCTTCTGATGATGGCATAATTAGTTGCTGAAACCGGTAAACCTTGTACCGTTTGTAACCTTTTACCATTTGTGGACTTGCTTGTACACGTATTGTAATAAATACTCTCAATGAGAAAGCTATTGGCGAGATGGGTGCCACCTTTGCTCACAGTGGAGCCAAAACAGAATCGCATGACAACTTCGGAGCACTGTTTGGACATGTTTAAGCGCAATCCGAAAGAGTTTCTATGGCGTTTTGTGACTGTTGACGAAACATGAATCCATTACTACATGCCAGAAATGAAAGAACAGTCAAAACAGTGGATTCACCCAGCGAACCTTCTCCAAGGAAGGTGAAAACGGTTCCATTGGCTGGAAAAGTCATGGCCACCGTTTTTTGGGATTCACGAGGCATCATCTTCAGCAACTATTCGGTGAAAGGAAGGACAATCACGGGGCAGTACTATGCTGATTTATTGGACCAATTCGATGCTGAATTGAGGAAGAAATGGCCTCATTTGGCGAAGAAAAACGTGCTCTTCCATCATAAAAACATACCAGCTTACTCATCTGCAATCGCCACAGCAAAACTGGTTGAATTATGGTACAAATTGCTACTTCATCCACCCTATTCTCCAGATTTGGCCCCATGTGATTTCTTTTTGATTACATGAAAAAATGGCTTGAGGGAAAGCGATTCACATCAAACAAGGAAGTCATCGCCACAACAGAGGCCTATTTTGCAGAGTTCGACAAAATGTATTTTTTGGATGGCTTGAAAAAGTTAGAATATCGCTGGACTAAATGTATTGAGTTGAAAGGAGACTATATTGAGAAATAAATTTAAAAGAAGTTAAAAAAATGCACTTTCTTGCCTAACACAGGTACTTATCATACAACCCTCGTAGAGTAGGTATGCATTATCTTCCAGCATGCACAGTAATGCAATTGGAAAAATTAATTATATTAACTTACCTGAGATATGACTTAAGCAGTTCATTCCATGGTGAACACCGCATTCCCTATCATGACTAGTTGGACTAGAAGATTCTCCTACTGGCAAAGTTGCTCTGAAAAGGTACCATAATTTTATTTTCAAGAGCCAATAAATACAAAAGAAAATCAACCAAAAGATGTGCAATACAACTCAGAAGTTAAGTAGCACTGAACAGTGCTTCATGAAAAAGAGATTGATATGAAGAGAAATATGTAAATAATACATTTAGACTAGCGTGACTTTTACCCAAGTGCATTCATAAACAAGAAATTGTTTGAATAAATTGTTTCCTTTGATAAGTAGATACAGTACATAGACATTACAACTGACTTGAACAGAATGCTAACAATACACTAAACTTAGTCACACAGACTGAAAAAATACCACATGTGCTTGAATGAGAGCAATTAAGAAGATCAAATATTTGCCACAAGGAACCTGCATTCCCAAATAATTAATTAACATGAATTACTTGAACAAAAACATGGTAATAGAAAACCAGCTATTATTATGAATTTGTTGCAACAAATATTACATCGACTCTATAGTATAATGCATACCACCACCACTTCTATTAAAAGCATTAGTGTTCCTATTAGATCCTTTAAGTTCTCACTCACACAATAAAAGAATACCAGCCAGAACCACAAAATCCAGAATGGCTTTTATGGATACCAAAACTATCCACTTACTCCAGAGTTAAATGCCAATACTATGAAAGGAAGGAACCCAGAGAGATCAGAAACAGAAATTCCCTTTGTATATATAGATATATATAGATGATATATGTACAATACTTTTTATGAAACATAATGCAATAGCAAATTAAATACATAAAATAGCTTATAATTAAGTTCTCTCAATCTAGGGAGGACTTAGGGTACATGCAAAGAAAAGTATAATGTTCCAAATACATCAGTGTGCAACTAGAGTACCACAGTGATTCAACATAATTTTCCATCTTGTCTCACATTACAGGAGGACAAGCAAATTTTCACTTCTCATGTTTGCAATCCAACAGTTTTCTCTATCAAATCAGATCAAGATAAATAATAAAAGCATTCCACGATGAATGAAAACATCATACATGTTGAATTTCAGACTTTACATTACTCTTTCCTCCCTGATTTATCATCCAGCCTTACTTACTGTTGGGAATAAACATGATCCCGATCTGCCAAGTGTCGATGTCGGCTACCCCTGGGGGTAAGGAAGAAACAGAATGGAATGCCAACATCCAAAAACGATACATGTCAACTCTGAGTATTTCTTATGGAACATCGCATGATTAATGAATAACTTAACAATTTAAGGTTATACACATTTTGAAAACAATTCATGAAATTCCAATAGCATTCTAAAGAAAGCATGATCTTCACTTCAAAGACAAATGACAACTTACTGAGAGAATTAATAAAAGAATTACAATGAAAGTTTAACTGAAAAGCATGTAAAAGCATTAGAAATACAAAGAGCTTCACAAAAAGTTACTCTGCATATTCTGTGCTTCACAACTCAGTCTAACAAGCCATTTTGATGTAATATTTAAATCAACACACTTACAGAAAGAATGGCCATGGAAATTGGGCGAATCAAAAACTAAAATCTGAAAAGGATGTAGTGGAAAATTATGGGTCAAACTTAATTTTATATCTAAGTTCTAATCTGTGATTTAAAAAAAATTCCAATCACTTACATTGGGAATCAATTCTCCCTTTGGTACAATTTATTTTATTTTCTAAGCATAGAAGTTTATTATTTTTACAATTTGATTTTGAAAGAAAAACTAAGATTCTGTAACTTATGTAACTAAAATCGATTCTTCAGCTTGTGAGGTATGTTTAGCAAAGTATTCTATAAAACTTCATTCCCTGTAGCCTTTTCTTCTCATCCATTTATGATCACATTTCACAGCACGGTCATTAAGAATACAGTATTAACAAGATTAAGTCATTAATAAGATTTAACAAGTAATTTTCATAAAATTAGATCAGAAAGAATAAATTAAAGAGATATGAAAGAAGAGACTTAAAAACTCAGAGAACTGTATCTATATGGACTGTATAAGAGATCAGCAGCTAAAATAACGGTATTTCAAAGCTATCAAGAGAAAACAGCACAAAGCACTTAAAATATGCACAGCATTTTTAAAGAAAAGCATAAATGGATAGGTGAATCATTTAATTGTAGTAACAACAGAAATCAGAACAGTACAACATAAGATAAAAAGGGAAAATCAGAATTTCTAACAAAAACAAGTCTTCTTTAAACCATAACTTTTTCAGTCTTAAGCTTACCATTTCCTTTCCCTTCAATCAACCAAATAATGCCCGTAGACATATACTAATTTCCAAAGTTTATGAAGTTATTCTTGAAAATACAATTCCCTTAATTTATAAGCCAATTAATGAATTTTCACCATTAATAAAACTAAAAAAACCCTATCAATTAACCCAAGGATAACTTATTCAAGCACTATTTTATCCTCATGAAACTAAAGCAAGCTATCTTGAGCCAGAGTAAGAAAAAGTATTAAAAAGTTGTGACCAAATAATGAATAATTCTCTCAGCAATGGGTAGAGTAGAGTAAGACTGATGGGAAAGTTACTAATTTCAGATTTTTTAACATTGATGATTGAAACAATAATAAAAGCACTGAAAAGGTACTAACCAATGTACCCCAAAATACAGTATTAAGATTTCCATTTGAACTAATTCACACACTCTGAAAAGTGACAAATCTTTGCCCCGGTTTACCCCAATTTGGTGTAATCATGCTTCCCTTGAACTTTTATATAAAATTACATTTATCACTGAAAATAGAAATATTAGGTATCAAAAATAGCTCTTTCAGTAAAAAAATTAGACATATGGTGCAAAAACTTATTAACCCATTGGCAGCAATTTCTAGTAGTTCTTTCAATAAATTGAAAATGAGCAATGAATTAATGTTATTTCAGCATTACAAACAAAATTAACAGTGTTCCTTGAGAAAAGAAAATGTTATAATTAAAAGCAGTCATGTTAAACATTGAATAGATAGTACAAAAATATTTTAAAATTTCATTAATGGGGCACAACGAAAAATGATCAACTTCAGCATGGTAAATTTTATATCTTTCCCAAAATTTATTTGCAGTCAACAATTTAAGAAACTAATGAAAAATAACTGATAATTTTACTCTATTATACATAAGCTAGAATGGACTATCTTTGGGTTCCTCCCAAGAAATGTGATTTCTTTTCTGCGACTTCAGCTATATATAAATCATCTACTTAGAAACATGCTATTCCATGCAAAAAAGATTCAAACTTATCTAGTAATATTCTTACAAAGGAACTATGATTCTTTAATGCTTATCATTCAGCAAATCAAATTGCTCACTAATTTAATTCATGCAAGCATATAATNCGAAAAGAGAATGGTACGTCACGTACCAAAAAGCAGAACTGCAATTACTTCTCATCTTTGCTTAAAGAAAATACTTTATTGAGACCTATTTCAACAGAGAGCTTACTTCATTTTTAAAACTTTTATGTTATTAAATGCTCTTTTGATAAAATATACAGTTCTTAACCAATTTGAAGTGATGCAAAGCAATATCTGATTAATTTTTAACTCATGAGGGTATTCACTGAGGAGTTATCACAGATTACAGTGATTAAAACTAATATATATTACAACAACATTCCAAATAGTTATTTCCAAAAAAAATTCCTCCATTTACAAATGCCTTAATGATAAAACAAAATGAACTGGAGAAAGTGCAGCACAAGGCAGTATGATATGTTAAGAAATGCTACCATAAAAAGCAAGCATTATGAAAATACTCTCAGATGCTGGTTGGGAATCCTTGAAAGAAAAGAGATTACAAAGTAGGCTGCAACTGCTTGATAAATTCAGAGAAAGTAAATTAGCAGAAGACATAATTGGTATTATGTTAATACCCTGGTACTTCAGTTGATCCGACAATGAGCGTAAAATAAGATAAATATATGCAAGGAAATGTCGTTTTAAGGACCAAATCTTTCTGCTGACAATATGCCGCAGAAATAAGCTAAAGAGGTAATTTGAACACTGTTAACAACCCCTGCCATACAGGGGATTGAAGGGTATTTGTGTAGATGTAAAATACTCGTTTCTAGCTTCATAAGAATCAAAAGGGGAAATTTTGTGTATTTCCAAAATCAATTTCAAGTCTTCATTAAGAAGCAACTAATACCGAGAAATTTATAACTGATCTTTGAAATGCTTGGGAATGAAATGGAAATAGGAAAACACAGGGACTTTGGCAAGGCTTGGCATCCAAGGGTTATAAGTGAAGTTGGTAAGGGGCAATCTAATCTTCCACAAACAACAACGAACTTGCAACTACATCTTTGTTAATAAGATTGAGAACATTATGCTTGGGACAAGAGTAAGAAAAGCTAAGTTAATCTCAGAAAACAACCACCAAATGAAAAGATTATAAAATACCAAGTTCCACATCAAAGTTCAAAAATTTCTTAAATGGATGCAAAAATTACTGCAATGCAATCCCATGACACACTTTACCTCAGAGGCATGCGAAACACTTGAGTTCCAGTCAAAGGACGATGTTGACGAAATTTCTTCTTTAACCATTCCTTTTGATAATCTAAGCAGACTTTACCCCCATGAGAGGCTTCCTGAACTCTAAGGATGATGTAAGGCACACCAGATAAAGGATACCAAGAAAGTAACACAATTATATCAGAATTATAGTTGGTAACTGATGGGTATTAGTAGTAAGTCTCAGAGAATTGAGGAACCATTTAATGATGAATTCAAAAAACACCTATCACCAAAATCATAGATAAACAGAAAAAACATGCAGGATAGAAGTCTATAGAAGGATATATCAAAATTAAACATTAACACTGTAAACAATAACAGACATATTATAGATATAACAAATTAATTGACCAATCCCTTTAAGATGCCAGCAGGAAAAGTGACAAAATTACATTTTGAAGATCAGATGATTTTTTCCACTGAATAATTTTAGAAACTTTAAGAAAGAATAAAAATGATACAAACAAAAGTATATGAAACAGCTTTGGAAAGATAATCTAACCCAGACATCTATAAGATTTGATTCTTTTTTCTAGCAATTTTTGTACCAGGTTTAACTCAATGCAAAAAAATCTGTAAAATACATCAGGAAGGAGAATCTGGTTAGGAATACTCTCAAAATCTATCACCAAATAAGGCTTCCAAAATCTTAGGCTTTGTAGAGAGAGCAATTAGGGACTTGAATATGTCACTATTGTTTGGTCCCTTATTTTTGAAACAGATAATTAGACTTTACAATTTCTTGCTATATGCCTAAGATTTACCAAAGAATTAACCCCATTTACAGATGTTATGTCATCCTTCATCCTCTCAACATTTTCTGCTAAAAACATAATTAATGATTCCACGATAATATTTAGCCTGATAAGTAATGATATTGANTAAATATTATATCTTTTGATTTAAGAAATGAGAAAATGGTTATGTACATTCTGAAATTAGAAATCGGCCTTGGAAGAATACTTCACAGACAATTTGTCTACTTTCTAAAATATTATGATACTGCAGTTCTACAAGAGAAAGAATAACAGAGTGTATTACTACTGTCAGATATTTTACTATGGATACTTGGAGGAATGTCTGCAGAACTAGGCTGAATGCTCATGATGTTGATGCATTCACCTGTCCCTTCTAATAATATATATCTTCTTATGATAGAAGATTATAATCTAAATATTTGAGCTGAAGAACCATTGAAAGACAAGTAGGAACTGGTATGCTTAGGAACACAGCATGCATTATGTTCTTGCTTTCTGAGAGTCCATCTCCCTGTTGAATATAAATTCATACAAAATAAATTGCTAAGTCGTAGATAACTGAAATTATAGCTTGCAAAAACTATTGCTGAGAGCTTTATAACAAGACTGACTATGCATTTAAGTTCATCCATTACAGAGAAAAAGTTGTTTTAGATAATCAATGACAAATTAATTAGTGCTCTAATAAGATACTAAACTTGTGTTTGGATTAGATAAATACGGTTTGAGAAAAAATATCTAAATGAAAATTACTCTGTTAAGGAGCATTAAATATGAGCACTTTTTTGTTCTACCACAATACAATACCAACCAGATAAAAGCAAATTTTTTGCATTGTATGGTTGATTGTAAGATGAAACATGCTAAAATTTGTCACAACTTATTTTTCTTCGGGTCACTAGTTTATTTTTAATTCATTTCAAAATTCCAGTATCCATAATAAATAATCTGACAGTAGTTTCCTTCATGCAAATCAATTTGATTCAAAGAGGCAATATTTGGTAGCTTAAATTTGAAAATAGTAAGAATTAATTTCAATGCAAAATTCAGTTTCCTGTTTAAATTCCGAACAATTAAAAAAGGCTAGGGAATGAGAAACTCTTACATATAACATTTATAATCACAATTCCCCATAAATATATTTCCTTTTTTAAGATGAAGCTTTATATTTGAATTTCGATATTTTCACTTATTTATTAATATCTCTCTGTATTACACATTCCATATTTAAAATCTAAGAACAACTGCTGTAAATCAAAGCTCCACATCATGCATTTAAGTTGAAACCCCCAGTAATTTACTATCTTCTTGCTTATCATTAAGAAATAAGGCTTTGAAGGAAGATAGGCACATAGGCTCCCACCAGGAATTGAACCCAGGACAGCTTTCACCGAAGTCGAACATGTTGCCCAATGGACTATCTAGAAGCCTATAAGGTAACTACTTAAAGGTGGAAAAGTGGTGGTGGTGCCTTAAAATGAGGTTTTAAATAATTGTGAAGTCTTGACGGGACACCTTCCTTGAACTCCTTTCAATATTTTGAGTGGTATGACAGTAAGCTGATTTATTATTGCTTCCAAAATATAACAGTGTGATCAACGTATCACAACCACATTCTCAAAGTAAGGGTACTAATTGTCTCATTACTGTAACTACTACTGAATACTTTATTAAGAAACAAAGCTATCCTCTAGTTTCATGATAAAAATTTCTCCCAAGATAGAATGGACTTGAAAAAAGTCTGACGGGACCGGGAATCGAACCCGGGTCTCCCAATTGCCGGTCGGGTGCTCTGTCCGTTGAGCTATCCCGGCAGAACATTTCTCCAAGCCATTTGGGAGACTTTGTGGGCAAGGACTTTGCGATTTCGTCCACATAGTGGCATCGTTCACAATCGCGGCTTCATTGAAGCATCGGCCACACAAAGTGATGGAAAGGAAAGGTTCAACCTTCAGGTTGGAAACACAGGAAAACGGGTAAGTCTTGCGCAAAGTCACCCTTACCCGTTTTCCTGTATAAAAATTTCTATTTTGTCTTTCATAAAATAGTAAGAACATTGTAGAGAAATGAAAATTCAAACTCTTCAGTTCTTACAACTTCCTATCTTTAATCATCACGAAATGATCCATGTAACTATATTCAACTTCTGTACAAAGCAGTTGTGTAGGCATTTTTACACACTAAAGAAATTGACATATTTTAATCACGAGTACAATACAAAACTTTGTAATAGCAGGTAAATTACATTGATGATTTTCTATTTAAAAGAACAATTCTAAAATGTTTGCACTTAGATGATACATAAAGATATAAAACAGCTAGTAGTAAATAACTATTTGTGTTAGATAATTGAATCATAACGGTAAATTTCCTTTGATTGCAAATAATCCTAAACAATGAAAAGAGTACCTTTATATTGTTCATAATGTCCATGATATCCCATGCCCGTGACACATCTGCAAAGTGGTCAGAAGGCTGACTTGCAGATGCATCTCTCTGAAGTGTTTGTTCTGTCTCCGTACTTTCAGCTACAGAAAAAAGAAAGTATACTCCTGTAAAATTTTGTAACAGCATTTACATATCATTTCTAAATGTTCTAAAAAATCTCTTAAGAAACTTGTACACTATGAATTTAGTATGTCAAAGAAGAGTAAACTGTGACTAAACACATTAAATGAACAAGAGTAACCAATGATTAAATCTGTCATTCATATAAATTTTTATGATAATAATTACTAAAAGAATGACATTCTCCTTCAAAATAAGCTCTTTCAAGATTGACGAATAACAAAAGCTATTTCACACGAGTAAAAATAAGAGAAAATGTAGTAACTTACACAGATGAAATAATAGAAATTAACTGGATAATGAGGTGAAAGTAAAATCATACAGATTATTTCATTACTTCCACTGATTGATCAAAATCTGACTTACACTTACCACTAGGTTCCAATGCAGTCCTGAGCCTTTGGTGCTGAGCAGTGTGTCTGGAAGCTATTCTCTGAGGAACATTGGGGATGGCCTACAAAAATGTTATAATAATGACAGAATCACATAAATGTCACTTACATTACAAACTACAAATATTTCAATAAACCTAAAAATGAAAACTTCATAAAAGGAATTTTATTATTATTTTCCCATAACAAATACTAACTTCTATCAGGGATATAGTGAGGGTGGGGTTACAAGAGCAAGAGCCTGAGGAATAAGTTTTTTTTTGGTTCAAAAATGGCATCTAACTTCTTTAGAAGAGGAAAGTACGCTCCATAACAACATGCAAGCAAGTGTTTCTCTAAAGAAATTCAAGAATGAAAAGGTAAATATGAGTTCGTCAAAGGACTCAGCAGTTTGAAAAACCATCTGTCTCCAAAAATGAGTGTCAGGCATGCTAATGGCAATTTATTCACAAATATAAAGTCTGAAAACATTCAACAATGTTTCCCTTTAAAAAAAATCTTAGAACAGTAAGCTTATGCTGCTTAAATTATTTTGTGGGGCCAGAAGTTTCTCAAGGTAACAATAATTGTAACTACAAACCTGCTTCCAGTAGTAAAAATTACGTTTCCAGATTTCATAGCTTTAAAATGCCATATTTATCCAAATAGAAGCTAACCCTGGATTTAAGTCTACTTACAGAAATATATGCTGAATTTTGACAATAAAATGACAAAATTACAGAAAATTGTAAGTATACTAAGGAGATTAACACAACACAATGAATTAATGTACAACATTCTTGTTCAAAATAGAGAAAGTAGCAGAAACTTTAAAAGGAACAAGATGGCTATGGTATTTTGTGAATTCTCAATATTTCCAGAAAATGGATGAAGCAGAACAACAAAACATTGGAAAGCGTGACCTAAAAGATTGTAATCCTAATTTTGAGTTGAAATTTTCTAAAACCAAATCAATATTTTGAAGTTCAGGATTAAAGAATCACTTTGACAGGGATGGGAATGTCTCACTTGGGATAAAAGAGCTTTTAACTACAAGGAGAAAAGAGAGGAACCTTGGATTGTTTCATCATTTTTTTGCAAATTATTATCAACTAGTAAATGCCCCCATCAAGCATGACGGAACTTAATTTAGTTTAAAATATCTATTACCGCATATATCTGGTCCTCCTAAGTGCAAAAAAATTCCGTCGTATTGCAGTTTTGAATTTATATGAATATATTCAGTCATGCTTTGGTCACCATGCGGAGCGGACGTGTTTTTCGGTAGCTCGAGTGGTGTTCGTTAAGTCCATAGGATTTGGAATTTCGCAAATTTGGATACTTAGTGAGTGTGTTTCTGATAAGTGTGTGTCCCCCTATATTCTCAGCAACATGGCTGATAGTGTTATTCGCCGTAAGAAAGGTGCTAAAGAAGAATCTGATTCTCCTGATATCGCAACTGTCATTGAAATGCTGAAGGAAGCCAAGAAAGAGAGGGAGCGCCTGGAAAGTGACTTTAATAAATCNTATTATGGTCTCCTGGGCTCAAACCCAGACCTTTACAGAGATAAGAATAGTTTTAAAGAGGGGGTTTCAGTATCGTATAAACACAATGCAGTTTGTTTCAGATCTCTAAGTCAAGCCGTTTCTGAGATAAATAGGGACGGATAAGACGGACGGACATTTGCTGTTGATTTGATGTTTGGAAAACAGGATCTGATGTATATCATCATATTTGGTCTCAGCAGATGTTTAAGATGAATCAGCATTGAAAGTTTTTTATTACATTTATTTTGTTACCTAAATGGTCAACATTTATAATATTTTCTCTGATGCAGGGGCAGATGTAGAAATTCTCCAAGAGTAGATGTGTGGTACTTGGCTTGGTGTGGGGGGGTGATTTAGAACATTATCCAAAAAAACTCATCTCCAATTAACTTTATGAATTCCGGTGTGTCTTAAATAAATAGGGGGACAGACAGACAGACATTCGCTTTTTATATATACCATAGAAAGCAGATATGAGGAATACTAACCATCATATGTTTGAATTATAAGAAATGCTTAATTCTGTTTTTATCTGAGACTGATAAAAACAGAAATGACTTACATTATTTTGTACTTTTTCTCATAATTATCTAAAAAAATAACCCTACAGGGATCCTTATATACTATCAAATGGTTATTAACAACTTACCCCTTCTTCATCGGGTTCTAAATCAGCAAACATGTGAGATGGATTGCTGACTTTTTGCAGCAACTCTAATGACAGTCTTTTAGATAAATCTCCTTGAAAAAATGGGTGCTGTAACATAATTAAAAGTATCATTAGATCAATACTAAATATATATTCCTAAGATTATTGTAGATGCACCTACCATTAATAGTCTCTCCGCTGTTGGCCTCTTTTTGGGATTTTTTGTAAGAGAAACTTTCACAAAATTGTGAAAGGTAGGACTCCTGTAATGCAAAGGGAAAAGCTTAAAAATTGTTCAGTAGTAAATCTTAAGTTTCAGATGATACAACAAATATAATTTGGACCCAACAATTAAACCCAACAATGAGATATAAAAAATACTACAGAGAAATCAAAGGCGTTGTATCTATCTTTGCAAGTCATGAGTCTTTGATAAAAAAGTTTTATTCTAACAAAGTATACCTGAATATGGCATCAGGCTAATGAAGAGAAATTATTTCCTCAATATAACAATTATAGGGTTGAATTCATAAATGTTATTTTTCCCTACTAATATATCACAAATTAAAACATTTCAGCAATAAATTCTTGGCAAGATACAAAAAGCAACTTCAAAAAGCTATCACATTAGACAAAAGTAAGCGTGTTACAAAAACCTTTTTTCCTAAACTACTGCTGAGTTCATACATGAATTTTGAATTCGAGAAAATAAAAATATTCTCACTAAAGTTTGAATCCGTCAGAAAGATAGAAATATAACAAGAAAAAAATCACACTGAGAAAAATCGAGGAAGATTTGCCGCACTAACCATTTGTCTCTATCTTTTAAAGCTGGGGGTTTAAATCCACTTTTAGACATTAGAAATAGAGCTCTCATAGGGTGCAAGTCAAACATGGGTGGCTGAAGTTCAGCCAATTCAATGGCAGTTACTCCAACAGCCCAAATGTCACAGAGTTGATTGTAGCCTCCCTTCCTTTCAACAGCTGCCACCTATATTTTACATGGTAACAATATTAGATTAAAGAAGGCAGCAGAAAAGCCAGAGTATAGTCAAGCAATCACAGCACTAGAGAATGTATATCAACCTTCCCTTAAATAGACAACAATACTTAACACAAAAATTTTATACCAGGATCATCCAAAGTGAGGATCACAGAGGGTTTGAAACTGGCCAGCCAATATTCTCTAGTTTTGGTAAATCAATTTTGATCTCAGGAGCTTGAACTCTTTAATAAAACAGGCTAGCAAACCAAAACCCTTAATCAATTATTCATTAAAATTATACATGTTCTTAACTTCATTACACATACTGAATAACTTGTTGCTCCATTACTGTGGATGCACAATTTCAATGATGTAATTAGATATCCACCAACCTTGGTGCAGACAATTGGATCAAAAAAGTTATGAATAAATGAAAAACTTTTTTTAGAGAATAGTTCACAGAGTCAGGCGAGATGAGGTGGAATTTCATCATGTAGAAAGAGAAGACAGGATGGTACTTTTTCCACAAAATATGTTTTATATTATATTTTGCGGATAAAGTACCATCCTGTCTTCTCTTTCTAGAGAATAGTTATCTAAATTAATGGGGCGTCATTGTCCAATGTCTGAAACAATTTCTGATGTAGCCCTTTGGCTCAAGAGTTATCCCTATTTTATATGCTAATTCCAAGCTCATTACTAGTAACAGTAAGGATGACAATCAAAACATCAAAGCATTTTTTAAATGCTGAAAAAAAGGTCCCAGTAGAAATAAGACAATAAAAGTAGAAATACAATTGTAAAGAATAAACAGTCTCCTGTAAGACAACTGATAACTTGATTGAAAAATATAAAACTGTTAACACTAAATCTCAAGGTCAACTATGAGGTCACTATACCTTCACTTCTAACTTTGATTAATATTTGGCCTGGTATGAGAAATTAATCATTAATGTCAGAAAGTATAGCAAGAATAAGTTTTCTTAATTTCCAAAGTTTACAAATCAAAGGGGAAAGACATGAAAGAATAATGATTCATAGAGGAGTACAATGAAGTCCCAATTATTCTACGTTCATCATTTAAGAGGTTTGTGCTGAGAGACTGATACTTATATGACTTCCTGCTATGACATTTGACTTGTCATCAGAAAACGCCCCATTAATACATTTCTTTCTAACACTTAATAGAATTCTCTAGGGCTAGATTAGCCATCAAATAAGAAGATTTGTAAGATTTAGAAGTAGCTGTGATATCAAACATTTTCTATTCCTGAGAAACTCAAAGCAGAGATTCCATTTACCTCAATTTTCTAATAAAACATAATCACTAAAATCATAATAATAATAATTTCTTTAATGGAAATAGGAAGATAACTCCAATAACATCAATTTTAATAAATGTGATTACTGACAAACATACATAATAATTCCACAAACCATAAATATTAATTGGCCAGGACTAGAAACTGTAACCTTGGAGAAGGAATGATGATTTTACAATTATAGCCTCTCTATGATTATTAAATAAATGATAATTTTGGCAGCTTAAAAACTCATAAGTTGATAAGGATATCAAGGTCCAAACTTTCATTTGTTTACTTCCATAGGTGACTAATTTCTCCAACCACAAAGGAAAGAAAAAGAAACCACAAAGACTTCCTGTAATACATAAGTTGATGTGATAGCCTTCTATATATGCATGTGAAACCATTGATAAGCAGAATTTTCAAATAAAAGAAATTTACTACTTCCTAATAATTTATAATGATGTTGATACGCTCACTCAATCTCATATCAACCTCAGCAGTACACAAAAGATGGACTCCATCATATGAGAAATTATAAATATTTTCGAATTAGAGGAGGTGGCAATATTTTATACTAATTTTTACATGAAATATCTATATAAGACTTTGAATTGATTTAGTTACTTTAACAAGTAAGATCATGAAAAAAATGTCTGTACCTTCACTCTTCACTTAATTCCAATATTACTCAGCAAAGGCTTAGTTCAAGTTTTACTGACCATGTAGGATAAGGCAAATTTGATTGACCCCAGAATCAACAGCAGAAAATGGTAGTAGTACTGTTAAAAACCCTTCTACATTTAAAGTCATTTTGCATGTTGGGCCCCAACAGGAATCAAACCCAGGACCGCTTTCATAGAAGTCAAACGCATTGCCCACTTGGCTATCTGGGAGCCCAGCAGAAAATAACTAGCAGTTATAAATTGATAAACTTTCAATTGCGATTAAGCCTTCTACAGAAGAAATAATAGGCAACCTGATTTATGCGTTCGTTTTCAGGATCTAAGAATGACTACAACCAACAGAATCAGTTCCTCTTTCTTGTATCAAGCTCAAAATTAATTTTACACCAGCTATAAAGAAGATGATGATAATGGTTCCTTTAGTCACTTTACGACTAATAAAGCTTTCTGTAAATATGAAATATCAATAAAACTAATTAATTCAACAATATCATATTTTTCATAAGTAAATGATAAAACTTTAAAAATCTTGAACCTCTAGAAGTACATTATAACAATTGTAAGTTTACTATCCAGTTATTGTACTCGGGAGAAATTTACCTTACCTATTTACAACAAAGTGAACCCAAGAGAACTGGTTGTTATTTTCCAACTTAATTAAGTACAATCATAAATGTTATAGGTTAGAGGCTGAAATATGTTTGTACAATGAAAAAGTTATATATTAGATGCTGAAAGCTTAATCTTTCATCATTTACAACTCAGATCACTTCATCTGTTAAAAATCTTTCCTAAGCAAGCCAAAACTACCAGATAATTCCAGAAAACTTGATCAGGTTCAAAATATACTAACTGGGATAATCTTTACTGAAATGGGATAATGTAACTAATTAATCCTGTTATGCATATAATATGATAATGTTAATAATAAATATTATTAATTATATTTCCTCGAAGGAAATCAAAATAAAGGTTTTGGCCAACCATTAAATTCTGAAAGTAATATCATCAGTATGAAAAACAAAGAACATGAAATTACTCCAGGTTTCGATTTTCAAAATGCACTGAAGTATTGCATGAAAGCACTCATACTTGTTGCAGTGAAACATACTAGAAAATTTCTAGATAATGATATTACTGCATTGGCATTGAGACATAAAATCCTTATCATGGTAAAATTAAAAGAATTGATGTCTATCACAGCTATCTCATTTATTACTCATTTTGTCACTAATAGTTCAACATCAAACCCTTGAATATTTTGTACTTAAATTATTTTGATACAGGGCTCCCGGATAGCTAAGTGGGCACTGCATTTGACTTCGATGAAAGCAGTCCCAGGTTCAGTTCCCAGTGGGGGTCCACATGCAAAATGACCTAAGCTGTCGAAGCACTTTTAACAATACTACTACTCATACTATTTTGGTACAACAGAAATTCCTAAGTTCATTGGTACAGATGGGAGAAAACGCAATTGAACCTAAAAAATCAAACCATACTGCTTAAGAACAGCAAGAAACACCACACAGACTTAGCTAAAAAAATGCCTTGGTCAATAACTGCTTCAGTTTTCAAGAAAATAGATTAGGATACCAATAAGAATTTTATTTGTATTAAAAATTTAATCAGAAAGGAAACTTAAGTGCAAACTAGTAACAAATATGCTCTCAAAGCTCACCTCAGGAGCCATCCAGTAAGGTGTGCCAATAAAAGATTTCCTTTTGTTAATAGTAGCAGTTATTTGTGCTGAGACGCCAAAGTCTGCAAGCTTCACATCACCAGATTCAGTTAACAAAATATTTGCTCCCTGAAAAAAATGAATGAGATAAGATCAATCCAAGCATAAACAAAAAAATTAAACACGGTATTGCATCACACACATACAAACCTGTATTTTAAAAATAACACAAATCCCAACCAATGCTACAAAATCAAACTTACCATTAAACATTCAAAATCCCTATCCCAAAAATCAGAAAATAAATGCAGAAAAGTTGAAATAAGAAATATAGTTTCAACTGGGAAAAGTTAGAAATGAATCACCAATTTGATATGTCATGATTTCATTGTATGTGTTGTGTAGTAGAAAGTAAAAATTATCTGCTTCAAACAAGATTAAAATTAATAAATACAACTAATATAATATGCAGGATTCAAAATATTTTTCAGTGCAGTGGTTTCATGTAAGAAATCATTAACTTGTGAAAACTGAACAAGCAGAGCATAATTTCAAAGATGTTTCCTAACAGAGCAGTGGATCTAAAATAAAGCTATAAACATATTAAACACAATATGCGGAAAAATTACAACTGTGTACATATTATTTTGTGGGAGCGACAGATGGCAATGTAATCGTTGACTATAACCCCAGAATAGAATTTTTTGAGGAAAAAATAACTAAAAACTGTAACTTCCTCTGGTAATAAAATTATAAGTTAATTAGTAAAACTATACTACTGACTTCAAGGGTGTGGCCAAGGT
This sequence comes from Ladona fulva, assembly GCA_000376725.2. Classification (NCBI taxonomy): domain Eukaryota; kingdom Metazoa; phylum Arthropoda; class Insecta; order Odonata; family Libellulidae; genus Ladona; species Ladona fulva. The sequence goes on from KZ308611.1 coordinate 375,713, forward strand.
TATGAGTTATTGTAAGTAAACATTTTAAATATTATGGCATCACTAATAAGGATTACCTCATTATGAATTATTCAGAGCGAAATCAAGAAAATCGAGAGCTAAAGAAACTAATAAAAATAAAATTTAAGAGGAAAACACCAATAACTAAATCTGGTTAATTTCTGGGTGAAACAGGAACTCTATCAACATCAATATTTACACCAAACAGCCCAATTTCATGATACTGATGATTTCATGACCTGATACTCCGAAAACGGTTTCTAGCAAGCATCTTTAACTGATAACTATAGCAATACCAAGACAGAATACATAAAATCAGAAAATAACATAAGAACCACACAATAAACAATTACCGACAACATATAAATGCATGAGTAAGAAAACGACAACTGCTACGATAATGAATGGTACGAATCACAATAACTTAGCAACAAATTCTTCTAAAGAACAGTTTCGTTTAATTTTCGAGAGAATTTCAAGATCATGTGGTTATGAACAAGAAATTTGACAAAAATGTCCGCTGAAAGTTACTCAGACGAGTTTGCTAAATTCATGAAGTCGAATTTTGAAATACTTTTTACCTAGAATGCAAAATTATGTGTTCACTGGGCTCATGATATTTTAATTAAGATTTTTTAAGTGCACAATCCCGATCTCATCCACAGTCTCCCTTCGTGACAACGGAAGTTTAACTTAGATGCTTTGTAATAATTCGGTTAACGATGTCTACGGTTACATTAGTTATTTCCAATAATCTTCTAAAACTTGAGAAAGGAAATGGCGATGAAAATTGTAATACATATCCTTACCAGAAATCTGAAATATCATCACCATAAGAATGCTCTGTAAGGTACCCAAGGACTTACTTCACTGTCCACAATAAATTGCACATAATAAGAGAATTAAAAACCTATATATATATACAGTTAAAGGGAAGTTTTCATAACATTTAAGCAAGAACTCAGAGCTATTTGGAAGTGGTAGTAACGTCAAGTCTGATATTATTGTTGAAAAACTAGCACTGAACTAACCTTAATATCTCTATGCATCTTCCCCATCCCGTGAAGATATGCCAATCCATGCAATGTTTCTCGGCACATATAGGCGATTTGAAGTTCCGTTAGGGGGCCTGTAACTGCAAATTAAACAATGTAAAACAAAGGATCTTTTCCTTAAATGGCTGAAGAAATAATTAAATGCATACTGTGATAAATATCCTGTAAGGAGCCTCCTCCGCAATACTCCATGCAAATCCAAAGCTTGTCACGACGTAAATAACTTCCATAATATGCAATGATATTGGGGTGTCGACAATCTTTCATCATAAGAATTTCTTGTTGAATTATAGCAAAGTCATCACCTGTTGGATTAAATATCACCCAAAGTTGACAAATCACCATCCAAACAGATTTGCGACGGTTATAACCAAATATGTATAAACTGCGTATCCCTCTGAAAATACTGATAACTTACCTGGTTCTAATTTGATAACTTTAATAGCTGCTAAATCATTGGTGGATATCCTTTTCGCCTGAGGAAATAAAGTAATACTTTCGTAAATAAATGCAAGGCTTAATAAGAAAGTATTTTAAGTAAAGTGTGACAAACCTTGTAGACATCGCCGTAAGTTCCACTCCCAATTCTTTGGATGAGTTCGTATTCATCCTGTGGATTCCTTCTACTTATGTCTGACGATAGCATACCCGTCCCATGAGCCATTACACGATTAATTCAAGGATAACAATCACTAATAATACACTGCTTCATTACTGTTGGTCACGTACTTCTGCCAATATCGCCTTGGACAGTTTTCCGATATTCGGATGTTATTGAAGTTTCAACTATCGATGGAGTTCACTCTCGAAGTCGAATCTTAACAAACTCTAAGCGATTATATACGTTTAGGAAATTATGATATTTACTCACGTCATCATTAGGGTTGGTAATAAAAGGAAATAAATATCCGTATATCCTAATCTGATTTTCCCTATAATTGTAACAACTACTCCGCCCATCTCCTATAAAAACTTAATGTTATTAGTTTTTCGCCGCTGATGACACATTAAGCAGTTGTCACAAATTGCTGTAAGGACATTATTTTAGTTTCCGCTCTGTATTGTCTGTGAAATCTGAACCAAGTACAACAGTGCGATAGAATTCGATATTCTCTGACTTAGGGGCGTTGCTCTATACTCTGATGAAGCGCATCTCTTCTGTCATTTTAAACCGATTAAGTGTATCGCAGGACTAGTATCGTGACAGGAGTGATCAGAACATTACTTAAAGCGTGACAGCTAGGAAGATCAGAATTTGAGGAGGTTTACTGATAAGTTCCTGGCCCAGTGGTGCTCTGGATAACTAGGACACATTGACGTTAACTCTGAGTAGCGCACAAGTAACCTGTAGCCATGATGGTAGGAGACGATGTCAAAAACCCATTATTTCATTCTGATATTGTCTTTAAAATAATTAACTTATATTTTTAGGATGGTTTGGATGATGGACCAGAACTGTTAACCGAAGACAATAGAAAGGCAAGTGTTGTAACCTCAAAATTATTTTAAGTGACAACTCTGTATAAATTTAAGGTTTGTTTATATTTCAGCCGGGTAGGTCGGAGACAGTGGACTTAACCGACAATTCCCTTGTGGTGGATATAGCTGATGCATTGAGCGAGAAAGACAAAGTTAAATTTACTGTCCATACTAAGGTGAGACTAGTTTTCTGTCTAAAACATTGATTTTTGTAAAGTTACTTCAATGAGGTGTAATCTTTAACCCATTTCAGACAACGTTACCGGACTTCAAATCTTCGGAGATGCATGTTGTACGGCAACACGAAGAATTCGTTTGGCTTCAGGACAGATTTGAGGAAAATGAAGATTATGCTGCTTACATCGTAAGCATAATGGCCATGATTATTATGACACTAATCATCATGTGATCACCGCATACTATTATTCTATTTTCCAGGCTCGAATTGTATTTTATATTGAAATTCAATTTTTCGTGTTTCTTTGCATACGTAAATATCTATTCACATATCCAAGTATTTTCTGTGTTAGATTCCACCTGCTCCTCCAAAACCAGATTTTGAGGCGTCTCGAGAGAAATTACTCAAGTTAGGCGAAGGAGAGGGTACAATGACGAAAGAGGAATTCACGAAAATGAAACAGGAGTTGGAGGCGTGAGTACCTTCCCACAGTATTGAATTGACCAAAATTCTTCATACTTATCTAATGAATGCATATTTATTATTCACATTAAGATAATCATCATCAGTTGGCATTTATGACCTGCATTTTTGCTGTTATTAATATTTCAGCGAATATTTAGCAACGTTCAAGAAAACGGTCGCCATGCATGAGGTTTTCTTGTGTCGTTTGGCCAATCATCCGGTATTTAGGAATGACCACAAATTCAGAGTTTTTCTGGAATATGATCAAGATGTAAGACTGTTGATTTAACTCTATCTTCATGAATTCCTTCTAGGTGAAATGTTCCTATATAAAATTAATTTTGCCATTTCAGCTCTGTGTTAGAGGGAAAAATAAAATGGAATTTCTTGGAGGACTAGTGAGGTCATTTTCAAATTCTACTGATGGATTTGTTCTTTCCACCACTCAAAAAGATGACGATAAATTTTTTGAGCAGCAAAAGAATTTTTTGGTAGACTATCACTATCACTTAAAGGATGCTACTGCTAAAGCTGACAGAATGACCAAAAAGCATAAAGGTAAAAAATGAATAAGATTAGTTTTTTTAGTCGTTATATTAGTGAGATAATCCTACCATTAATTTTTTAATGTCATGTTATTTAAGGTGACTCTTTAAGTTAGCAGTGTTATTAAATGATGGCAAAGGTTACTTGGTTGGAAGTTTAATTCCTAATCTCAGGAAATCTAAATTTAATGAGGAAAACTAGGGCAATAAACTAGAACTGAAATATGTAGGCAATCAAAAACTCACTTTGACTAGCAGTAACAGAGATTTATTTCAGTTGTAATTGGTCAGTGGAAAAATATGTGAATTATCTTAAAATTTGGCTCCTACTTTTCTAACAGCTAGATTAAATTGTTGTTTAAAAAGCCAAAATCTAACCTCTCACAATAGGTTTCTCATATATATATGAGTGGACCTTTTTAACTGACATTAAAGTAATCATCTGTCAATGATTGTATGGTAAAATATTTCTGTCTTTTGGAATATCAATTTCGTCTGCTAGACCATTAATACAGAGATGCATTTGCAGATGTAGCAGATTGCTACATAAAAATATCATCAGGACTAATTATGCTGTCAATAATAGACAAAGGTCCTTTGGAAAAATTTCTCACAAAGGTAGCAGATACACTAGAAAAAGCTAGGGTAAGTTGTTGAAGGATTGTCCTAAAATTTCATTTTTTTTTAAGTATTTACATCTTGTTTGATGGATTGGGTTGAATATGTGCCAACCAATTACTTAACATGTTTTAAATAGCAATGGCAATTTTTGTTGATAGAATCTTGAAGGAAGAGTCGCTAGTGATGAGGATCTGAAACTCTCTGACACCTTGAGGTATTACATGAGAGATTCAATGGCTGCTAAGAAGCTTCTTTATAGAAGATTAAGATGTTTAGCAAATTATGAAAATGCTAACAAAAATTTGGAGAAAGCAAGAACAAAAAACAAAGATGTACAAGCTGTAAGTACCACAAAGCTATGTTTCACGAGATATACTTAGGATCAAATTTGAAAAATCAAATAAGCATGGATACTCTATTCTTTTAATTATAGCATAGTTATATACTTGAAAGGGCATTTTCCATTAATCAGCTCGTGATTTGGTAATTGGTTATTTACATAATATGCTGAGAAATTTTTGGTTGCTTTTCCATTTTTCTAATGATGTACTAAGTTTCAATCATTTGTTATTTTAAACATTTTGTGGTTTTTTGGCAAACCATGACAGACCTTGGAAGTGGCCGATGTGAGTATAAAAAAGTCAAGATTTCGATGTTTGTAGATAGATTGATGTTGAGTGAGCATGGTAGATTTTGAATTATATTTCTGTGGTGCAGTTTATGAGATTGCTTGTGGAAGATGCTGTGTTTGTAATAAAAATTGTCATGTTAAATATTAATGTTCCTGAATTTTCTTCGTAGGCGGAACAGGCTCAGATTCAGGCCTGTGAAAAATTTGAGCAAATGTCACAAAAAGGAAAAGAAGGTATGTCTTAAGTTAGACCTTCACCTCGATGGAAACATTGAATTTTGTACTAATGGTGTGAGAGTTTGTCATACTTGGTTGAAAGTTTAGTGGAAGTGATGCAACATAAAGATGTTTAAGCAATTGCTGTCCTCAACATGATAATTTAAATATATTTCGATAGGTTTTAGTTTATTTCAAGAAGCCAGGATGTTGCAAACTTATAAATCTCTCACACCTTGCACCATGGGAAACAAACATGGTTAAAATTTTGGTCAAAGAGTATTTTCCTTTTACACAGACAAACCTTAATTGTTACACATCTACAACAGTCAAATTTGGCCTCGAAAATGAGATCACTTAGTTAACATTCACCATATTTTACATTGCTTTAGATATAATTCACCTAATAAATTGCAACAATTACCCCCTAATCATTGTAGGAGTTCCTAGATCTACCATAAGCTAAAATCTTGATATTTATTTTATGAATGTATCATATTTTATTATAATGTTATAAATAATATATCATCCTATGTATAACATACAATATTGTGTTAGAAATTCTTATCATCCTCATATTGAAGTAATTGTTATAGGTTAAAGGTGTCATTGCCCAACAAGCAAGTTAAAAATGACCCCCATTTTGGTTTTTAAAAGAGAGAATAGGAATTAGACTATTTCCTTCAAAGAATGAAGTGAGAGAAAGGATTATATGTAAAACATGAAAGAGAAGTATTTGAGTGGGAAAACAATCTATATGGAACTGTTGGATCAAATTCAACTTTCAGTTTTTGCATTCAAATTTGCCAGTTTCAAGGATAATAATAATCTACAACTAATTTTGCCTTGTTATACGACTATTTAAGTAATCGTTAATGTTAAATTGTTGAAATGTTTCAAATTCTATGCTGTACTAATAAATTTGGAAATATCTTATTGTATATGGATTGGAAAGTGAACTTGTGCAAAGCATGTGTAATCAATTCTTACATTTAAAAAATCATGTTATTTTCAGAGTTATCTGACTTCAGAGCGCGAAGAGTTGCACTTTTCAGAAAGAACTTAGTGGATTTGGCAGAATTAGAGTTGAAACATGCCAAGGTTAGTCATAATGTTAATAATAATTTGGTTAGTCTATATTTGAGTAAAATTAACTCACTGACTTTTGTTCCAGGCTCAAGTCCAGTTGTTCAAGAGTTGCTTGGCTGTTCTGAAGGATGAGCAATAAATGAGACTTATATTCACATTCTTTCTACTTAATGTATATACATTGTATGTATTCATACTTGCATGATATGCATGGTATGTTTACCATCTATATTTAAATGACCAAATTATATTCCATTGAAATAATTATGAGAAACTCAAATGTTTTGCGTGTATTTCAAGTCATTTGAATAATTTACCATTACTATTACATACATATTATGGCATGTACAATTGATTGAATCTATGAAAATTATTGTTTTGTTGAAATAAATTTTTGCTGTTGGTTATATTGTTAAATTTTCATAATTTGTTAGAATAATATTCTACTGTATCAAACAATAAATTTATTTGTATTGTAAGAATCTGTATTTTAATTAAAAAGAGAGTCCTTGTGATATACTCCACCAAATTCTTTAAAAACTGGCAACTTCTGAAAAAGATTTTTGTATTCAAATCATCCAAAAATAGCTCCATCAGTAAGGTATTGGGGGTAGATACCTATTACAAGGCATTCTTCCTGCAGATTAAAATTTAAACTTTATTAAATTTAATTAGTGATGGAACGAGTGAGGGTCATGATTAATTTTATCATCTCTTTTTGTAAGCTAAGTATCCAAAGAATATGGTTATTTTACCTAAGTATTTCTCCAGTAGTTACTTTGCTGTATCTTTAAGGAAAAGGAACAATGAACATGGCTGTGTTATTACATTAGAGTTTTGAGAACAAGCTCCTAAAACTAGTCTGCTAGCAAACCAACCATTAGAAAATTCTAAGCAGCAGGGGCTAGAGTTCTATATATCTATATAGCTATGCTTTGCTAGGTTAATTTGGTTGGAATTTCCTGTTGGTTTGCTTGCAAACTATGTCTTTTTGGAGCTTCTTTTCAATACTGTAAAGTTACTTTGCTGGTCCCTTATAAATTCATGCTATGCCCTTAAATGGTTGCTACATTACTTTTGAACATTACTGTTCTACTTCAGTAGGTGTACTACTAATAGTACATCACTTACTTTGTCAACACTTTCAGTGCAATTTAATCTCTCAATTTAAATCTTCAGCTACCAGAGGAAGACTCATTTGCCACATGGATACTAATCCGTATTGATAAAATGATGAATTTATTAATAAACTAAACTAGTAAGGTAAAGGCAAAATAGAGTATTTCAGTCTTATAACTACTTAAAAGTATAATTAAAGTTGTAAACTAATAAAGAAGTTAATGCCCATCTGGCTGATGAGATGCAACAAAACTGTAAGCATTTTATTCGCTGCCTGAAGGTATGGAACTCTATTTGATAAGGATGCATTTAAGAAAAGCCTAATAGCTCAGTAGAGAATTCAGAAGAATGTTCCATCACACTAATGTTGGAAATAATAAATATGCTGGGAAAAAGTATAAAAATTATACCTTATCATTAAGAAATGGAAACTACTGCACCAGTTGACTGATTAGTTTCCAAATCCCAGCAAATTCATAATACCCAGAACAAACCAGATGAATAAGGACAAAGCGAATTTTACGCCAATATGAAAACTGTCTTCTTCACAATGCTGGAAAGCATTAGTTCTCTCTGAAGAAGACAATAATTCTTTAACATTTTTTTATCATTAGTATGAGACAAAAGAAGACATAAATATCATAAGGAAACCTGCTCATATCAATATTGTACAGTAAAATATTGCTTTCATTTTAAGAAGTTATTATTTCATAATATCTTCAGAAAATATGTTTTCCAACCATCTAATTAACATTGAACTGATCTTCTTTCATATATTCTAAATATATACACCCCTGTTCTCCAAATTAATTGTGGAAAGACCTATATGAATACACGAGGAAGAGAAAGGTCAGATATGTGGTCCTTCATGCCAATTAATTCGCCAAAAAGTTCATTTAAAACTATCTACATTGAAGATTATGGTCACTTATTTTAATGGATGATAAATTATGAGTAAAGCATGAATATTTAGTTCTAAATCTTGGAGAAAATATTCACATAAGGCTTGTTTTTAGATCTCCTTTCCATCCTCTATGAATTTTAGCCAAATCAAACGTAGAATTCTGTCTACAGGCAAATATTTTCTGCATGATCATATGATGAAAAATAATACAGCTGTTCACTCTTTTATTCAGTAGACTACAACCCAGAAAATATTTTAGAACATTAGTGACCTCACCAAGGGCTATTAATGACAGGGAATATGTTGTCAATTATAATGTGCATTCTGACATGTCAAGTAATTATAAGGTTCAAACAGACTTGAACACTAATCATTATTTTTTTCACATATATGAATGCATTAGTTTTAGTCATTTTTACAGCATGGTAATCTTATTTACTTGCTGCATAGTTTTGAGGATTAAGAAAATAAACATGGAAACATTTCTAGAATTTTATGACGGACATTAAGCTACCAAAATCTTAGCAATGAAAATGCAAATTAAAATATAAATAAGGTACAGAGCAATCTATTAATGATAGTAAAAAATGTGCTTGAGTATAGGATTAATTAATAGCTGAAAATATAAATTCAGATTCTGGTTTATTTGGGTCTGGGTCCTGGTAAGACGGCTATCAAATGAGCAATTCATAACATGTTTTAATTCTAAATAAAGGAAATTTTGGAGAATGAAGAGAAATTTTTGGAGGGCTAAAATGTAGATTAGGATAACACATTTTAGCTTAAGATATTGTACACAAATATTCTCTAAATCAACAAGCCTCTTTCACAAATTTTGAATCAAAGTTTAAATTCCAATGAGATAGCAACATGCATGAGCAGCAATGAAAATAAATTGTAGAAAACTGTCACTAGCACTATAAAAAGAATATATCAAAAATGTCCTAAATTAGAGAATAGGAAAAGAAAGGCTGGAGGAAAAACAAACGGATAATAGAGAAAGAAGATGTACTATAAATTATTTTGTTAACATAACTGATGGTCTCTAAAAAGCCTGTTATGAAGTCCAGAGGAGTGGTAGTAGTATTGTTAAAAGTGCTTCAACAGCTTAAGCCATTTTACACAAGAGCCCCCACCGGGAATCGAACCCGGGACCGCTTTCACTGAAGTTGAATGCATTGCTCTCTTGACTATCCAGGAGCCAAGTCCAGAGAAGATTTGTATGTGAAAATGCATTTACTATGGCAACTTTTGGAAATAACCATTCGAGTTTTAAAAAAATACTTAATTGCTTGTCCACATAGAAAGCTACTTATGATCACAAATGTTTGCTGGTATAACACATAGGAGGTACTGTATTTTCCAGTATCAAGGACACACTGGTGTCGAGGATGTACCCTAGATTTTGAGGGCAACATTTTTTCTGGGATTAAAATGCAAGAGAGTTATCTTGGTGATTCATGTCAGGAACATCACTACCAAGAATCAATACTGTTTTACACCTTTCACTACATTAAAATGATATGATTTCTGATGTTACAGCATATTATATATTCAATGAAGACAGGGCCAGCAGAAGTGAGCCTTTAGAACCTTTCTACTGTTGGTTACCACCCTTGTGGGGTGCCGAAATTTTACTTCCAATATACATTTCTTACCCATGCTACAGGTTTGGGGTGGCAATTTCAACTTTGCAGGTGGGTGATGTTCACCCTATTGTTAGTTCTGAGTGGAGATAGCCTTCCTCTATTATCAGCAATTTTGAGATACTTATTTCAGGTAAAAAACATGTCCTCAATGCTTAAAAAATGGTGCATAGTTCTACCATAAGTACTGGAATAGATATAATTTAAAATGAAAATCTCTTGTAATAGATTTCCATTCATTAATACAGAGGACATATGAAACATTTGATTAGTCACTGAGTCAAAATTCATGGTTTTTGGTTGTATTATTTTATATGAAAAATATTACATTACAAGTGGAAGTGAAACACTGTCAGCACAAAAATTATAATAAAAATTTCACAGCTTGAGACATCCATGCAGACACCCGTACAAGTTGCCACAAGTCTTAATGATCAAAGACCATTGATATGAAGATCCATTGAATTCCAGATACATTAGAAGAACACAACATTTAACACTTTGGACTACTGTTAATCACACTTGCTGTACCAAGTTTAATGAGCCCAAAAATGTATTCCACTGCAGTTAATTTTTTCATGTTTGCAGTTAATAGTGGCACTACTTCGTGTGGCATGTTTCTATTTATTTTGCAGAGATTTAAAGAGGTTGGATAGTTGCTAGTCAGTCATTTGAAATACTAAGAAATAGTGATGGTATATACATATCACAGGTTGTTAAACTATTTCAAGAATACATAATATGTTGCAATAATCAAGCTAAGAAGTGGAAGTTTCTTTCTATCAAGATGAATACAAGAATGAACCCATGAAATTGTTGAATGAGGATTGTAAGAACAACATTGGGAAAATTCAACTAGTAATGGTCATTACATAATTTCTCAGTTAACCACCATGGTTATTTTCTGACTAAATACACCAAATTCTACTGCAAATGACTGTGAACAGTTTGTGAAACGGTGTGAATTTAAAGCTGCATGAAAGGCACACCATCCCAAGATTGGTTTAAGAGAAGTAGTTAGGTATAAAATACTGCTTAAAACCTGTCTATCATGGAAAAATGCTCCATTAAATACTTGAAATTGTAAGAGACAGAGAGATTAGTTTTAAGAAATTAAGCAAAAAATTAATAAACTGGGGAATTTCCATGCCAGACAGGTTTATACAATTTTACATCTTTTCATGGAAGAAGAAATAGCACAATGTTGCTTAAAAACTACAACCTTCAACTATGCTTGCAAAATTTTCTGGGATACATCAAGAAAATTTCCACAGAAAATGCACGAGTGGTGCAATAAATTAAATCAATCATGCAAAGAACATTTGATACAGTCTTCTATTAAAAGATTTATCCCAAAAAATACCCAAGCATGGGTATGATCTTCATCTTGTATATGTACTGATATGTTTCTTTGAATAAACAAATACACTGAAAACCCTCTTGTCTGTACATCACATTATGAGATTTTTTATGGCTCTTCACTCATCACAACATTGGTTTGAGCTTTTCCTCTTTTGCAATGGAAATCAAAATCTTTTACATTTTCAGATTCTGAATTTCAATATAGACATCATTCATTAATGTAAAAGGATGAAGAATATGATTTCCCCCATTTACTACTATTTATTTAGCTTACTCATTCACAACCTGCAAATTAACAAATTACATCTCAATGATAATCATTTATGATGTAATGCATTAAATTTCCAAGATAAGCTATGAGAAATAGAAAAGATTTATTAGATATATGAAAGAGTCTAACTCATTTACATGAACTGTTCCCAGGTAACTATAGCAATGCAGCAAATAAGGAAATGAGTATTTAATGCTATCAATTTATCCACAGTATAAAATCTAACAAGTTAAATTCATCAAAGTAGCAAATTGTGTAATAATATGAAGATTCTTTTTTACTATATTCTCATTTATTATATCACTATCATTTTGATAAAAACACAGGTTTAGATTGTCGTTCATATTCTAAAACATAAACAGAGCAATCTATTAATGATAGTAAAAAATGTGCTTGAGTATAGGATTAATTAATAGCTGAAAATATAAATTCAGATTCTGGTTTATTTGGGTCTGGGTCCTGGTAAGACGGCTATCAAATGAGCAATTCATAACATGTTTTAATTCTAAATAAAGGAAATTTTGGAGAATGAAGAGAAGGGCTAAANGGCAGCATAATTGGTATAGTTGGCACACCCTCAAAAAGCAGGCTGAGAAATTTATGGGTTAACCCATAAAAGAACTCCAATTTCTATATTTGAAAGGAGGATTCTATTTTATTGCATTTAAAGTTTTCAATCACATTTTAGTAATAGTTGTTATTTTGATATTCCGAGTCCTATATTTTCATGATTTATTTATTCAATTAATGGAGTTCATCAAGGGTTAAATTTATATTTAATATCCAAATCAGATTTTAATTTATGATTGAAAAGTTAATATCAACCTGAAACAGTCAATGCACTAACTGAAGAATGGGAAATAAAAATATTATTTCTTCAATACCTGCTGTTTCATGGTAAGATGTATGCAAGTAGCCAAAACAATATCATTTCATTACGTCATATATCAGTGGTCCTCATCACATAAAAATACAAACAATCCATTGGAGAATTTAAAATATGTTCTTCTGAATTTTTGGACTGTCTCTGCCTAAATGAGTACTAAATTAAATTAGTTATCTGTACATTTAATACTGTCATTGAATGAAGTTTATATTATTCATATAATATTTGGCAACTTATAACATCTATAGATAGTTAATTTACTCTTGTAACAAAAATAAGTCACTAACCACAAAATACTATAATTGTCATAACATAGGAATTTAAAATGTCACAGAATTTCACAATACTAACAGATGTTTGTACAATGTAGAGACTGAGCATAAAGTCATTGTACCTCATGATTGGGAATGCAAAAATAGATGATTGTATGTTAAAATCTATAAATTGCAGTCACTTTCCTCTCAGGTAAGTTTCAAAATTCTTTTAGTATTACAAATGGTGATGTTCTTTCAGATGGCTTGTCAATGTAATTTCAATTCCACCCAGATTATGCTATGGAATCCTGATAAACAGAAACTAAGGAAATGAAATTTAAAAAAAGAAAATTTGGAAAGCTATCAAAATTGTTCATGGGCTTAGATATGATGTAGTAATATGCTCAATAATACACTACTAAGGGTAAAATATTTTCCAAGATCACCAACATTAATTTATCTAGTAGTGGCAAATGGATTTAATAATTATGCTTTAACAACAGAGTTAATATCAATTTTAACAAGCATGTAAGGAGTCACATAATCTACATTAAGAAAGAGATGCTTTCTTAAAGGGCTGCATGGAAAAGGTTTCAATATGGCACAAAGTTTGAGCTGTGGAGAATTTTCATGCAGCCAAGAATCTTCTTGCTAGTGAATTGAATGCCAAGACATCACTACAATCACACTTTGGAAAAAAACTTAAATTCTTCATAATTATCTTAAATTATCAACAATATTTTTATCTTTTGACTAATAAATCATGCAATTAGTTACATTAAATACCAATGAAGTATTAATAACTGAAACCTCTACCCAGCATCATTTGAGTCTTTGCTAGATCATATTATAAATCCTAAGGATTGACTGGCCATTGAATTACATTAATACTTTCCATAAAGGTTTAAATATTCCTTTTTGCAGTCCCAATGCATCTAATCAGTAGAAAATTTAGGGAACATTTTAATGGAGCACCATAGTGATATAGATGAAAAACTTAAACAAACATCATCAAATGCCAAAGATATTCCCTTTGGTTGGGGTTTTTAAGGAAGATTATAGGAAATTTCTTTATCCATTCATTATAATCAAGAATAAACTAATTTATAGCCATCTCAGGAATCAGAACAGTTACATTCCTTTATATAACCCTTTCAATTCAACTTTAATAACTTCATCTAAAATTTCTCTTCCTTTTTTATGGATTTTAAATGTCTTATTTAGAAAAATTCAAACAAATATATATGTATATTTATATATGTATATATGCTTTTTTACTTTTGATTTTATAGGTTTAAAAGAGCTCTACAATCCGAATGTAGAGGGGTCTAGCTAGTTGTGCTGTAGATTACATGAACTTATCCATCTACTGGTCTTTCTGTGTAAAAAGATGTAAAAAGAATCCATTCAAAGAAACCATTAGATACTGAATTGACTTTTAATGATGAATAAAAGTGAAATTACTATCAACTGCATTCAAAACAGGGTTTCAGCACATTCTAAACCCAAAATGAAGTAAAGAGTCCTTTTTCTAAAGATATGATATGATTCATGGATAAAGTTTCTTTAGATTCTCACATGATAGAAGGCTGTTTTATTGCTCCAATTACAATGATGCAATTAAACCAAAATGGAATTTTAAAATAGCTGAAACCCTGTGTTGCCTCAATATTCCTAGAAAACCAAAAGCTCATCATCATATTCATTTTCTGACCATAAATAAAAATACAAATGACAATAAGCTACAAAAGTTAAAATTTTCTATGCTTAAACTGATTTAAAGAAAGACAAAAGGTGCTCATCTCATGTAAAGAGTTATGATTATCGCAACCAACATAGGGGTTCAATAAATATCAAAGATGTTGGGGTCTATGATCTAGGGGGAGTTTGAGAGAGAGAACTTTGGCCAGCAGAAGATGGCAGCTGCGAGAGTGTTGCAGAACTCAGACGTGATGTCCTTGGTTCTATCTCCAGGGACATTCTGTAGAGCTCTTCATCATCAAGAAGAAGAGATGGGTCTAACAAATAATTAGTTACCTTTGGTATTAATTCTATCTTATAGGGTGTCTGCTGGAAGTGTCTAATTTCCCGAATAACATGTGCTATCTGAAAAGAGAATAGGGCATTTTATTAATAATTACAAATCAAAGTAGATAGGAATTTAGCGGAACCTCAGTTGATGGTTGCCTCACATATCAAAGAAATTTGCTCATGATCAAATTTTCCAAACAGAAAACATCTTGGGTGACAGATAATGAATCAAGTAACAAACATGCAAATCAGTAACAAAGGTTGTCAGCAAGGTTTGAGTGTCAGCAGTAGAATGCTAATTTCTAACATAATTGGTTTAAATAAAAGTACTTTTCAATCCTCACAGAGATTTATTACACAATTTTTATTCATGTTCTGTTCAGTAGGTTCAGTAGTAGAATTTAGAATTTGCAAGGATTTATATACCATTCACAGAGGGAGGGGTGTTGGTCAGAAGGAGAGGTACCAATGTTGTGGTATGTGGAATGTGGGACAAAGCGTGCACAGATTAGTATTGGAAAAGTTTGAATAAGTGATCATGTGGGATCCAGGAACGAATTAATCAGTTTTAAATTGATCCCTATGGCAAAACATTCTCAATATATGAAAATTTTGGATGGAAAAAAGCCTTCAAGAACAATACAATTTGTGAACTGAGGTTCCACAGTATTAGAATCAATAATATTAAAGGGAATCGAATCTTTTGCTGACTTTCAACATCAATTTTTAAAGTAAGTTGTTTGTTTTTTTTCATCAGCTTTTAGGTCTATGAAAAACACTTTCAATAAAATAGGATCACATTTCATATTGCATATATAAGGTAAAATAAGTTAAATTTGACCAGTCAATGCACTAACTGAAGAATGGGAAATAAAAATATTATTTCTTCAATACCTGCTGTTTCATGGTAAGATGTATGCAAGTAGCCAAAACAATATCATTTCATTACGTCATATATCAGTGGTCCTCATCACATAAAAATACAAACAATCCATTGGAGAATTTAAAATATGTTCTTCTGAATTTTTGGACTGTCTCTGCCTAAATGAGTACTAAATTAAATTAGTTATCTGTACATTTAATACTGTCATTGAATGAAGTTTATATTATTCATATANCTGACTTTCAACATCAATTTTTAAAGTAAGTTGTTTGTTTTTTTTCATCAGCTTTTAGGTCTATGAAAAACACTTTCAATAAAATAGGATCACATTTCATATTGCATATATAAGGTAAAATAAGTTAAATTTGACCTGCTTATCAAATGTTATTCTACAAAATTACTTTTTGAAAGATCTGATTTTAGATATACTAAGCTAATTCAATTAAAAAGATTCTGAAAATTTTATTTTATAGTTCTAATGCATGATAACATATTTTATCCTATGACACATTTCTCTGAAGTGTGCAGTTTTCTTCTACTTTTCTTTCACATTGCTAATTGTAACATCCATACAGTTGATAATTTTCATAGTTTAAGCCATAAGAACAAAACCTCCAAGTATGATTACAGCATATATATGCAATGAATTATTTCCTAAAAAACTGCAAACCTAACAAATAACTAAACTGTTTTTGAAGCCCTTTGTCAGCATTAAATAAACCTCATTGGTTTGTACTTTTAATGCAAAGGAATGGTTTACTTGAAAATTTTTCTGGTCTCAATTGATTTACTTCAGATTTCAAAAGACCGTGTTTTGTAAAGATAATATTTTCATCTCTAAGTGATGAAATGAATGATAATAAGGACATCCTTAAGTTAATTATAAAACCTGAGAGACTTTTGATGGAAGATAAGGATAAAACTATAATGATTCAAAAAATTTAGAAAGATAATCTAAATAATTGTTTTTAAAAGAAATTAATAAGGTGATGTAACATTTCAATATTTTGCCCAATATACACTGAAAGAATGAAACTTAGTGTTTTCATATGCAGTAATACTATAGCAAGTTCATGAACCATCTCGCAATTTTGAAATATATGTATTCCTATCCTGTATCTGTATTCTTTTAAATTTCCATAGATTGGTAAACTAAAGACAATAGCTAGACTACTAAAGTGAAAGCATTTAAACTCACCATCCTCATCTTTGAAAAATTAAGAAGTCCATCATCAGTGAAGTTAGGTGTCCCTTCTTCAATAAATGACAGATCTGTCAGATACATCCCAAGGTAAGGAATGCATGGAGGATCACAGCGATGAAGGGCATCTCGAAGATTGCGGAATCTCCCATCAGATGAGACAATATTCTGAAGCTTTTCAATTGTTTGCTTTGTCTTTAAGTAAATATATTGTTGAACATTAAGACTCAGTATAAACAAGTATAAAATGTCAGCATAGTAGGCTAATTGAATAAATGAATCATGGAAGATAACTTTTGAATCAGCAGAAGTTTCAAAACTTTATGATTCAATAGGGATCTCAAAAACGTAAAATTTATTGAATAATTAATGCCTATGGGAACTAGCTGAGGATATGTATATCTTTCTTTCATTTTTCACAAGGAAATGTTTTTTGGTAGTTTCAAATTTATAAGTCAGTATAAAATGTAAAAAGTATTAATTTTTCCTATCAAATTTTTATAAATGAAAAATTCTTCTTTTTATAAAAATTAAATAGAAACACTAAGAAAGGGAAAGGTTTATTTTCATAAAATTTTTATTTAAGTGTGCTATTTAAATGATTAATTGAAATCCAACTCACTGTTTTGGAAACTTTTTCCCAGGTCTTCTTCAATCTGAATACAGCACTATTTGTAAAGGCTGCACAAATTTGCAGAACTCCATTAAAATTATGAAGGCATCTGCTTATATCAGCAACAGCAGCCCACTTCTCAATTGCTGCTATTCTGGCATTCATATTTGATCTTTTAATTATTTCAGAAACCACTAATTGAGAGACCTGTAATATTTTCAGGAACATAGTTTTAAAGTCCTTTCTTGGGCACTTCTTTTAAAATTTCACTAAACTGCTTAGGCAGGGGCCAGCCATTATACATGGGCTGGCCTGGACACTGCCCAGAGACCCTATCAGTCATATTGTTTGAGCACATGGATTAACCATATTTTCACAGAAAGTTCCCTTACTCTTATTACTGATATCATGGTAAGAAGAGCAATTTTAGTTTTACAAGGGGGTCATTGTACTTAAACATAGAAGTAAATGTACAGGTGGAGCTTGTAGGGTCCTCATTGTTGAATTATTTTGATTTGGAACTCTCAATGTTATTAATATTTCCCTAATATAGACTAAAATAAATGAACTGGTTAATATAAAAATTGGACAAGTACAACTTAGATAAATGTATGAAAGTTCATCTCAAAGAAATCTGTTAATTATAGAATTGGAAGACTTCTTTTTTATTGAATTAATGAGAATAGAATAATGTATCCCCCTTCTAAGGAAAAGTAGATTTTGTGGTAATCATTTAGAGTTTTGAGTAAATTTATTCTGATGGAATCAACTCCTTTAATTTAGAGTCGATTGAACAGTGATAACATTCATTATTGCTTATCAATCATATTAATTACCTCGTTGAATCTTTTTGTCATGAGCAGTATATGAGCAGCTTTTGTGGTTTTATCAGGCTTCATCCAAGCTTGACCAAGGAACTCTCTGAAAATTTTAAATCATTAATGAATTTTAGAAGATTGCAAAGGATATGCATTACCTGATATTTTAAAGCATTTTGATACTCACTCACTGGATATTGACACAAATATTTGATGGTCCACATATGTCATTTGTTCGGCTATTTCCAAAGCAGATAAAGTTTCAATATTCTCTTTGCCAGGAGTCTGTAAGTAAATGATCTCATGATCAATCATGACCACAATTTACAGCTATTATATATTCTATAAAATAATTTTCATTGAAATTTAATTATGAGACAAACCAAAATCTATGAATTAAGTTGATGAGTCAATATGAGAGTTTTCAAATATTTATTCTGTTTAATCACTGCTGTAAATATTCAAGAATTCAAATTTTGAGAAATTAAAAATATCTATAAACTATTATGAATCTAAATTTAATCAAATACCATCGGAGGTGCTAGAAGAACATCCAAATCAACTTTTGCATGCTCTGGTTCTTCTTTAGTGATCAGACGTAGCAGCTGGGAAGCAGCTTTATGTTCTGCAGGAAGAAGGTTTGGGCTGTAGATGATGTCATCTAAGAATTCTATGGTCAGATTTTTCAAACGCTGATCCATTTCAAAGTCCTAGAATGAGAAATAATTATGGTATAAATAAAAATAACTTTGTCCAAGTATCACAGAATATGTTTTATTGGCAAAAGATTTTAACCAATGATAATTATCATCATGCCATACATATGAAAAGTATTATAATAATAATATATTATAGAAAATATAGACATTTTGATTAAAGTTATATTATATTATTTATGTTTAAAACAACTGACAAATTAGTTCTGTATATCTCTCGGTTCTACAGTACAATGAGTGATAAGGACTCATCTTTCATTAAAGGATCTCAGAGAAAGATTAGATCATTATAAGCAACTTATAAATTAATGCTGCCAAATATTTACAGAGTTCATTTAATTTGCAAGTGGACTTTAATAATGGCCACTAAACAGCTTCAATACTCAATTAAAGAGGAAGGCAATAATATTGCAGCAGAGAGGTTGCAGAGGAATATAAAAAATAATGGACTCCTGGATAGCTAAGTCGGTAGCACGCTGGCTTATGGTAATACTTAGTTGTCCTGGGTTCGAGTTCTGTTAGTAGCCTATTTGTGTGAAATTACCTCAGCTATTGAAGCATTTTTAAAATACTACTACTCTAAAAATAAATAGATTGTGTTAATTTCTAATAAATAAATCCTGCTATGACTGGATGAAGAAAGAAGTCTTAAGTCTTTGGATAATTAACAAAAAAATTAAAAAAAAAGATAGTAAAGATAGACTTTTGATGCAAAATAATGATTGTATTTAGCACTTTTCAAAGAGCTTAAATAAAAAATGTATGTATGTTCACAAAAAAAGGAAAATCAAGAAAAACTTTTAAAATCAAACAGAATGTGTGAAAAAAATCAATGGATGTATTACCAAAATAAATCCTTAGGCTGTCAATTTCCAGCTTCTATAGAACTCGTCAGGTTCTTAAAAAGCAAGTTACATGTATATGACAGATATCCATGTCATACTATCATCCTGAATTAGTCTACTGATATCAGATATAACTGATATTGTAGCGGGTCGGGTTACGGCAATGAAAGAAGCCGGCATTGAATAAACTTTGCACTTTAATTCAGCAAAGAAGAAGCGAAAAAAATAAAGAATACAGCCACGTCAAACTTCGAGATGCTCTTGAGACACACTGCCTGCGTTACCTTCTCTCCAGTCCCGTTAGTCTTTTCCCCCACCACTCTCCCTTGTCCTAGCAGACATTTGAATTCGAATTGGAACAAAGTATTCTGCTACAATATTACTGATATCAGTATTCATCAGTGATTGCATTGATGGATATCAGTGGATAATCTTTCAATGTACCTGTGCGTGCTTAGAAACCCAGTGCCGTAGAACATTCAGAACCCTCATGGTGGCAGCTGTAGACATCACAGATTCTTTCCTTCGATTTCTGTCTCGGCAGCTTCCCCTCAATCCTGCTATTGAATCTCCCCCAACACTGCACCTTCCTCCACCAGCTGCTACCTTAGGACCACCACTCCCAATACCTGACATTAGATTACCAATTGCCCCCCCTGTTCCTCCAGCTCCTGCCCCTACCCCAACATCCCGAGGGTTACTTGATGCTGAGGTAGCTATGGCAAAGGCAGCAGCAGCTGATGAAGTGCTGCTCCTGCAGGAATTAGAGAGGAAACATACTGAGCATATGATTCTGTTCAGAATGTTGAATATATGTAAAGCCATAAAAATATGTATTCAACTTGAGTAACAGGTATATTTCACAATACCTTCATAAATGTTTATATTTTTGGCCAATTACTGTCCATAACTCTCAAATGCAATAAATGCACATCAATAAATTTATATGAAGGAAAAATAAATATCAAGGAAATATTAATATTTTTATGAAATACTTTTTATAGAGAATTTTTTTCAGTTTGAAGGAATCCTAGATAATCATCATCCAGGATAATGATACAATTATACCCAAGATAAGTTGTGAAATTCATTTAAAACAGGGAATTGAAAATGTTAATGTGAAAATCACAAAGTAGGGAATTATTAACTAATTTTCTGATGGATAGAGAGTGAAAGGATGAATAAGCAAAGATTTTGGTTGAACTGAGAAATGATGATTCATTTTTATGTTTTGGTGCATTCAGTGCATTGAGTGATTCCATAATGTTAAATTTGTGATGTTTAGTAACTGGCAGTTTAGTAGCAATGCAAATAATTTTTAGAAAAGATATTTTAATCAAAATTTATCTGGAAAGAAGCAAGCTGTAAGAGAGACTATGAAGAAAAGATTGAGGAAGAAGTGATACCCTCTACTTTAATACACATGCAAATTTTACAATACAGTAAAAGCCTTTCCCAACTGCACCTATTTTATGAGGATCTGGCCTATGTCTTAAATTTGCTGGGCTAATGCAAACTATATCAATGCTGCTGCCACTAGTTTACTGATAAAGTTATGCAATTGTTATTAATTTCTTGTGAATTATCTGAACAAATATTTAACTTGAATGTAAGGAAAATGTTCATACATCCTACTAGACTCTGCCAAGATTACAATGAGGAAATATCTATTTCAGGTTTTTTAAAAAATTAATTTCCGCTGAGTAGCTGTTTTTATCCTACATTTTATTCTTTTATCATCACATTAATATAATCAAGGTAAAACTTACTTCTAAAAACGTTTGAATAGAATTCAAACTATGAAAATGCATTATGTTTGAACTGTATCTATGTGTAAAAACATAAATACACTTGGAGTGTATCTGTGTTTCTTTGTAATACTTGCAATTGTAACACTGCAAATACCTGCAGTTCCAATATTAATGTAACTAAGGCTGAATTTGGAATAGGTGCCCTTAAAACAGGCCTTTACAGTTATTGATAAAAGTGCATGAAAAAGATGCAGAGGGTTAAGCAGTAAATATGATATAATTAGGCAGTAACTTGGTTTTCATGTTTAAATATAAAATCAATGAATTGGTTGCAATAAAAAAAGCCTTCTAAACTGCAACAACAGGAGACATATTCCTTCCAAATAACAGAACAGGTATATCACAGAAAAACATACATATAGCAGAAAACCAGCAAATTGCAAAAAATGAAGTACAGAATATAGTTATGACAGATGCAGAAAATTACTGGAAAGATAGAAAAAATTTAAAATAGAAAATGGTGTTTTATTTCAAAGATCTACAAAGTTCTAACCTACTGATAGCCATTACAGAAACTAATGATAATAATTGTTTCATACCAGGTTTTTCATGAGGACAGAGGGAAGGAGCAACAATTTTATCTTTTTTCTTCAATTTATTTTATCTAAATCTTTACCTATTTCTTTTAACCTTGCATTTAAATTATAGGGATACTGCTATGAAGCAAATTAAATTTTAGTTTACAACTCTACCTCTATAAGAAGAAATATTTCAAGCCATTAAAAGCAGAAGATTGTATTGAAAGCTTAAAAACATGAGATAAGCTTATTGGAGATAGCTGTGGAATTAAAAGATTTCCAAAGTTTAAAGAATGCAAATAAGGTGATATCTCTTGCTGGCCACCATGCAAATATGATAATAGACACAAAGTTGGTGCCAATATAGGTAGTAACCCAGTGGCTCTTCCATAAGGATAGAAGTCTAAGTAACTCTGAATTTTCTATAGAGATGTATGCACTCATTATAGGAAAACTATGTAGCTAGCTCTATTAATCTCATTATGTATTTTCTGCATCATTTACTCACCAAAGTGGATCATGTCCAATGCTGATCAAATCAAGGAAAATCAAGTAAAAGTATTATATTTCCCCTTTCAGAAGTTAAGGAGTGCTAACACAGTAAATAGATAACACCAATAAGAAGTACACCCATGCATTTGAAGATATGATAGATTCCATGCCAAATATAGAAAAATTTGGACTGATTAAAGAAATTCACATGATTATGATGAGTAGTGATAACAATTGATGAATAAAGACTGATTAGGAGTTTTGTCTCAAAATATAGACAGTTTGACATGTGAAGGACAATTGTGCACATATTGGAGACTATTTGATAACAGCCTTCTATGAATCATGATACTAATGAATAGCACACTAGCAGTGTTTCCTGGTAATGGGCATGATCTATCCATTGAGCTTTTATTCAATGCACATCAATTCCAATTTCTCAAAAGTAACAATGAAAATATTCTAAATCAAGATTAAGAAACACATCTTAAAACTTATTTGACATATATATTACATGCATCATTGTGAATTTTTGCTCACCTCCTTTGTGATTGTCTGAAAGATGTAATCACCACTCCTGCTTTGCTTGAATTTTGTGGAGAATCGTGCTGAAAACTCGGTCTCTGTGAAACACTAGCTCCTGCAAATTCTGAATCTGCTCCAACGGATCGTCGTGTTGCATAGTAGCTCTGGTGATTGAAAGATATTATATCACAGTTACATGAATTCCACATCAAAGAGACAGATAAAAAACATCAACTATTGTACATTCTCAAATCTAGGACACATCTTTCTCGCATTTTTAGAGCTTCAAAATATCTGGTGTGTCTTACAAGTTGAGTATCACCTTTGTATCATACAGATTTGCTTGAGAGTAATAGGGTATGTTCCTAACTTCAAAACAATAGATGAATGTTCAACCTTTAAGACCACTAGGTTTTTTTCAATGCAAAAGTTGCATCCGAAAGTGGGAATTATGCAATCATGCAATACACACACATTAGCAAGTAGCTTGTGATATTTTCCATTTAGGAAAAAATTTTCTTCCATTTTTTTTTTTAAATAATGTAATTTTTACCTCTAAATGGTTTCTTCTTGCCTTCAAGGCATTTTTAAATTTTTTTGTCAATATTTATTCAAGGTTAGTTAGATACTCTGGGATCTATAGTATTCCTACATATAGGAGTCTAATTCTCATGAGCCATAAGCATCATTGAGTTAGTCCTTCTATGTCCTGTGGCCCCCAATAGGAAACCTTGAGGTAAAGTGAAGTTTACCTCAAGGTTACTCTTGCTCCAACTGATTGGAGTTGCTCCAACCCATCACAAGTTTGATCCTGAAGGCCCTAAATTCCCTATTCTCTCTATAATAATGCATTGTGCAGATTTTTATAAGTTTATCAGTGTTCCCAAGGAGAAACGGACATGAAAAAAGTCTGACGGAACCGGGACTCGAACCCGGGTCTCCCAGAGGAACCAAAGGTTGAATAGCTCAATGGATAGAGCAACCGACCGGCAATTGGGAGACCCAGGTTCGAGTTCTGGTTCAGTCAGACTTTTTTCATGTCCATTTCTCCTTGGGAATTTTCCTAGGTGCATGCCTTATCGTGCAAAGTCACCTAAACCCTTTTTGTTGTGTGTTATAAGAGTGTTTTCCTTTATTATAGGGGCTTAAGAATTGAGATATAGTTAAAAGAATCGAATCTGTAACATAAATAGCATATAAATTTTGAACATGGTCTTGGGTTGAAGAAAAAGACTTACTTTGTTTTAATAAAAGCCTTCNAAATATCTGGTGTGTCTTACAAGTTGAGTATCACCTTTGTATCATACAGATTTGCTTGAGAGTAATAGGGTATGTTCCTAACTTCGAAACAATAGATGAATGTTCAACCTTTAAGACCACTAGGTTTTTTTCAATGCAAAAGTTGCATCCGAAAGTGGGAATTAAGGAACCAAAGGTTGAATAGCTCAATGGATAGAGCAACCGACCGGCAATTGGGAGACCCAGGTTCGAGTCCTGGTTCAGTCAGACTTTTTTCATGTCCATTTCTCCTTGGGAATTTTCCTAGGTGCATTCCTTATCGTGCAAAGTCACCTAAACCCTTTTTGTTGTGTGTTATCAGAGTGTTTTCCTTTATTATAGGGGCTTAAGAATTGAGATATAGTTAAAAGAATCGAATCTGTAACATAAATAGCATATAAATTTTGAACATGGTCTTGGGTTGAAGAAAAAGACTTACTTTGTTTTAATAAAAGCCTTCATATGATGTGATAAAAAAATTTGTCCTTTAAATATCTTATAACTGCCTAAATGAATGTACCTAAACTAGCATATTATAAGGAAAAATAAATTCAGAAAACTGTTTCCAATTTCTGTTACATTTTCTAAATGCAAAACATAGCATATAAAAACTTACATAATATTTTTTAATATGGAGATTTGAAATTTTTTATTTAAACTATGTAACTATATAGATCTCTTTTAGTGAGACTTCCACAGAAAGTATTCCGTATCTTGGTGATGATATATATAATGGAGATAAACAATATATTTTAAAAGAGTTTAACCATTAGTGACTACTCCATATTTTCGAAAATTTTCATAAGATTTATAGCTGGTATAAATGAAAATACAGTGTGCTATACTTAGCAAGGGTAACCAATATTACAAAATTAATTTCAATAATTATATGTTAAAAATTTTATTTTCTCTGTTGGAATTCTTAAGCTAAATCTTAAAAAAATTTGTTAAGCCTTGTATTTCTTATGAAGGAACTATGCTCACTATTGCAGCAGGTACACAGTTGTACAGGGTGCAATTGTCTTAGGACTTTTGAGACTCATGCCATAGCAAATAACTTGCACAATTTTCACCCTATATGACTTCCAAAACAGGGTTGCACCTTATGTTACATTTTTGTGTGTCTTACATTTGAGAATAGATAATAATATTAATTGATAAAAACGTATTCAGTAATTGTATGAAAGTAATTTTTATGGTAAGAAAGATTTTACCATTTTGTCTCTAGCTTCCAAATATGAGAGGTATTATCAGTACAACAAGCTGTATACATACTGTTGGTATATAGTATGTAATGAATCAAGTGAATACCTTAGGTAAGACAAACCTGAATCACAGCTGATGTCAAATTAGTTGTAGTTGTAATGGAAGCTGATCTTGATCCTGCTCTTTCCATTTGTGGAACATCACATTCTTCAGGATCTTGTTCCATAACAAACTCTGCCCTTTCTGGTTTTGTGATAGTTCCCTGGAAATCAAAGTTTATTTTAAAGATTTATCACATAAAATTTGCAGTTTTTATTTGATTTTTGAAATCAGCATGTGATTCACTTTCTGAAGGCAGCAATATCAGACTAATAATCATTACAGGGGCAATTAAGCAATCAAATTTTTAGCACATGAATTTCATAATTATGTAATAAATACTTTCTCCTGGATAGTCAATTGGGCAATGTACTTCAGTGAAAGTGGTCCTGGGTTCAATTCCTGGTGAGGGCCAATGTGCAAAAAGATCTAAGCAGTTGAAGCACTTTAACAATAGCACTGCTACTACTACTAGAATTCATTGTGCATGAGTGAACTTAAGAAATAGCCATGGAAATAATAAAAGTAATGGAATTTGCCTTTATTCCTTCTGATGGAAAAAGTAATGGCCAATGTTTTAGATAAACTTGCCATATATCATTCTGTAAACATGGAGGAAGTTCTTTATCTTAAATTTTCAGAATAAAAATCTCTTGAATCTATTAAAGCAGTATGATAAAAATCAATATGGTAAGATATTATATGATTTATAACTCGTACATTTATATTCAATGATTAAATTCTGCCTTTACCAGAAGCTTAAACCTAGATTAATTAGCTAAAACAATTTATATATAAATTTAGATTTGAAATTAACATGTGGGTATTATTATCCTTATGGAAAATCATAATTTTCAATTAAATTATCACACAAGATTTTACCACTGGAATATGTTTAGATTTTAGAATTTTTATCATTTGCCCCTGAATATATTGAAACTTAAAATTAATTTATACTGAAACTATCATTTCTCAAAACACAGAAAACCAAATTAAACTTACTCTGAATTATGAATATAGTGCAAATGAACATGGTTTATATTTCTTAAATTTTATCAGAGATTTAAATACTCACAGCTATGGTTCTGATAACAGTTACTTGAGATCTTGGTTTAGGAGCCTCAATGGCTGGAGAAATCTGTCTCTCAGCCTTTTCCTGTGGCTCTTGTTTCTCTGGTGCTTCTTGTTTATCTGTTTTCTCTTGTGCTTCTTGTTTATCTGCAGATTCCTCACCTTTATCTTGTGAATCAGATTCTTTAGGTTGTTGATCAGTCTCTTGGGAATTAACTTCATTATTTGATCCAACAAGGGTCACGCTACTGAGATTGCTTGGTGAAGATGGTGCGCTTATTGTGGTATCTAAAGAAATATAAAATGATCTTTCCTGATTTATTAAAATTAAAAGAATGTGTACAGATCAGCATATTTTCCCTACTTTCATAGACTTTTAAGGTTAAGGAATTCTCCAAACATTGAAAATTCTTTTTCATAAGGTAAAAAAGTCATCAAACCTCCCCTTGATGACATTCTTGTGATTCAGTTGTAGCAAAAAATATTTATGAATAAACTGTGAGCTATATTATAGCTGACAGGTAGTCAGTGAATATGAAAACTGATTATGTTGATATGAGATGGGTCATTATAAAAGCTCTTCTAAATGAACAATGTAATAACTTAGAACTGTCAACTTAGAAAACATATGTTGAGCATATTTCCCAGCAGATATTTTTTAATCAGCATATTGCCTTACATTTTTGATTAGATTCACTATGCACACATATAAAATATATTTGCAGCTATGAAACTACAACATACCCGTGAGAGTCTCTGCGCTTGAAGAAACAGCTATTGTGGTCTTAGGTATGGTAAGCAGGTGTCGTGTGTCTTCAGTTTCAACATCTGTACCCACTCTTAGAGTAACACTCTTTCTATGACTAGTAGATGGAGATGGCATTGGAGACCCTGATGGAGAGGCATGATAACCTACTATCATTGGGCCCTCACGGATCTGTTGTAATTCACGTTGCTCCTCTTCAACTGCATAAATATAACATGAAATCAGCACTAACTCATACAAATCAATACCAAGGAAAAGGTTTAAAGTACTGCCCTAGCAACAACATTTGAACTCAATATTCCTGTTGAGACAATCACTTTTTAAATTAAATTAGAGGCATGACATTATGAGTAGATGTTTTCACAAATCTGGAAGAATTAAACTTGCATTATTATGGTCATGATAAAATTTAGTGCCCATAAACAATTGCACCATTAAAGTCATAGTGCATGTAGACTGTTAATTGATAACATGAAGAAAAAAGTGAGATGGTAACCTACTAAGTATATCAGTGAGCCATGAAGTAATTATTAAACTAATAGAATCTTAAATGTTTGTAATCATGTATAATAACCTTTGTAGAATAAAGTAAGGAATGTAAAAGATGGTAGAATATTAAAAGTGGCTACTGTCATTGTATAATAAAGGAAAGAGATTGAATAAAATAAACATAGTCATATATAGATAAAGACAAAAATATATATGATTAGATTGTCTATGACTATAATAATAAAAATATTTCTGAAACTGTTGAAATTAGGATATTAAGAAAGCATCAAAAAACAACGAAAGATGATTATTCTATGAAAGCATTATAAAACACTAAATCAAAAACTGAGATATATGTACATACATCATTAAAGTATATTTAATATTAATTACCACAGTTTAATCATGTCAGTTATGTGCTGTGTAAATTAAAATGCATATAATGAACAATTATAATGCATTACAGTTAATGGTAAATCTGCAATAGATTTGGTATCCATTTTCCTTTAATATTCAGCCTAATGCTTCTCTTCTTCAAAGCAAAATACATATTATGTTATTTCTAAATATTCACAAATTAGCATGTGAGTACACAGTTAATGAAATCAGTGGAAGATATTTATCTACAACATTTGAGAGGTTGGGAGAATTTAGTAATATATTCTATCCATCTTGGCAAAGTTATAGCCTTATCTTTGTCTTGATTTCATTAGATGCTCACATCCTGAAAAGAACATGATGATTCATTATTTTTGATTAAATCATTTAGCTAGATATCAAGATTAGAACCAGACCTATTTCACTTCTTAACTGATGTTGTGACATTATGTAAATATTATATATTTAGTCATAGTTTAACATTTTATTCCATTTCCATTGAATTAGGATAGTATCAAGATTAAATTAAATAAATTTGAAGTAAACTTTTTAGTTGTAGTTTATGTATTTCTGTTTATTTAAAAATATTTCAGCAGCATCTTAACAATGTATTCAATAAAATATTCTACAGGAGCTTATCAAAAAGGATGCACGAAAAGATGCATACAACAGGCATAATAATCTATCACCTACTGATTCATACATGTATTATAAAGAAAGCATGTAACCTTCTATTCTAAAGCCAAAAATTCAGATTTAATTGGGAAGAATAAATTGCTGCAAGTCCCACTAAAAGCTTCTTTGTTACTGACAGCTTAAAAGTTGACAGTGCAGGCATTAGGTATCAGGGAATTTGAATGTGCATCTACAAGGCAATAGTCCACTATTCTTACACTTCCTAAAACTGCATCTCCAGTGACCTTTAGGAAAAGCCTGTGAGTCATAACTGTGGCTTCGGTCTCTGTCGCTCTCAGATCCATAACCTGGAAATTAGTTTCTTTAATGTCATAAAACATTCCGGATTAGTTGGTATATCCTGGTATAGAAAGCTATGAAAAGATTCTTAAAACATAAGATAAAGAAAATATTAATAAATTAAGAGCAAATGGTTCATGATATCTTGANATATATCGAGTATTAGCGTAGCTTAGAGGTTGCGTAATGATATTTACCCAATATTTAATCGTAGATAGATAAACATGACGCTAGTGTACGGAAGCTGTCTGAAAATCTCTAAAAATACTTATAGCAGATACGCAGAGGATAAACTTTTAGGATTAATTGGATAGGAATATTTTCGCTTAATGGGAGCGTAATATCAACAATTATTTTTCACAAGCTAAAGAATCGCCGAAGTAAAAGAATAGACTCGTGCTTTTCTCATCTTTTTTTAAATTTAGGACTTAGGAGTGTTATTCCGACAAGAGGTGGGACGAAGCTGCGAATTTTATTGTTTTTCATTAAAAGATTTCATCACTATCGAAGGTTTTTGAAATTTTTGAAAACTGGTGAATGGATAGAATATATTTTAGGATAGGGAAGAAAACTGAAGAGAAAAGGACCAAGTATGATAAGTATTGTAGGAAGATAAAAGAGAAAGCACGGATGTAAATTAAACTACAGAAGTACATCCAGCGAGAACCCTAGGATTTCAGGGTCACATAGAGATACATACTCTCCTTACGAAATCTATTTGTTATATATATAATATATTTTTTGACATTGAGCTATGGAACGTTTGACAATATACACTGATGTAAAAAAAGAAACCGACACACTTTTTTCTTGTAAATATACATAAGAGTTCTATTTTCCGGTAGGTTCACATGCCTTCACATTTCCTATTCAATGCCATTTCTTGGTAACTTACGCCTTTATGTCAACTAACATGTTTTTTCTTCCTCTCTGCCCTTTTCCCTTGTATTTATTCTACCCTCAATTACATTCTTTAGCAATCACTCTCCTCTCAATATTTTACCCATCCATTTTCTCTGTTTACCTTTGATTACTTCAATTAAAACCCTCTCTTCCCCGACCATCTCTAGTACCTCTGTATTTTTTCTATAGACCCAAATCACTTTTTCTATTATACCATTTTTTGATAAATAATATTGAATTCCAAGAGTTGATTACTTGATTTAAAAAAGTTTTTCTGACGATAAATGTATAAAAATTTGTAATATCTCTATCTATGGCTAAATTTATAACTGATCTCTTTCCAATTCCCATAGGTTAAAGAGGAAAAAACAGAAAGGTAAGATAACAATGCTACTATTGTTGGAGATCAGCTAGCAACAAATGTATATCTGTATTTTTTATTTAATCAAATTCTTTAATGAGCATTATTAATGCTATATACTCATATATTATATACTCATACTCTCATC
Organism: Ladona fulva; assembly: GCA_000376725.2. NCBI lineage: Eukaryota > Metazoa > Arthropoda > Insecta > Odonata > Libellulidae > Ladona > Ladona fulva. The sequence goes on from KZ308611.1 coordinate 406,561, forward strand.
TCTTGTCTTTAGAACTTGTAGAGTAAAACATACTTCTCAAAAACAGATTTTTGGGAAGGATTGAAAAATATTACAGTAAACACTGAAAAAATAAAAATGATTCTATCATCATATAAAAATCACCCTTCTATATCAATAGCAAATCTCAGGAAAATTTTAATTGATGGTTTTCTTTGCAAAGAATTTCACTCAAGGGACCGTATTTTCCCTGCTGCTCCTACTGTTGATTTTTATCTTTGAATGAAAAAAGAGGAAGGAAGTTTTACTACATGAACTATTTGAGGGCAATCTAACCTTTCATCATGCTTTAGAAGCACTGTAGTGTAGTCATGTTTCTATCGAGATATTTAGAAATGATTCATAAACAGCATTTCAGGAATTTGGAATGCTGGTGAAGACATTCAGGAAAAAAAAATGTCTAAGGACATGCAATGTTGAATATTAGCAAGGAATTCATCTGTCTGAGTTTGCTATGGAAAATATTACATAAGCAATGGGTCTCTATAAAAAATGGCCTATAACATTAATAAAAATCACTGAAAAGATTATAGAAATTAGTAGGAGGGTAACATACACTGTTTTGGAGAGTGTTAAGGCAGAAAGAGAAAAAAAAAGCAGGCAATATGGAAAAAGTTTTCGGGTAGTAATAATTTGTGATGGTGGCATACTTTGAATGCAAATTCATTTTATTGAATATTATTGTCATTTATGGAATGAGATTTTAAGGAGAGAATGTATTGAGTAAAGTTTCTGCAATCAGAACTTTTGATACATTGCAATAATAAGGTTCATTCAAGAAGCATAATGAAAACCAATCAGACCTGACACTGAGCTTGCTCCACTCGTTCGCCGCGGTGACACACTGCTTCTCCGCCTCTCACCGTCATACAAGAGAGATAAACCCCCAGAATGAGAAGTGCTGTGATCATCCCTACCACTTGTAAGAACATCAAGTGACCTGGATTGAAAAATATCTTATCAATACTTATGGCAAAGAATATGATAAAAGGCTTTAATTAAATTTTAAAAAATCGCAATTTCAAAAACCACAATCAAAACTTATTTGGAAGTGAGCATTATGTTAAGGATATAGAATGAACATGCTGATCAAAATTAAGGATCCATCCTTATAAGAGCCAGAAACAAAATGAATTTGAAGTTGATTTCCATGAACAGACCTATACATTCCATCAATATACATCAATATTAACAGTTACCACTCTTATTGGTTCTTTTGATAATTGTTATGTCTGAGTTAACTGATCCTAGGGTATACTAATTTCAGCTTAAATACTACTTAAACAACATCATAGAGCAAAATCTACAATTAAAAACACATAAATTTCACCTTAGATTTAGTTTAGAAAGAGTGTACACATACATAAATATCTAAAAATAAAATCCATATTATCAAATAGTGATTGTCAGCAAGTTTACATAAAATAAATGTTACTTACATTACTGATCCTAATGTATTTGTCTGAGCCTCAGGAGGATCAGAGTTATAAAATACTTTCTTGAGAGCTTCTAACACGGTCACTCCATCAGTGAAAACACGATATGTAAGTAAAAAAGTATTAAGAAAATCAATTGAGAGAAACCTAAGGTCAGTCAGTCGCTCTAGAAGTCTCTCCGGTGTGGCATATCTTATTTGTGGCACCTGAAAATAGAAACAAATCATTGATTGATCTTTCCTTTTACCTTGAAATGATCAGTTCTCTATGGGTTAATACTCATATATTTACCTTGCATGAGTTGAGCGTTCTGCTGAATCGAATGTCAACATCATCCTTAAATAACTTTGGATCATTTTTAATAGACTGTGGCATTGTAACAGATGATGTGTCTGACATGGAACTATGTAGAAGATCATTGAAGTGAACATTATCCATGCACTGGAAAAATACATTTAAAGCAATTATTAAATAATTTAAGTCAATCATTCCTCATAATTTGAAATATATCCTATGTCATTTTCATTTGGTGACATTTTTTCCATCAAAACTGTTATGTTTAAATCAAAAGGCTAACTGAGATTGTGATATAATTTAATTTTTTACCTAAATTAATGATTTTATTTAAAATCTTATTAATGTTTTATGAATATATACATTAATGCCGATGATTAAAAATCAAGGTGAGAATTGGGCCTTAATTTTTATTGATGTTTCATTCATGTTTTATTGATGATTGTACCAATCCCTACAAGAAATTCTTCCATAAATTCCTACAAATTTCAAAAGATTGATAAGAACATTATACATCTTAACTTCTATCATAAAAAAGATGTCTAAAGATGAAGCTGACTCTGTATGTAAAAAATGTCAATGGGTCACCTATATTGATGACAATGGAGGAGAGGGAGGTCTATGATACCAATACCTACAATGACTATAGCCATAGCTTGAAATCTCGTAAAGTTACTTATGAAGGATAAAGTATTTTATTATCTTTATTTTAGTACATAATACCTGACACAAATCTACTTCAACAATGGTGGTATTACATTCATATGAAGCATGCAAAACCTGGGTATGATACCACGATCACCTACCATCTACTTTGGAGCCAGGCCTGTAGCTACTGTATATGGCCCTGGGCAAAACTTGTATGCTTGATACATGAAAATATGTTCATATGATTCAAGAGAATACATATATATTAGGATGAATTTTAATTCAAGCTTTCAGATATTAAATGAATTTTTTGTCAGATATTAATTATACCATAAAAGTTTCACAGTGATTTATACTTAAGGTACATTTAAGAAAAAAAAAACTTTCAGAAACTGGAGCCCTAAATACATGTATTGTTTATAATGAGAAACTCTTTCATCAATCTAATACTTTTTTATGATTACAAAAATAGTTTAAATAAGGATATAAATTCTATCTTACTTGGCTAATGTCACTGATCCAAGCAGCTTTTTCTTGCATTGTTGGTGCTGCAAGATGTACAGTCACCTGTGGCCCAGATTTTACATCCAATATAATTTTGAAGTCTCTGTTGTGATAGTCAGAACCACCTCTTGTGTGATGAGAACTTCCACTTGAGGTTGCGTTGCTGCTTGTCTCACTGATGCCGCTGGATTGACTGGAAACTGAACACACTGAAGATTCTATGGGAAACATTTTCATAATGAAATGATATGCCAACATAAATAAATCTTTCATAAAAGCTCACAATCCTTATCAAATTATTCATACATTTGAAATAAATTCTTAATTCTTATGCAAGTTCTTTCAATCTGCAGACTAATGATTCTGTCATGCACATTAAATATTATATGATCATGAGAATGTATGTATGAAATAATAGAATAGCATGAGCTGATGAAAATTTACTATATTATAATATTATATATGGACATTTTTCATGTTAAAATTATCTGAAGGATATTTAGCTGAAAGATTTTTGATATGATAATTATTTTTGATGTAATTTAAGAGATCAAGTTTTGTATGATCTTCAGTATAGGTATATTTCAGTATGGATATATTGAATTACACTTATAATTAGTGAAGGAATTTATAGATGTGACTTATTAATTTCCCATTTCTTCAATGAAACCATGGTTCCAATGATACCATGGTTCCAATGATACCATGGTTCCAATGATACCATGGTTCCAATGATACCATGGTTCCAATGATACCATGTAATGCAAATATAATTTGAAAAACAGCTACATAAAATAACATAGAGGTATATACAATACCATTAGTATACTTTACTCATTGAAAATAGTTTCTGTTTTCTTCGCTTAAAAACCAAGAGAGTGATTATGTAAATTGGTCAGCACACATAAATGAAAGATTCAATTATGAACTTTTTTGTCTCACGTAGATAAATTACCATCGTCATCATTCACTCCATGATCATTTGGATCCTCTATCAGGAGTGCATCTGCCAGAGGAATTTTCCCCACATCTGGAACTAAATGTAGTCTTCCACCAGAAGTTCTAGTTCGTAAAGAGCCAAAATAGTTATTTTAATAAAGTTGATACATGAAAAGGTTGGTATTTTCAAATGAAATGTAATTATAGAATATCATTTGTGTTTAACTCATGCAATCATGTATAGTATAATCAAGTATATATATGCAATATACATCAAGTAGATACTAGAATTAATGTAATATTAATAATAATAAGTGATGTTGCTTACCTTGTAGCCAGGATCAAGTGATTGGAGAAAAGAAAGCACTGTCTTAGAGCTTCCTTTTCACTCTTAAAATTTCCTAGCCGACTACGTTGAGTTCTTGGCTTCTCAGATGGGATTTGGATAAGGCTACCTGAAGTGAAAAAGTCATTTGAACCAATTAATGATGCTGCAGAACAAACAGACAGAAGAATAGCCAAAACTTAGAATAAAATTGTAAATGTCAAACGATATCAAGTATATACACTACGGTATCGCATATGAATGAAACAAACAATTTATAGCACTACAAAATGAAAGGTTATAATGTAACTCTCTGGTGAGACATACAGAGCATGAAATTGAACCATAAGGTGCAAGAATATAACTATACGATGTCACTCGCGATAATTTTGGTTTACTAATATTCTAATTATATATAAATGTAATTTATTCACGAGAAATAAGAAAATAGTAAATTTCAATGCGCGAGTTTCAAACCGAGTATGATAAAATTGCCTTTAAGTACAACACTGATAGTAGCTCCTATCGAAAGCAACCTGCTAGGCACGTCAGTATAGCATGTTGCATATGTCCCAGTTACCTATTGCCCTCGCATCTCCTTTCCTTATCAATTAGACATCTTAGCTCAATTCCAGATAAGAACTAAGAGATAAACATAATAAGCACTTTTAAAATTACGCTTAACTGAGCGACAGACAACTACGAAGAACTAATCCGATCAAACATGTCTTTCGTACGACACAAATTTACGACCTGGAAGCAATTATTTTTCCGAAGGTAAACCAACCTCTCTCCGAAAAATTCACTCCGATACGTTGGATATGTAATATTTACCGTGGAAGAGAATAAACGTAACTTGTACGTAATTATTACACTGAGAAATTGGATAATCACAGCGCAGCTAGAGGCAAGTTGCGCTCTGCGATTCGTTTTCTAGCCAGCGTCCCCACGTGTGGCACAGAAGGGGAAATTAACGAAGATTTTAGGTGAAAAAAACGTTTGAATAACAATGAATTGGTTTAGGATATATTCTATAGCGTTATATCAACCCTAAATTAAAAACAGCCACGAAATATGCCGATAACGTAAGGTCCTAGTACACCGAAACGACATGCAATAGCTCCACAATTACGAACGCCCATGCAATTAAACGATACTAATTAAATAACAACTTGTGTATATGTCTTGGACGAAAATCTAGGCGAGGGTTATGATAAAATCTGCAACATTTCAAGCCATCACATGTTTACTATGGTCTGTGTGGAATATTCACCAACTTGTTGAGTTTAAGATGGCTAAGAACGTGCGCGTGCGTAGGGAATCATCTCCTCCCAGAACGACTTATTTTTTCTCCTTTCATCAGCTGCGCACTCGGCACAACACAGGAAGAGATGGGGAAGTTCCCATAGCTCACAACCAATCAATTTTCTACTCACACAGATGCACTCTATAACGGAAAATGGCTAATTAACGAATATTTCAATATAGCCTAAATAAGTTATTTACGAGAGGAAAAATGAGAATAAATTAGGGAAAATTAGATGGATAAATTAATCTTTTCCATAGCTCAGCAACCCAGCTCCGTACATTGACTTAAAGTATCAAACATGATACATGCCACACAGCCAATAAACGACTACTACACAAGTGAAATGCTATTCAAGTGCAAATTTTGGAAATCGATAAATACAAGTGCAGTGGTGATGATTATTTTCAATTTTAAAGAGATCCTTCACGAATGTTTTCCAATTTTTACAAAAATTTACATACATACACACACACACACACACACACACACATATATATATACACACACACACACACACACACACACACACACACACACACACACACACACACACACACACACACACACACACACACACACACACACACACACACACACACACACACACACACACACACACACACACACACACACACACACACACACACACACACACACACACACACACACACACACACACACACACACACACACACACACACACACACACACACACACACACACACACACACACACACACACACACACACACACACACACACACACACACACACACACACACACACACACACACACACACACACACACACACACACACACACACACACACACACACACACACACACACACACACACACACACACACACACACACACACACACACACACACACACACACACACACACACACACACACACACACACACACACACACACACACACACACACACACACACACACACACACACACACACACACACACACACACACACACACACACACACACACACACACACACACACACACACACACACACACACACACACACACACACACACACACACACACACACACACACACACACACACACACACACACACACACACACACACACACACACACACACACACACACACACACACACACACACACACACACACACACACACACACACACACACACACACACACACACACACACACACACACACACACACACACACACACACACACACACACACACACACACACACACACACACACACACACACACACACACACACACACACACACACACACACACACACACACACACACACACACACACACACACACACACACACACACACACACACACACACACACACACACACACACACACACACACACACACACACACACACACACACACACACACACACACACACACACACACACACACACACACACACACACACACACACACACACACACACACACACACACACACACACACACACACACACACACACACACACACACACACACACACACACACACACACACACACACACACACACACACACACACACACACACACACACACACACACACACACACACACACACACACACACACACACACACACACACACACACACACACACACACACACACACACACACACACACACACACACACACACACACACACACACACACACACACACACACACACACACACACACACACACACACACACACACACACACACACACACACACACANCAAATGTATATCTGTATTTTTTATTTAATCAAATTCTTTAATAGCTTTGTAATATACACTAATTGCGCATACGCTCTTATACCCAAAGTATGGGGTTTTACCAATTATGAAATATTTCGTTTCCATTAGAACGAAAGAATTTTTTTAGAAAAAGAAATTTAATGTCGTATCGTGAGTACAAGAGCCTTGTGAAGTTAAAAGTAAAAGATTATTTATTGAATAAAAGACCTACGCAGTCAAAATTGCAGTAAACTAAGCCACTAATTTCCTTTCCTCAAATCAAACTTTAAAAAACGATTCGTAGCCTCACAATGTCAATGTCGCAGGGAAAAGTGTAATTAAACACGAATTCGACATGTGATGCAAAAATAATAATGTATCAAATTTATAGTAAATGGCTATTATTGGTGGCTGCAATTTAAAAAGTAGTCTATATCGGAGAGCATAATTATTATTATTATCGCAGAATATAATCGCATTAACGTAGAATTTATTTTTAGCCTTCTGCGCGAAAGTAGTTTAGCTAATCATCATTGTAGACGCGTAAGAAAGTTCTTATGTGCAAAAAATTGCCTTCGCCCAGTTCCAAGTTGAAGGGCTATCAATAATACCAATATTTAAATTCTATAATTGTGGAAAAAAGTCGAACTATGATTAGCAAGGCATCTAAATGTTTTACGTGCACGAAAAACATCAATTTTAACATTTGATAATTATTTTCCACACCCAATTCACGATAAAAGTTAAAATTTCCGATATAATGCGAGAAAATTTATCATTTCTGGGCTCAATAGAAATATTGATTTCCGTATAGATTTCTTCGCGCAGCTCAAGCTTATCTTTAAAGCAGATTCCGGAGAAAAAGAGCTACGTAGAGTGGTCTGTGCTTTTTCGGAAACATTTCGGAACGTGGTCTAAACAAATGATAGAGATATAGCGAATCCGAGGGAGCATCTCGCAGTTCTATAAGATGATTTCGCTTTCACTCTCGCTGGTCCAGGCAAGCGTAGATTCAGGGTCAGTAGGGGAGCCAAGGATTGATCCGCATTCGAGCTCCGAGGAAGAGCATCCCCGCTAGTTTTATGCCGTACACAGCAAGCAGTTATGTTATTTCTTTCTGAGCATTCATAACAAGAGAGAATGCGCACAAAGTAAATTAGTTCCTCTCCGATGGATATACAGCGTTACCTTATCTGGTTAAAGGATTGCCTATATTAAGAGTCGCTCACATTTTATGCCCTTTTTGCCTTCTCGAAGCCTCTTACGTTACCACGAATCCTTTCCTAAAACGTCCTACTAATGTATTTCTGTTTGGGAGTAACGAATTACATCCATTAAAGCACTAAACGCCATCCTGATCACAGTTTACTATTAATTATATTTATTCACGAATTTACACACGTTCATATTTTGGGGACCGATAACAGAGACTGCACGTGAAACTGCATTTCATATATGCTCGTTTTATACGGTAGTAGTAGATTTTCATGTATGGCAGTTTTCTTTACGAGGATTAGGATGCCATACTTGAAATTCTTTAATTTTATCCTGTTTAAAGACATTACAGACATACCAAATGAATTTAAAGTATTTCATACTTGAACATCGTCAAGATAAATAAGTTAAAACGTCAACCTGATGATTCAATAAGAATATCAATTAATGAATGTTACAAAATATGCTTGGCTACGTTTGGTACGAGCTATATGCGATCAATCTCAAAATACCGCTCACTAAAGCCCCAGAGGAAGGAATATAAAAAATGCATGATTTCAGCGAATCGGCAGCCCTTCACAACCAGTCACAACGAATTCGCCATCACAAGAAACACGATGATGGATCATTTTCCCAATTATTTAAAAACATCATAAAAACCTGGCCCTGGAATAGCACGCCTCAAAACATTTCACCTAAAAGAACTGAGAATAAATGAAGATAAAACAAATCAATTTAAATGGACACCTCCGCGCCACCTCGCAAAACTTCTCATGAAATGAAATTTAAGCATTAAAATTCTTCAAGGATTGGGAAATAAGAAAAAAATCCACATATAACCAAAGCATGGAAATTATTTCAATCCCTGGGAAAGGCTGAGGGTTAATTCACCGAAAACCATACACAAATATCGCAACCTCAATTCCATAGGATACTTTTCTTTTTAATTCCATCAAGAGCTTGTTGGCGTAGCATCTTTCCATTAGCCACCTTCCAGAAATATCCAACGGCAATTACTACAAGGTGATGATTCCCGCAAAATTCAAAGATGCCACTATCTTTCTAGGTTAAGGCAAGCTCTTGGAATCTGTGACAGACTGCAGCTAAGGGTAAGTCTGAAGGGTAGAAGTAGTACAGACCACTTAACCTGTTATCAAGACCACATTGCATAAAACAGTTACTCTTTTGTCCTAGCTCGCTTAGCTCATCGATCAGGCGTTGTTACAGGTCTCCCTATGCATTTTGACCGGAAAACAACTACAGTATAGAAAGCTGGCTTTATAGGCGCCAGAAAATGCTGCACTCGTCAAATCTATAGAAAATAAATATCTGACGAAGGATCATTTTGGGCACCCTTTCCCTTATCCTTAAGAATGGAGGATATTTCTGTTTCGTTCACAAATCAAGGACAACATTAAAAAATTAAATTAATCGCTGAATTAATCGCTAAATTAATTTCAATTAGCAGGAAAACTAGCATGATACGTATGCACGCAAAATCCGTCGTTTGAAATGAGACCATTAATAAATACACAAATGATATTCATAACAAATATTAAGATTAACTGTTAGCGGATGCAACCAGAAGTAATCATAAGCTAGGGAAACAACAACGCAAATTGAGAGTATTTCCACTTTTTAATAGTTTTCCTGAGCATGACTTGTAGACGTCCGAATTTCATTATTCACAAACAAGCACTCCACTAGAGATACATTTATCACAAAGTAGTACCTAAATAAACAGATTATGACAGCATAAACATTGCAAAATCACACAAGCTCAAATTTTTATGTACTAAAAATTTATGTATAAAAATACTGCAAGAATTAGATAAAGACGCACTCCATAAATATAAAAAATTGGTAAATCTAAATATAGATTCATAATTTGGATAAAGCTTACACAGCATAAACTATGAAATAGAGGAAATAAATAGTGCATATCCGTTAGGTTTGTATGAAGAGAGAATGACGAAAAGTCATACTAATAAATTAGACCCCGGATAAATTATAGCAATTTTTTTCCTGGAAAATTGAAGGATTAGGGAATCACGTGAATTTCTCTTTTGCTCTTACATTGTTTGACCAATTGTATGACAGAAAACATAGCTTTATAGCAACATTTTTCATAATTATTAGAAAGAACTTCCGCTCTTGACACCTGGGTTGATTAAGCAAAAAGAATGCCAACATCTCAGTCGTCGAAAATGTTTCCAGTAACTGAAAAAGATCATCATCGTCATAAGGAGAAACATCATCATCAAATAGATGGAGATCACGTTTCGGAGTTACCTCAATGTGCTTAATCTTGGGTTCTTAAACTTGGGGTTCTACTATGATTTTAAAAATAAGAAATTAGTAAACGTTCCCAGAATGCAATCAACATAATTTTGAAGTGAGCAAGAATGAGGCTTCAAATTTATTGAGCTATAGAGAGAAGAATATCATTTAACAACCTACAGTAAGAGTAGAAACTTACAAAGAGAGATGTATGCAAAGCTCAAGCATTTTAAAGCTGTTAAGGATATAGTAGCAACATTTCAGATATGAAAGACAAATACCCGTGTATCACTTTGATCAAGAACCAATCAGATCAAGATCTGAAATTAATTCCTGAGGGCCAATATTAAATCTTATGCAGACAGATATAGTTAAAAGTATACCTCCAAATGGTGGATATTGTAAAACGAGAAGGGATGCATATAATAGTAATTAGCGGTAAAGGGAGCTTGGTCCAAAATACGAGATGTGGAAACACGAAGGATTAATGGTGGGGATAGAGGGAGCCGGAGTGAGGGTATGGGCTTAAAGAAAGGGAGAATAGCAAGAGGTTAAGGATCGATAGTTGTGACCACCTGTTCCCTTTATTTTTTTCCTTATTTTTTTAATTTTCAGTATTGCTGAACAGCTTCAGACCACGACCGCTTGAGCGCGAGCTCCTCTACTGAATTGAGATGTCCAGATGGTGCTGCCACTTTACCGAGTGGACTATCACGGGACTTGAAATAACAAGTAGTTTAGGCAGAAGACGCGACGAAGGGCCTCTGGCGCTAGCGTTCCCATCGTTTGATTTTTCCCGCCAATGAGAATTCATTCAAAGAACGGATCAACTTAAGAGTTCTTTGGGTTCCGATTATATATCGTATTAATTTATTAGGAGAAAATGGCCTTCATTATATTGCTGTAACGTATTTTAATTACTTTAATCTGTTTTATGTCTAAAAATTAGTCAAATTTAGATTAGATTCCACTGAAGTTGGTGTGGATTTCTAATTACGGCTGTATAAAGGAATCCACAATGCAGAAGTAGTATTGTTAAAACTGACAGGGTATCATCAGAATTTTGGACCAATGAAAGGAAAACATGAACCATGTCGTCATCAATAAAATATAGAATTTTTTGATGCTATCAGATAAATCCAAGGAAAACTTTGAACTGAAGAAAAACGTATTCGGAGATTTAAAACTTGTCACCCATGAAAATGTAGATGAACGAAATATTTAAACAATTACTAAAGAGATGAATTCGAAATTGATACGAGAGATGTTAACATTGGAAACTGACATTTAATTGATATGAGAGATGTAAAAATTGGAAACTGATGGAAAAATTCTGACATTTCAGAAGTTTATTTTGAATTTAAGGTGACTTTGATGATAATGGTGATTACAGTGTAACTTTCAACCATACATACAGCCAATGAAATAAAGAAGAATTTCTCTCCGTACACTGCCGAGTCTATGACAAAAAATTAGCCTTTTCAGTCCATATGTTATCCACATAAGGTGATGGTTATGAATAGTAAACAAAACAAGTTTTTTTCAAAAATAAGTTGCTCAAATGCATATATAGAAGCATGCGTCACTAAATAAGATACAAAGAGTGCATGATCAAAATATTTTTTGAAATTGTCGATTTAAAGAGAACCTGAGATAGAGTAAAAGAGATTTCATGAAATGATGAAGAGGTTTTGGAAAGATTAAGGAAGCCACGTGCATGGAAGGGATAGAATTTGCTCTTAAAAGTAAACGGTGAGAGTGAAGTGCAAATTTGAAGGAATGGTCATATGCTGGAAATGTGTAATTAGTGGGAAAGAAAAATACGTCCAAGTTAGTTTTCAATGAACAAAATAAGCTATCAGCTAAAACCAGATGTCAGAACCGACTGCGAAAAGCCAGGATATTTCCAAAATTGAAAATGTTTGCCAAAAAACTTCGGAAGACCACTTCGGAACATCATTACGGGTCATAGGTCTAGTCACAGCTTTGGAAAGATTTCTAACCAAAATATTCCAGCCTTGTGTGATTTCCAAACGACACAAAACACAAAAACATACCTTTACACAATACTCCCCCGTTATATCAATGCAAAAAAGGCCACAAGAGAATTTCTAAAGAGCTCAAATCTTTCAACCATTGGTTTAACTTTGAAAAACATTTCGAAATCATCGTTTCGATCATTCTCATTTGTCATTCTCTCTCCATTTTGCTTGCATTTGTCATTCTCTCTGCACTTTGTATATCGACTCACCCTGTCGTACGAACACCTGGTTGACGTCAAGCAGGATGTCGCACCCCTCCACAATCATCCTCTCAACGGCGAGGTTCTTTCGCAGATTCTCCGTTTCGCTGACCTGCGGATTAAGACGGCGAGCGATGGTGGGAATGGTGCCAAAAGGGGGCGTTAAGTTGCGGGGGGGCACAAAAAGAGGACCCAAACGGATTTGTCTCAGTTCCGACGACAGACCCCGGGGAGAAAGGGAAGATTAGATTGTTTACACCTCCCCCTTTTGCACCATTGTTGTAGCGAATTTATCGCTCACTCGCAATGTTTGCAATACTGCTCAGAAACTTTGCGGCATCAATGTAATGTATTCAAGAGCTCTAATGAGTATAAATTTCCCGAAACGTAAATTCATTGCTCAGTTACGTGTAAACAATTACGAAAGAGGTTGACGATCTACATCGTTGGCCTTTAAGGTGGTCTAATTTTCCAAATAGTACGGGTATAACACCGTTATTCTCCACGATTTAGCTTTTCTTTAACTGAAAGGGTATTCCCTCGTATGAGAAAGTAATCAAACCACTTGAGTGAAAAATTATCGTAATGAATAGTTTATAATCAATACCGTTCAAATGTAAAACATGATAATAATTTAAGAGAAGGATGTAATTCGTAAGAGCTAAAATACAAGGTGCATGACTGACAAATATGGTGCGCGAATATCTCAAAACCAACAATTATGACATGCGTTTCTTTTCTCGGAATAGCATAGGAGATTTTAAAAAATCACCGCGGGAAATGAACATGGAAAAGAGAAGTTTAGATTATCACAGCGCTAGCAAAATAGTCTGAAAGTTATTCTGACACAAGTCTGTATTATTATTGGCTGTTTGAAGTCGACAGAGAAAAGTAGAAGTAAGAGTAAATGTTTGATTTTGATGACTGAATATTGACCGCAAAATCGTGAGCACTATTGCATACGTCGCACTTAAAATATGCATTACCAAAGGTATTCATCAATAAGTACTCGTATGTTTAACAGTAAATTGCTATTCCAACATATCTTTACGACGATACCGTTTTCTACTACTTGTGTATGGAGAGCATGAGATGTGGCAATTATCAGCCTGTACGGCATGGGATTTACCCTTGACAAAAATACTTATATTAAAATACTGCTAAAATAAATCATACATCGAAATAAATGGAAATTTTCACTAAGCGCACCTAGTAATTTATTATCTAACCCAGAAATTTCTGAAACTGAAATATTACAACAAAATATAGCATAAGAGACTACAAAAAATCCGGAAAAAATTAACTGTCCAACGTAGTCAATGATATTTTAAACGTTTGTAAAAATACAGCATTAAAAAAAACTTGAAAATAACCGAAGTTAGAAACGGTGCGACCGATAATTACTACCCGCTTATTTGATGAATTGCTGAAATGAGATAAAAAATCCGAAACCCACGCAAATGTAAGACGCAACGCTCATTTCAAAAGCCTTTTTATTGGAATAGCAATTTCTTGAAGAGACGAGAGAAGTTTTAGAATCGCGATTTCGTTTTCTGCTAGTATCTGACTCATATACTTATTTTTATCAATATCAATGAACAAATCAATGTCAAGAGAGCACAGGTTGATATAGTACTAACAAAAAGAACTATTAGAGAAAGATATCTACTGGCACGTTGTTTATGGAAAGTGAGCTGAAAGTATCTTTGGAAAGTGCCTTAAAAGCGGGTGTGTGCGAATAAGGTTGCCAAGAGACTGACTTACTTGAATGACTTATACAGAGCAACAGTACAAATGTTAAAAATTCCTACAGCAGTCAGAGTTTGTACCAGAATAGGCCAATAAAGGTCAAACGAACAAGAAATATTTCAGAGAGTGAAAAATAATGGGTTCTTAGAAAAGGCATGCGATGTATTAACGAATACGTACCAGGATACTTATTTTTTGCCAATATATTTTTGGAAAGATATTGCTTACATTGCTTCCAGTTACATAAAATCGGAAGCACATGAGTTCATAAAATTCAATTGATCATAGGAAAAATAGAGTCTTAACAGTGGAAAAACAGTAAATTGTCAGAGATTCACATGCAATTTTTTTCAGGAACCGTCTGTTAATATGCTTGAAACTTGGTTTGAGTAAAGAGGAAAAATTCTTTTAGAAAGTCATCTTAACAATTCGTTGTAGATTTGCAGAGCATTTAAAACTATATTAAAAATAGAAAGTATTCACAGGTATCGACAGAGGTCCGTGCGAAACCTTTTTGTCCCTACAAACTCTTTCTTTCGAGTTATTTGCTTATTGCTTAGCGTTTCCCCTCTCTTCCGTATGGCGCTAAGATCGCATCTTCCCCGTGAATGTTGCATTCTCAAGCTACAATCAACGCTTTGCAGGAAGAAGAGAGAGATGAAAAATCCCTATTTCTTATCCACTCAAGGGCACGCATTTGATTTATCAAAGAAATGTACTGCCCGTTGAAAAATAATGGGCACAGACTCATGTTAAGCCGCAAAAGACTGGCGAAACAATACTGAAATGAGTTGAAGAGCAGCTAAAGATATGTACTATTCGTTCATAATCGTCAAAATATGATAGAAACGAGAAAAGGGCTCATTTTATAGTGCTCATGATGTCGGTCACTTGACAATATTTTGAAAATATAGCTCCTAAAAGAAGGGTAACATCTCGTTGGTACAGTCACAGAATTATCGGCGAAGATTAATTTTTAAAGTAAGTTGGCATAAAAATTAAAGGTGTTTACATTAAAAGAAGATGAAATTGAAATATTTAAATCATGTATACGATCAATTTAATTTAGATTTAATAATAACGAGATAAAATTTTGTGGTAATTAAGGGAAGAACAAATCAGAATTAGATGATTAGCAATTCATATTTAGCAATTATCGCTGTTTTTATAATAACACAGAATATCATTCTTAATTAAAAAAATTGGAAAAAAAGGATTTAGGATTGAATATAACAATTTCCACATATTGAGGATGAAATGTGAGCATCCGACAACTTTTACAGAATACTTGGAGGGAACTTTTAAAGCAATCATCGAAAAATTTCAATATTTAAAGAAAAGGAATGATCTATAAGTGGAAACAATTTTAAAGGAGGGAAGAAATTCATCAGAATTTAGATTGTGTGAAGGATGACTTTCTTTTTCAGCGAAAAAGTTACATAAACGACTAACGGTTCGTCAAGATACTATTTGAACGTTACATTACTCAGTTCCCACAAAAAGAAAAGTAAACCACTAATAAATGAGAAAGAAACGAAGTTTTGATCGAAAATTTACTCTTCATCAATTGCTGAAACCAAAAAACTCCCCACTGAAGTTGCTACTCTACACTTAAATACTGCTGTTCACTCCGAGAAGGGAATAAAGCAAGTAATTAAACTGTTGCAGCTGCAATTGCTGTGGTCACAAAAACCTTCGATTATGCCAACTGTATTCAATCTTTAATGAGTTATTTGAAGGGAGTGACATGAAACGAATATAACTTTCTGAATCGCTTTCAAATTATTATTTATTATTTTTAAAATTTTAACGTTGATTTGTGTCTGAAAATACGACATTTAAAAATTAATTTTTTGTTATTTCGTAAGTTATTCACTTTTGAATTAGGAAATAATTGAGTCTGTGAATTAAACCCGTATTTATGAGGAAATGGTATTTATGACAAACAAAGAAATTAGGGAGTCTTTAGAAGGGAAAATAACAGCGGACTTCTTTAAGTACGAAAGTCTATGATAATAAAACTATGAATGAGTAACGCGAGATATATCCTATGAAATACCATAACAATTCCTCTTTATTCACTAGAAGCACCTTTTATAGCTTTCCAAAAAATAAATAAAACGAAAAACGACGTAGAATTGAAATGAAACGTTCTCAAGAGTAAAGATATGGGATCATCTTTTGATTGAAAGGTATATCAAAGGAGAAAGATTTTTTAACGACTAGCTTTCTGATGCTATAGCTACTAAAGCTACTGGAAAGAAAATCGGAACACGGCTGTTTGTGAATTAGAGGATTAAAATTACTCCTTAAGCCGTATGTCGGTAGATGGAAATTGCGTTTGGAGACAAACAAGAAACTGCGGATTATAGTAATCCTACTATAGTAATTTTAATAACCCGCAGTAGAATAATCTTAGGGTATTCCTAGGAATTACTATCGGAGCACTTTTTAACTTATTCTACGAATTATTAGAAATCGGAAATTCGGAAATTCCTGTTTGTTTATAAAAGCAAAGTCCAACTACCGACATACGACTTAAGGAGTGTTTTTAAACCTCTAGTACTAAAGCGGTCTCACGTATACATAGAGCATATTTCCGATACATCGTGAGATACTTATAAGAAAAGCAGATATATCGTAAGAGGAAATGTCTCTATCCAAATTGCAAGGAATAAAAGAAACGCATAGCAATTACTTAGATGCATAAATTTTTATGAAAATTACAGAATCCTGCATGGTAAGTCACTCTCCTCGTGGAACAAGGGAAAATAATGGCAAAAATAAAAAACGAGTTATAAATTAAGAGATAAATGAAAGATATTCATTCTAAAAATCTAAGCGAATCCATAACTTAAAATTTATGAAAATTAAGATAAATTTTGAAGGCTAGGCGTGCTGTGTATTCAATGTAATTCGCACGATATTTCGAGTGGTGCTCTGTAACAGTGGATTAAGAGGAATTGCCGTTTTCGGAAACAATCAAACATTGATATCAATCATTTTCGTAAAACATTTAAGTCAGATAAACTTCAACCTGCACATGGTAATTATAAGTTGGACAAAATATTGTGGAAATAAAAAAAAACGAGAGAAGGACATCTACAAATTCGCAAGAACTCTGTTTCTTTCATTCCTGAGCCACACCTTTTCGGCTTTCAAACCTCATTTATTAAAAGTCGAAACATTCAACACCTTAATCCTAACATAATTGATGGATAGTTGATATTGCATCGAGTTTCATAAAAATACAACAAACACCATCTTAAGTTTGATTTTGTACTAACTATTGCGAAGTAGTTTGTTTAAGAAGGCATTTGGCTTGATTACGTAGTCCTTTGCCACTGCTCTATGATAATCGATACCTAACTTTATGCTGATAGATAGTACCAATGACATATTTGCTCAAGCGCCTACTACACTCTCTATCCAGATCATGATTTAACCTCCGGCTACAACTATGCATTGTCAGTCATCTTTCATATTACCCATTAAGTTAGTCGTTAGATTTGTTTATACTCCGGGTCACATGGTAGATTATGTATATCTCTACACAATACATTTTAATTCATGCATATTAAAGAACTCAGACCTTAATTATACACGCTACCGTCAATGAAGCTTTTAATCAGAGACAATAATCAAATCTTCTAAAAATTAAATCCTAGCTCATTTTTATAGTATCAACTTAAACGGTTTAACACAACGAACTAATCTTTACGAAAGCAGACAGTGCTGATATAGTAGCACTCGTAAACAGCAATCAACAATGTCTCTACTATAATTGAACACCGTGTGATTATAAACGATTCCCAGCTGACTATTGCTTACATCTCTTATCTTTCACCAGGCTCTTAGACTCTCTGGGTTCCCTCCAAAGTCCGACATCTACAACACACTACATATTCGGTTTCGAAACGATAACTCCATTCTTAAAATTTTCGTGCCAAAAATAGCGTTTCGAAGCCCAAAAACTTACTGCCTATCCGAGACTAACCTCCCACTCGATGAATTCTTTCAAGTTTCCTCACTAATACTGCTTTCCTTTGAAAATTTCCGGATTGCAAATTTCCATTATTGCTAATAGCGAAAAAAGGACATCACATTTCGAAATCCCCCCACCAAGTACCCTCGAAAATACCTCACTCCTCCTCTTCCTGCTCCCTTCCCCTATCCTCTTTGTCACCTCCGGATACCTCCACACCCCCCTCATCTTCATCGGCCCTGCTCATCTCTATCTTGGGCAGGGACCTCCTCAACGGCCTCAAAGCTCCCCCTATCCTACTACCCCATTTGATTCCTGCACTGCACGCCCTTTTGTCCCCACTCTCTCCACCACCCGAAGCAGAAGAGCACGCCGCCTCCTCCTCCGCCTCCTCCTCCACCACATCCGCCTCCTCGTCCAACTCCCAGGGCCTGCAGCGGCGCCCGAGACGTCGGCAAAGGCGCCGCCGTCTGCGCCGCTCTGCCCTCGGCTTTCCCCTCACCTCATCGTGCATCTGCCGGGAGAGGTCCTCGAGCTGTTGTCGCGCGTTCTCCAGAGATTTCCTCTCCACGTGGTCGTGAGGGGTGTGCGCTAGGAGCTCGTGCAGCGTGATGATGTATCGCGGCACCTGTGGATGAGCAGAGAAAGTATTAGGAATCTAATAATACTGGAGGTGTATATCGGGTTTGGGTGAGACTTTCTCAAAAGTCAAATGGAGACCTTACGTGAATTAACGTATGAGCATCCATAAGGAAAAGGAATACGGCTGTAGTAAGACGTTAGTCTTCGAGAAAAGCTCCTAATAGCCGTTTTTGCGAGCAAACTAACCGTTGAAGAATTACAATCAGCAGGGGTTAGGGTCCTCCGTGGTAAGTATTATTCTCAATACGTATTTTGGCAACTACGTTGCCATCTTCAGGAGAACATAATAACTGGAAAACAGAATAGTTAGAATAGAAGATTTATTCTTCTCTAGGAATAGAAGATTAGTTATTTTAACTCTAGAAGAGTTATTCTTCGCTAGAGAATGGAAGAGTAATTCTTTTCTCCCGAAGATGGCAACATAGTTGCCGAAATCCGTATTGAAAACAATACTTGCAAAACACGAACACTGAGAACCCTAACCTCTGCTGATTGGAATTCTTCAACGGTTAGTTTGCTTACAAAAAACGGCTTAATAGCCGTTTTTTGTAACAAAGCATTAGGAGCTTTTCTCGAAGTCTAATGGATAACGTATGAGATTGCTCAGTTGCTCGCTGGACAACTCCTCGCCGCAGACAATTGTCCGACGGAACAATTTCTCGTCTGTTATTATTTAGCACTAGCAGATGAGTACGGAATTTCTTCATACCGGATTTATTCACTTTTTTTGCGAGATATCGCTCATAGGTACAGTTACTCGCTGGAACTGCTAGCCAAACGTTTTATTTTGGGCTCGTTACGTACTACTGTCGGATTGAAAATAGTATAGACCTGGACTTTGACGTGTTCCCCTTTGATGATCTGCCAATATAATGGGATATATTATGCATCGTTGAAAAGAGCAACTTTTTCCTTTAAAATGATATACATTAAGATTCAATATCGATCTCCTGCTTGAATTGAATCTGAGTCGACGTGTACCAAATCAAAACACGGTAAATTCGCGCAAATTCATTACTCGGCCATCGAGTTTGTGGTCCACATATGATCCACCTTTGTGGTACAACGACCAGGTGTCACAGGAAACCAAACTTTTAATAAAAATGTGTTATATAGTCCTGAAGCATAATCCGCGTTTCTGAGAACCGATCGTGATTTATTAACCTTTGATAATCATCGGAATTAAAAATCGATCGCCATCAACAAAATGCCATAGAATGACACTGATGCAATGTATAATCACGATTTAGTAAAGAATTATAAGGTTTAAACAAGACGCTTTCAAAGTTACTTATTAATACTATGGAAAAGGGGAGTCCATTGCCCAACGATATCCACTGGAAGAAGGAGCCGTTGAAAATGAAGCTTTGCTCTGTCCGAAGGCGGATATGGGATATTAGACAGTTGACTTATGAAGGGTTCAGGTTTACTTCAGGATGGATTTCCGACCGAAAATATTCTTTTGGAGGTAGAATAAAGGTAAAGACTGTTTTTTGCAGTGTTTCTTAAAGGTAACCAGTATCTTTCATTATAGTTCGAGAAAAGCTCCAAAAAACTCAATACGTATTTCGGCAACTGTGTTGCCATCTTCGGGAGAAAAGTATAGCATTAATCTGCCGAAATACGTAATGAGAACAATTTTTGCAAAGCGCGACCACGGAGGACCCTAACCCCTGCTGGGGGAATTCTTCAACGGTATGTTTGCTCGCAAACAACGGTTTTTTGGAGCTTTTTTGGAACTCTAATGTCTTGTCACAGCCGTGTCCCTTTTCCTGATAGCGTATTTCATATCAGCAAAGGAAATTGCCGTCGAACAATACAGATAAAAATCTAAAAACTGGCATTTTCGCCAAAAATTTGTTTCAAACGCAAACTATTTCCGAAATTGAAAATAAATGGAATGATAAATGATTCTGTTGACTCCACCTGTTTAAAAACCTTTCTGTCTTACAAGGATAGTGTACAGTGTCACCAGCGATTTGGACGATAAAACTTGGTAGTTAGATAGATTTCGAGTCAAGAATGACGAAATACCCTCCAACTGGGGTTTTACGGGCAATTGTTTTCATGGAAAAAAACTTAGTTTCAGCCAAATATACACTACGGTTATGATGCTAGCCATTGGTTTTTTTTTCCGTGAAAACTATTGCCCGTAAAACCCTAGTTGGGAGATATTTCGTCATTCCTGACTCGAAATATATTTAACTATCAAGTTTTATCGTCCTTAATCGCTGGCAGCACTGTACACTCTCCTTGTTAGATGTGAACAGTTTCTCAGATGAGTAAAAAATGTTCAACAGAGGTTTTATGAATCACTAATTTATTGCATCTTTATTCTACGCAGAACCTGATGGCATATTTCTCGGCTTAAAGAACAAAGGCACATGCCAATGCGGTATTATGGAGAACAAGAAAGATATATCTCAGCAGTATATTATACTTGTAATGCCTTCCACCTGCTTTCGGTAATAAATACTTCATTTAATTGAAAATCGACTACGGATAACATCTTGGTGCTAGTCTCGCAATATGTCCAAGTAACTCACCGAGTTCATTCGACGATATCGCCAGAATTATCATTCCATAAGGAGCTCCTCTCTCTAATAGTCCTCCCTTAGGATGGCTCCCTCAATCGATAGCTGCTCTCATTTCGTTCGGAAAAGATTAATGAGCGGGAAAATCCTTTGAGAGGTCCCGCGGGGAAGTATCGGCTCTTGGGGATACAGCGAGGTATTATTACGGAAGGGAGATGGCGGTCGGATAAATGATAAAAAATGCATTGCCTATAAATAGGAAGTTTCCTACGAATTGTCTCCGTTATACCTAATTGAGGAATACTGAGAATACATAGGAAAAGCATCTCCAACTGTAATGCTTTAAAATAATCGCTGAGCTTTTCCTGCCTTTGTTCGTGTTATTTTTCGCATAGAGATTTATTGTTTGCTCCTTGGGTTAATTTTGATTTATGACAATGAGTAGACAAATGAATAAAGTCGCTTTGGTGTGCTGAGGGGCTCCCCTATCTTTATGGACAAGTGATGAGAAGAAAATGTTTTCTCCCTTACTTAATAAATGCCTATTATGGTGGTATAGGAGTTTTGCAGTTATTATAATTATATATTAATTATAATAATANTACTAATATTTTTTATTTAAATATTTATCAAACTACCGTATTATAATATTTTGTCATTTCGAACCTTTAAAAAACGATTTGAGGCCAAAATCTAACGAACTTGTACGCGAATAAATGTATGAATATCAAATAAATGAAATTAAATGTATGAATAAGGCCGTGATATCAAATAAATGAAATTAACGCGCAATCACCTCTTTCTTTATTCTCAAACTGAAGAAAACACCAATAGAAGAATGCTAAGCAATACAATTCTATGCTATAGAAAAGGATGTTTCGTAACCATCTGTGTTTTAAAGCAATTGTCAAATGAGATGAATTACGTCGTATCGGGAAAGAACGAGCAAAATCAGGAACCATATGATAATCAAAATGGGAATCACTTATCAAATTTCAATAATTCACTTAATATCAATTTACAGAATAAACATAATTCCAATTAAATTAAAAGATACGCAACGTCAATGGTTTCGGTCTTCACTTGGTGGTACGTCATAACAGAATAAATAAAATGAGTGAATAACCTAGAAATGATGTTATGCATCGAAACTCGGGTTGTGTGTATTTTTTTAGCATTGTAGAAATTGAATTTTTTAGTATTCATTTATAATTCTAAATTTGAATCGAATACCTCTTCATTTTTCAACGCAAATGCCGTCTTTAGATTTAACTATTAAAAGGAAAATAAGTTCTCAATTTCAGCAATAGAGACCTGGAGATGAAATAACTTTTCCATTTGAGTGAAATTGAGACTAAGGCACGGTTTTCTAATGTTTGCTTAAAATGGACTGACACTAATGTTCACTTCAGGATACTTTAGGGCCGAGACCTAGAATAAGTTGGCTAATTGCTGCAATATTTTAAATAAGAAACTCAATAAAAGTCCTTCGATTGTTTGCTATATTGTCGCATACTGAAATATCGTGAAATTGTTAGTTTTATTGTCATTATAGCTAAAACAATTATTCGGATATGTAAAAGTTTGAGGATGCCGATTACGTACATTTTCTTTACGCTTTACTCAATCCCTAAGCGCTTCTTGGTAACTAACCTGTGGCAAAGAGAGATTGCAATTTGAATTTAACGCAGTTCCATTAAAAGATTTAAATGATTTTACTCGCAAAAGAAAAATTTTCCTGAATTTTTACCATGCTGTAGGCAATGTGAATTACCCAAATCTCGGTAGCTTTTCAATCTATTTTCATTTAAACTGGAAACTATCGCTCTCTCGTTATACAATCCAGAACCTTTAAACACTTTATGCTATAAATTTACGATATAACTAAATTTATTGATGAAAAACTAGAGATAAATTGAGATAAAAAACAAAGAACAACCTTAATCCAACAATATGTAGGTTTGGTCGATCTTTGATGCGCCAGACAGATTAATATTTCAGAGCATTAAAAAAAAACGTTTCAGGACCCACGTTAGGACTATATTCTTACATTTATATGTGTTAGGTTAGTGCCCACTTTTCAATGACAAAAACTGATTAAGGTATTTTGAGTCTCGTTTCAATTATCACGTGGCTCTCCGTCATGTGTGGTAAAGGAGAACTTTATGGCCCGGTATTATAATGTATACTTAAAATGAACTTTAACTAATGTTCATTTTAGAACCAACTGTTATAATGTTTGGTAAAACTTATAGAGCAAATTATAGTTAACCTCCTATGTAAACGATTGATTTGCACAGAGATTAACTATAATCTCCGTTTTAACTCCGACAAAACAGTATAATACTGGACTAAATGTTTTGTTTTGGAGACCAAGCTACTTATAGAATAACATAGGTTCCCTGAAATTTAAAAGTGGGGCAAGAGTTGTCGAAAGGAGTACATTGTATTCAGCAAAAAAACCTTAATTTTTATAAATCTTGGGATCACATGTTACTTTAATGCTTGACTAAATATATGTAGCCTATTCAAATGGAGCTGCATCTGCATGTTACAAACTGCGCGACACTAAAATTCATTTAGAACATTTCTACCCTTTGTAAAGATAATACAGATATGCCTTAATATAGTTCCCCTTGAACTTGAAACTGTTCATGTAAAGGATGAGGCACTCATGAATTCCGTTTTCAGCAAAAACTGGAAAGGTAATCTATCATAAATGTCACGTGAAAGTAAAATACATTTGGAGACAAATCGCTATTATCAAGAGCTCGGCGACTTTTTAACGCCATTATTAATTTATACAACCTTTTGTAGCTCTGTCTTCTGCTTCACGGAACCGCATCTCCCGAATTTCCGAATAAAGAAATTTCCATTTAAAAAGAGTGGACGTATTTTAAGTTCTTTTTCCACTCTCTCAAAACGGAATAACTTTTGAAACTAAGAAATTTTTCTCCTCGCTTTAGGGATATTAACTTCTTTAAAAGATGAAGTTATTTTACGGATGAAAGAGATTCTTTTAGCACGTTCTCTCGCGGTACCGCCAAGAAAGGAAATTTGGATTCTCGAGTTTGAAATAATTCAGAGCTGAGAGCTGGTCATTTCTTAAGAGATAAATGTCTTGTCTTTTTAACGTAGAGGCACCGAAATATTTCATTCGGAAAAACGAAGGTACAAGAGCATTAAAACGGACAAATCTGCTCATATATTTTCTGCCCAGAACTAAGGGCTATCTATCAATTGAACAAAGAAATTAAAAGGAACCGAGGAACAAATAATTGCCATTTAACGTCTCCGATATAGTCTCCATTACTTTTAATAGTCTTATTCCCAGTTAATTGGCGTAAACATGTAAATAGAGCTTATTACAACTTAAAAATACATTTCGCTAGAAAAAAATAATTTCCATAAACCGCAATTTTATTGCTCCACATGCCAGAGGGAAAAATTGAGTCAATATACCCACTTCATATTTATTGTTCATATTTATCCGGGATTAAAAAACATATTGTAGAATTCAGATATTTAATTAATTGATACATTGCTATAAAAGTGGATCGTATTCGGAAGCGGTCATGGCCATGGGATTCCTTAAAAATTCACATTTTCTTGAATCATTAAAAATGTATATTTAAGATGATATTTACATATTGTGATAATCCATAAACTAATCGTAAAATCAAATCAAAATTAAAATCAAAGAAATGAAATTTAAAGTACTAAACCTAGCCGAATTCATTTCAATTTATAAACTCAGGTAAATTACAATCTCTAACAGTGATATGCCGGCACCACCAAGCAGTGACTAAATGACTTAAATATGAAAACATTAATGATTAATCAGTAGCAATTGACATATTTTAAATTAGTTATTACGATATGGTGAAACGTCGCAAACAGTATTTGATTTCTGCTCGCAACTGTTCTTAGATAGAAATCAAAGTTCATAACAGCATCAGATTCTAAATTGAAAGAAACATTTTAAATAAACCTATAAATTTCGGAAGTTTAGATTCCAGTAAAAAGGGATTCAAATCTGTGATCATAATTTTCTGCAACGTAGCGATAAATAAATAAACGTAGAGTCTGGTTATGTGATTAAGAGAATTATGTTTAAAAATGATCGAAAACTTTCTTTGCCTGTAATTAATTACCAAAGAAACGTTTCGGATCCAAAGGATGAAAGAAATTATAACGTAAATGGCATTCGAATCCAGGTCTCCCGGGCCGATGCTATCACAAATAACAGCTACACTCCGATCTTCAAAATAAAGCTTTTGCTATCATAAAATATCCATAGGGAACGAGAAAATCAAGCGATAACATACAAATTATTAACATTGTCGAGGTTTTTAAATAGGTGTGCATTTTGGAGGTCGTTGGCATATTTATTATGGTAAAATCAATGTAAATGTATGTATGATACTTTGTAGCTGTTCCTTTCATAGTCAACTTTAGACGAATGGTACACCCCCTAATTTTAGAATATTTTTCTTATAATTTTTGTATTATAATATATGATAAAATACATGATATACACACAATAACTTTCTGCCATCACGAATATCTTTATATTTACATCTGTATAAAATATCCTTTCATTTAGATTTTGCCAAAATCCTCGTGCACCATCGTTTTGGTATTTAAATCAGAATATATAAAATTAAAAATGCTAGGAACCTCAATGCGGAATGCACACACGCATTTCAATTTAATTTTTAATTTAAATGCCATTTTATTGCAAAACCATTGAGAGATACCCTCATATTTTGGAGAATAACTTGAATATAGTCGGTTGACCTTGATATGATTTTTAATTCCTCTTGCGTTTATTTGGTTATTCAATTGCAGTTTGACGATTTAATCCTTCCGTCGTCATAATTTAATGTAAAAATAGAGAAACTCATACGAAACAGGGAATAAATCCTGTTCTTAGGTTCTCGCAATCGGAGAAAAATTCCAGAAATTGGGAATTTCAAAAGGGTATCACTTAAAAAATGTCTTTACTTCCCATTTGAAAAAAAAATCGAACTGTGCAGCTCCAGACTCTTTGAAGAAAACAGTCGAAATAAATTTCCTCTAAAGCTGAACTCTTTCCTTTTCATTTCTCAGCACCTGTGAGCGTTGAAAATGGAGGTTTCAATTCGTTTCCAGCTGTATCTTCCCTCACTACCGAGCGTTCCGTCGCGATTCTCTAGGAATGAGGGAAACCCGAGAAAGACGTACCCGATAAGGACGCTTTAGTGGTGCCATCTGACGTCGCTGATGAGCACTGAAAGGCCTTAAAGGGTAACGGACTGGATAAGGAGTTTTTCAGCCTCCACTCCAAAGGATTTATATCCCCGCGGTCTTATTTCTATGGGGCGTCTCGTGGATTAGTAGGATTGGAGCTTCAATAGGGCACAAGGCTGGAGACAAAAGAGGCGATGGATTCCGTCGCATGGGGAGAAAGGGTTGTAAGATGCGGAAGAAGGTGAAGTGGAAGAGATTTTGGGAATGCGGAGAGGTGATGTGAGAAGTAGAAATGGAGATTTGAGAGAAAAAGAAGGTCGTGCGCAGCTTTCTATCAGAAGAGGAACTTTGATGTTTTTCCAAGAAAAATTCTCATCGATAAATTGATCAAAAGTTTTCTACCTTTCGGTAGGTTCATGTGCCCTAATATTCTCCCCTAATCGCCATTTACATCACCTCCCGGCAACCCACCGTTCTAACCACCGATCTAACAACTTTTGTCTCTGTCTCCCCTCTGCTTTTTCCCTTGTATTGAAGTACGTGAAATTAATTTTCTCAAATATCGTCAATGCATTTCTTATGGAGAGTTACTGACACGGATGAATAATATAAATTTATTCATTTATTTATTTATTTGGCTCTGAATCATGAGGAAGCCATTATTAGTGGCGAAATTCGCATAGGACCGAATCATTCTGTCGATGGGTTCTGGAGTTCTTTTAAACTGCAATATAAATTTAGAAATAAATATTTAAAATGCACGACAGTGATTGTTATAGTAAATTTCGTTCTATAATAATTTAACCAACTTCCTATCTCAATAAGCATATTCCGGACTGTAATCAAACTGTAATAGAAATTACGTTTATTGTACTGTCAAGGTGTAAGGGTGACAATACTCAGATTATAATTTCCTATCAAAAATCGTAAGAAAAATATTCATCGAATATTTGTGTGTATCCATCGGTGGAAGACCTTATTATTTGTTTAAAATACACAAATTCATCGTTTGTTAAATACTTTGACTAAAGATTTCTGAGTATTAGTGTCAGAAGAAAATTTTAACAAGTAAATTACCTTATTTCTGGTTAATACCACGTGTTGAATTTGATGTATAGATAAATTAAAACACGACTGATTATACTAGGAAATGAAGGCGTCGATACGTTTTTTATTTTTATGAAGCCCGAAACTATATATATATCAATATATAAAAGAAAATATTCTGTTCCTTCCATTATCACGACTTTACTTTCAAATAATCGACTCATATGTAAACCAGGAATAAATATACGATTTATAATACATCGAAATTATAAGGAATATGAAAATCGAAATGAAATACAAATTATGAATTGAACTTTTAACTTTTTAGAAATTCGATGAATTGATATTACGGAGTAAATAAAGCCAAACTCACAAAAGAAATTTTAGAGTACGATATCTTTAATTCCAATGCCTTTATAGAGATTACTCCATTCATGATATATCTAGGAATTTACCAAATGCCTGTAGATTCGAGGGTGCAACGAAGTAGTAATAGTAACTGCATAAAAGCATCATAAAAATGCATTCTCTAGCACGCAAAGAAATCCTAAAAATAAAATGGAAAAGAAGGCTCCGTCAAGGGAACATAGCGTCAAGGGTTTTGCTCCAAATGGTGGTTGCAAATGGAGCAGAAATTCTTTCCTTAGGCTCTCAGAAGATTTAATCCCACTAAAATGAAGAAATACGAAAACTTGAAAATCGGCAGAGAAATGCTTTTATACGGATTAAGATCAAACTGAATATGGGATCGTTGGCTAGATGTACTCTTAAAGGAGAATTTTATTCGTGCATTTCCAGTGGATTCGTTTTATGAAGCTGCGAGCCGAGAATAATGCAGTAGAAATTTCTTTCAAACGTCGCTCTGAAGATGCACCATTTATGGATTTCAAAGATTTCAATCTCCAGAATCACGATACCCTGAATTCATGACTTTTTCTATGCTTCCTTTACGGTGTTTTCTACCTTAACGTCTTCACTGTGAAATCAAAAAGTTTATATCTATATCAACAAGAATATCCCTCCTCGTTATCCGACACGGCGTGTTTACTATTGAGATCATCGTCAAGGAAGCAGAATATCTTTACGATATAATAAATAGACTAAATATGAATATTACGTATGTAAACATGTAGATCATGTATGTTTCTAAGGTATGAACGTAAAAAGTGTTTTTTGAAACTGTATTTAGTTACTTCTGAGGAAATGTTTGATAGGCAATTGAGAGATGGCTGTATAAGTAAAATTATAACTGATCTTTATTTTCTTCCTGTCTCTCATGTAATGTGTAAACGTAGAAATGAGATAAGGGGTAATGCAAAAACTGCGTTCTAAGGTTAAAAAAATCGGTCTTATTTTGTATTATCTGACTTAACTTCTGGGTGACTGATATGAGAAAAACAGGTCATGATTATTACGCAAAGAAATGAAAAAGATCGAGATCCTTAAGCCTGTTAAAGTTATTGAGTTTATAGTTTAACAGACCAACACCTGATTCAGAAAAGAGCACAAAGGAATAACTCGGATGCATTTTATTTCATTGTGAAACTAACCTTCAATACAATGATGCACCACTGAATTAAGTGCTTATCAGAAGAAAAAGTAATTAGTGCATATCAGAAGAAAACCTAACATCAAAAAATGATGATAAGTAATGTAAAAGTTTGTTCATTGAATTTTTAAGTAGCGATTGTCTACATGAATTTATATTTATTTTTCTTTATATTTTATTTATTAATTTATAAATAATGACTATTATTTGGCAAACTTCTTATATTAAATCCTCTTGTTTTACTAGATATACTGCTACCCTAGGAGTTTAACTGTAAAACTGTTCTTTAACTTCATCGAATTTTAAAATAAGCATGTATTGTAATACCTTGGAACAATTCTCAAAATCCGATATCAAATGGGAACGAGTATTTAAATTAGAATGATTCTATACGAAATGTTATAAAATCATCAAACAGTAATGAGGTATTTAGTTAATTCCGAACCTCGACCTTGCCTCATAATTAACTAAATCACGTACCATTTAGATTAAAACTCATAGGTACGCTGAAAGTTAATCTTTAGAATAATCTTGGATGTATTAAAAACAACCAATGTTAAAAACGCAGGTATTGGTAAAAAATACGTAATAAGTCGGTGCTTTTACATCTACATTAAAATTCTGCTAGCACACTTTGTGCATGCCCATTGAGCTTCCGTCCATTATGGTTAATTGCCGAGAGAGACCGTTTTCATTTAGAATTTTGATTCGTTCAAGCATACTCTTAGGTATAACGCCCTGAATTTTTAATGTAGCCCTTAAGAAATCCGTAAAAGTCCATTTAGAATTTTTTGACGCTTCCTAAACACGATCCTGAATTTATTTTCTTCAACTTTATTTTCTGCAAATATAAGTTTGATTTTTCTCCACTGCTCTTCCAGAATGATCTTAAAAGAACAACATTTACCAGTGAACTCTCCCGTCAAATGTGATGGGACTTAACTTATTTAAAAATGTAATTTTACCATTGCATACATGTGATCCTTCTAAGGCTGAATGCGTGGATTGTAATTCTATAAAAAATTAATATATTCTTCATTTGTAATACTAACACGATATAATACGCTAGAGAAGGTTTGGTTGAAACAAATGAGTAGAGTTGTCATTTTGTTATCTCAATTCTCAACGTTAAATGATCAAAAGTCAAGCGAAGAAAGATTTCTAAGCTACAGTAATTTCCACAAAAAATATATAGCGTAAATTAGCTTTAATGCTTCCTTTTTGTGAGGGAAGTTAGATAGGTTCTTAATAGATCCGATATTTTATTTGGGAAACAGAAAAAATTATAATTTAAGCTAAAAATCGTTGAAAACTGTTGCATACGGTAATGTAGCACAGTAACATTTGAAAATTAAACGTTTTTCCGCTTGAGCTCAATTTTTGGATCTCAGTGATTAACATTAAAAGTTGAATCTATCGTACGGTCAAGGTGAAAAAACTCTACGGATGGAATCTCTGAAACAGGTTGAAATTGTATGAATGCTATCAATTTGATCAGGTATATATTATCCCTCGTAATTCCCAAATCGCGTCATTTTACTGGTATAAAAATAACTTCCTTTCGTCGCTAATAAATTTCCCAACTCACGCGCTAAATTCCCTCTCTCGACCACCGACGGCACGTTTGTTGGTTTCGGGGGACAAATGACAGGCAGATAGCGCGTCGGAGGGAAGCTCAGGGTCCCTCCATAGAACGCATTGAAATTGTCTGGCCCTAAAATGGAACCTTGACGTACACCACAAGAGCAGGACGTGATTCAAATGCTGTACGAGGCGGAAGCAACGGTTGGAAGCGCTTTACCACGCTGATTTTCTTCCTCGAAACCTCCGCTTCATTAATCTCTCTCTCTCTCTACGGTTCTTTCGCTTTCCCTTCCCTCGCCATTCAACCCTCGTTACCTTCTGATCTGTTCTCGCTTTCTCCAAATATGTGATTCGCAAAACTCGATGGGAATAACACGGAAATCTCTATTTAAATTCGAGGGGCATATTAGCTATTCCTCCTTTCTCACGGGCTCTTTTATATTCCTCTAAAGCATCACCATATTCTGGCCTCAATATTCCCTCCACACGTCCTATTGCGGCAGAGGAATATATTTTTGGAAAGATAATAATTAATACTTATGGTAATTTTCCGTATCTTTAAGGATGATTCACGAGCATTCCACGTCCACGGATTTTACTTACAACAAGAAAGTTTATAACCTTTCATATATAGACGTTTGGGTAAATTTTAACCTTTATTCATATCTTTGTGTAAGTTAACATCTTTGAAATAACAAGTTTCCTTCTTACTCCGATCTTCTTTAATAAAATAACTATAATAGTATTTTTGCATATATTTTTATATATACAATATTTAATGTAATTGTGATTTTTGGTTTATGTATCG
>KZ308611.1:439693-531199 GCA_000376725.2 Ladona fulva
AACACCTGGGTTAGGAAGATAACAGGAGTGACAGACATCATAGATAAGGTAAGATCACTGAAATGGATGTGGGCAGGCCATGTTGCAAGGAGAAACGACAACCGATGGATATCAGCAGTTCTGAACTGGATACCAAGAGGCGTGAAGAGACCAAGAAGAAGACCAAGGGACCAATGGAACAGAGACATCATTCAGTATTTAGGGGTAACATGGCAACGAGAAGCTCAGAATAGAGAAAATTGGAAAGCGCTTGGAGAGGCCTACATCCGACGTCGGATTGAAAATGGCTGATGACAATGATGAATACAGGATTAATGTGCGATTATACTCATATAATTACGTATAGGTTTCTTCAGGAGGAAATTAAAATTATAATTGAAAATTAATATTTCTATACTATACACGTAATATTGGAAGTGGGATTTCCAGCAGATAGCTTGCTTTATTTTCAGATTCGAATTATTCAAATCATTGATACAAATATACATTTTTTCCATAATTGTCAAAGGTACCCCTTTTAAGGGAATCATATCTTTAAATAACGGTTAATTCTTCCTGATAGACTTTCAAACAGATCGACTAATAATATTTTCCTGTCCATAAGATGAAACTCATAATCAATATTTTAATCTCTTGTGCCTCGAACACTTCTCAACTGCTTCCAAATTATGACTCCTAATTTTGAGTAATGTTTGTAAACGGATTATAACAAGAACATAATTTTTATATTGATGTTTCCTCAGGACTGATACGAATCTGAAAGTATTGAGCAATACGAATGGAAACTGCTGTGGAATATTTGGAACTATCGGTCAATAGTTTCTTTGCCATTATTTAGCAATTGCTCAAAGTTACCAGCTGTTTATCTTCTATACATCTTAAAAAACTCCCCACAACTTTTGAGAACGAGAATGACTTCACTGAACCTCACCTTCACAGAACAACCGTTCCGCGAATCTCCAAAGGGACGTTTAGCGTGTATATATGGAATATGGGGAGTATATAAGTAAGCGAGATATTTGTTGAAAGAAAAGAAAGTCGAAACACGGCTATTAATGAATTAGAAGTTTAAAAACAATCCGTAACCAGTATGTTGGCAGGTGGAATTCACGTTATAGAGACAAACGGGAACTTCCGGATTACAGATTTCTAGGAAATCCTTCATGCTTCAAAATAGGAAAAGAAATTAATATTGACTTCCTATTGTCTCCCCTGATGATGGAGGAATTGTCTCTGACACGTGCATAGGGATTTCCCAGAAATTTGTATTCCGGAGCTTCCCGTTTGTCTCTAAACGTGAATTCCGCCTGCCGATATGCGGGTTACGGAGGTTTTTAAGCCTCTAAAGCGAAATATAGTGAGACCCAGCTTAACGTTCCAATAAGTTCGAGTGCTGAACGAAACAGCGTTAAACGAGGTCGTCTTAGTGCGTAAATAATAGTGATAAGTGAAAAAGAACATAGAATAAGAAAATCTACCAGATTTTTGTTTTATTTTGTAACATTTATTGTTCAATAATTCTTTATTACATTAATTATATACCTATTTATTTCTGATATCGATTTGTGTGTGGAAGGCTCTTTCACATTTGACATCTTTTGTTTTTTGTAAAGAAGTCATCTAACGTCGTCTGCATTATCCTGTCTCGTTCAGCAAACACCTGTTAATAGCTGCAAGACATCGCATCAATTAGACTTTGTCTTGCTTTTGAACTTCTATCAAATTTTTTTATAAACTGATCCATAATATCCGTTATAGTGGCTAAACTTTTATTATAAAATCCGTTGAAAGTTCCTTTTCTTCCACATCTTCAAAAATGCTAATTGATTTGGATAACAAAACCATACGCAATTTCTGGAAATCCAATACCGCGTTTAATTTCGGGGAATCCCAATAAAACCGCGTTATATTGAAACAACGTAAAGCGGAGCAGCGTAAAGCGATGTCGTACTGTATATGTCGAAAAAATGGAGATTCTAGTCCGTTATTCCTTATATCAGCCCTTCTCCATCCCCAGAACCTAGAACGTTGAGTGTGGATTTGATCTCGGTTCCTTTATGTGTACGGATTTCCACTCATACTCTTCACTTTCTATCTCTCCGCGTTCCTTCCCTTCTGCTTCCCTTCAAATCTCATCCCTCTCCTTAGATTTCCTCCTACCACACGCTCCACTCACTATTTGTATTTTCAACTTTCCTCTTTGTTCGAATCGCCCGAGCAGATTTGAAAATCGATTCCGTTGCTGGCCGAATTCAAGGGGAGGGGAGAAAGGGCGTTATCTTATTACGATGACATTCTTATCGCGCATTAACATATACTGAAACACTGAAAGCTTACGGGATGACTTATTGAGATTAACCTACGCAATGGAAACCATTCCCAAATATGCGTAAAGGGCCTGCGAGGCCTCGAGATTCGATTTGGAATCGGGAGAGAGGATTTTGAATCGATTCGGTTTGAAGAAGAACGCTTCGTGGATTTCGAATCAGCCCCAGGGCCGCTTTATTTTTCCTACGGGTCGAGGTATGTATATTCGTACGTTTGCTCGGATGAACTCATCTGCATTATGACGCTGTTATTTGTAACATTCATCGGTTACATAATTATGGAGATTAAACGAAAGCTATGCACATTTGGAGCACTATAGTAGTTGTGATACAAGAATGTTTAATTTTATTGTAACTCTCTTTTTCGATTCGAATTTTACTCAAATTTAACATTTCACTAATCTCGCCTAAAGAAAGTTAAGACTTTCACTTGTAATACCCTTTCGTTCTTTTTATTCACCGCGAAAAAAAATATTTCACTGTTCATCAACTCGCAATTTAAATTTTATTTTGGCTTGTCTATTTGCGAAAAGTAATTATGTGAACCTGTCACGTTGTAAAAACAAACTATATAAACTTCTATATGATAAATTTGAAGTGAATGATCGGAAACGGGAATCTATTTGAAGTAAAAAAGAAGAAAAATTTCTGTATTTATAAAAAATGATTTTGAGTGTAGCAAATTCAGGTCCAAATATTATCTACAGGTATACATGAAAGAATTGAAAAAATTGAAGAATTAACAAGAAATACTTTCGTTCGGCCTACTTAGTTTTAACGACATCAAATTCTGATTGTTATCAATGAGTAACATGATTCTTGAACCTCTTCAAATTCATCTTATTCGAAAATTAAAATTTATATCATGCGAATTAGTCGTACTTATTCTTCTTTCTGACAGGATTAACAAAAAAATTACACAGTTACACAGAAATTAAAGGAAGGAAAATATGTTAACACTCCAGTTTAATATGAGAAATAACGATATGCCCAAATAGATATTCAAATGCTGATTTGTCAAACTAGCGGTTCTGATGTATTCTCCATCAAATTCTATACCATAATTAGTAATGCCGGTATCACTAAGCCATCGGTAAATATTAAGAGATGGTTTAATGCACAATAATCTATAGTAAAAAGGAACAAATAATTAAAATCGGAAATATCAAAAACATCAAACGTAAAATGTCATAACTGATGAAGAAAAATAGAATATACATCCGTCATTTTAAAAGTAGTCCCGATCAAACTGTCTAACCAAGCCGTTTCGTAGCTCAAAGCAAAATATAACGTTTTTCTCGATGCTTTGTTCTAGGAAACAGCCTCATGATATAGCTTGGATAAGTGGAAAGAAACGATGGTAATGTTTGCCATGGCAGAGAGATAAAAGTTTTCCTCCCTAAATATTGATTTTCCTCGGTAATGCATCAGGAAAAAGGCAGACATGTTACAAGGACATAGCAGATGGATCTGAACCTGACGTCTTTGGCCAGACATCAGTGTGTTGAGAGGAAGTGGCCGGTGACTATAGAGTGTGATTTCGGATTGTGAGAGAGGTTGAAATAAGTCATTGCCTATAGATTAAAGGTCACCGATCACTTCCAATCTCAGACTGAAATGTAACTTATTATCACCCTATTTTAAGGAATTTAAGTTCAACAGTGGTAAGAGATGCTCAGTGAAGTCGTTCTTTTAAACAATAATAACGAAGTAGGATTTGACGCTATCCCGGCAGATTATTATGCGAATGGTTTCTCGGGTTGTTAGCCGATTAAAGTGTTGGTTATTACAGACATTTCGGTTAGTATCTCAGTAGCCATCATCAGGGAAATATACCATCACATCATAATATCACACATTATATACCTGTATTTAACATTTGTATACTTTATTTTCACATTCTCTATTCTTACTGATTTTTAAAATTGCATATATCTGCAATCTTCCTTATATTCTTTTTTGAATAGGTTAAATGGAAGTTGGGACTTCATAGTCTCAATTTCCGCCCAATAAAGTCCCCGTATGAATGTATGTAATATCACATCGTTAAATCATATAATAACAATAACATCATACCCTGATGGCTACTGAGATAGCAACCTAAATGTCGATGTTCACCAATAATTTAAACCGGTTGATAACCCAAGAAAGTTACTGCAAGAATAATTATGGTTGATCGAAAAAAGAGAATACAAGCATATGAACCATTTGGCTGTGTTAGAAGGAAACAGACAGAATGGGGAAATGGAGAATTGCCTCCGACGACCGCAAGTCACGGTTCAGCCCAAGGGAAGTAACGGAAGCGCTCACCGCAAACGGGCGAAGGGGTTCAGAAAAAATGTTCAAACCCAAGGATAAAGAAGGCTGAAATAACCACGGATGACCGATAAAGGAGATCGTCCGTTTATTTATTTTACGACTGCGCCGTCCAATGGGTGCACACGGGCGGCAGCATCTTAAGAGCGGCCACAGAAGCTTAGCCAACCATTATTATTACTACAACATCATTATTTGTCGTTTTTTGTGTGATGCATTTCCTATTCATCCCATCAAGAACCATTTCCAATCACCAGTGAGCCAAGACAGGTAAAAAAATTTGGCTCTCATCGGCGTTGAGAATTAAATTTGTGATGAATTTGTTTTTGATAATATTTTATGTATTCGCAGTTATGAAATCTCGCAATGTACATTTTTTACATAAATTCTGTGCTGTATTTATTGTCTGTTTCCATTCCCTACATATGTGATTATTTATGTTGCCACACGATTTTTATTAGAAACGTTAATATTTAGTTGGAAAAAATATATTTCATACAATTCATATAATTTTAAGATATTCGTATTGCGATGATAATGATACTCGAACGTAATGTGAACTATTAACTAAAATTTACTATGTCAGCATACGGAATATGGCTGTTTAATTATTACTGGTGTTTGGTAACGAATTTAAGTTGGGAAACGATCATAAAACATTGGTTTTTCATAGTCTTAAAAATAATTTTTACCTGCAACTCAGGAAAGGAATCAGGTTTTGCTATTTATTTTTAAGGGGCGGCAAATTATGTTTGCACCCGGGCGGCAAATAGGCTGGGCGCAGCTCTGACTACATATATGAAACCAATGAAACTCTCAACAACCGTTGTAAGTCATGGTAAATACAATGAGAATATCTGAAAGGCTCATTTATCCCAAAATTTCATCGGAACGATAAAACTCTAGAAAATTAAATCTATGCTCCACATTGAGTTAAAGTAACATTGGTAACCAGAGGAAATTATAAAACCATCACTTTTCCCTTATCATTCACGTGTAATTTAGAAATGTATACAAACGTTTTACCTATGAGCGTTATATAAGAGAAATAGACGTGAGGAAAAGTCGTTTTAGGGACTCATTCTTTCCGCGAACGATACGTGACAACAATAAGCTAAAGAGGTAACTCGAACACTTGATGTTTACAGATCCTGCCACACACCGAAGGGCAGCTTGCGGGGTATTTATGTAGATGTAAATGTTGACCAAAAGCTCGCTACTTTTTACATAGATTTAATACCCAGTACATGTTTTATTGTGGAATTTTACACTCATATAAATTCACTACGATCATGGGATAATTGTACTCAGGTAAAGCATTCTAAAGTTGCGATAACATGTTAACAAGTTAAAATTACTTCTCAAGGTATTGAGGAAACTGAAATATCGTAATTAATAAGGAATTGATGTTACGAAGTGATTCCAGAAGATTTATCTCGCTGTACTATACATCGATTCTCCAACACTTAAGATGGATAGAAGAGAAAATTATCTTAGCCTTATTACTTCAACTTACGAAAAATCAGTTATTTTTCATGGAATAAAGTGTAAATCAAAGATACTAGGGCAGGTATACATTATCCAAGATACGGCTTAGGGACTTACCTTGTATTCTTATTGCCTGCGTACATTTCTTGGACATAAAAAAATGAAAGAGGATTCATTTACTTAATCAGATATTACTGAGGACGGTCATTATTAGCGTAAATGTAGTTACATTTTGACCGGAGTCTTCTAATATTATACCTGAGTCATCAGCATATTATTTATATAACATAAACACTTACTGAAGTGGTAAGTGGGCTGAATTATAGAGAAATAGCTAACTTCTGAGGAAAAGATTTGAGCGCTTAACTAAGTCATTAGAAAACTAGATCTAAAACTAGATCGAAACTAAAACAATCCAAATAACGATAGAACGGATTCGTTATAGGTCATCCAAGATTTCTGAGCTTGGCAATAATTACAACCAGGCTCAATCATCTGAAACTTTTCTGTGCTTAAAGTGTTTATTTTAGTTCCTTTAAAGCGAGAGATTTGAAGATAGGCGACGCTCAAGTATAACTGACTTCATAAGCTACATGTTTACAAACCTGTATTTATAGATTCGTAATTTAAAAAAATCTAAATGCATTTTATAATAAAAAATTGTTTTCATTTTACATAGTATCAGCTAATACAGTAAAACATCGGCATACATGGGGACATGTTATATGGTTTATCCGATGAAAGCAAGTAATCAAGGCAGATGCAGAGTTTTCTGTGCGATCGATTCTTACTTTACCAACGCTTATATTATGAAATACTGAGTCGAGCGAAGTATCTTATAAAGCGAAAACATCTGCCATTTCACTTTCACCTTTCTCCTCCTTAAATTGCGTTAAATAAGTTACGTTATTGCGCGAAACACTGGATTGAGGTTAATTTCCAATCTTACGAAGTTAAGGATCAGTCATTCCTTAAGATTTCATTTGTATGAATAATAACATACATACATAAGTGTACAACCTTTTGGTAGGTCTTTGTGCCCTAATATTCCCTACTAAACGCAATTTATTTCTCTTCTTGGTAACCTACGCCACCCTTTATGTCATCTAACAACTTTTGTCTTTCCCTCTGCATTTTCCCTTGTATTCTACCCTCAATTAACATTCTTTAGCAATCCCAATCCTTTCAATATTTGACCCACCCATTTCCTCTACCTTTTATTATGAAATAATGACACGAATTTTGGTTGTTTATATTATATAAACATTTCAGCTAATGTATCGTAATCAAAGATTATGATGGCATTTTATAAATACATTTCTACTGAAACATAAATTTATGCATATATGTTTCGATAGATAAAATAAATGTTGACTTTTAATGTGATATTACGCACATCTTTATGAGCCCCCTATTGCCCAGGAGAACCTTGCTTCCAATCTTACACACTTTAAATAATTTTGTAATACCTATGAAGCTATATCTGTGATAATAACTATGCATTCTTAATATATCTTTGACACATGAACTTACATCCACGTGGTCATAGATAAGCCGTCTCACTGGAACATCTAAAACCGCTAAGACAATCAGAAATGAGTATATACCTGATGCATCGGATATGTGAGGAATGTCTCTAAGGAGCGGCCTTGGCACGCTGGTTTATTCTCCAGCCTTGCGAGCAGAGCTGCGAAAGGGGGAGACTGCTTGCACTCGGTGAGGACCTGCAAACTGTAGTGGTGGTTTCTCACGTATTCTTGGTAAATGCTGAGCATTGGAAGAAGCATGTCGAACAGATCACCTGGAAAGGGAAATGATTTACTCAAAATGTAATTCAGTCACTCAAAAACTCGATATGCACATAAAGTCGCCATTTAATTACACACGTAATAAATCAATAGCAACATACAAAAGTAAGGACTTATTATGTGGAAGAGACGCGGCATGGTAGTTCAGTACATGCTCGGGAGGTGGGAGACCTGGGTTAGAGACCCAGTATTGTCGCTATTTTTCACACCTGTTATTGCTTGGGATTCAGCCACATGGGTCCTCCATGCTTCGTAATTTACCTTTTCTCAAACCTTGTTAGGACTTTTGCCGTAAAATTGCAAATAGATACATATAAATTCTCAAAGAAAATAAATGTTTATGAAAGTGCAATGAAATGAATTGCGCTATTATTCTGGAGAGTAAAAACTCTCTAATATAACGTCAGTATAATATAAGTCTCGTCTAATATAACATCAGTTTCTATAAAGTCCGAAAATTTTGGCATCGAATCGCATAAAGATAAGTTGATAAAAATTTAGTTGAACTTACAAATTATAAGGATAAGGGAAAGGAAGGTAACTTAGTAGGTTGTAAAACCTACGAAAATCCCAAAGGAATAACAAGTGTGAAAAATAGCGACACGACTGGGACAGGGAAGCATTCCCTTAACAGTGTGAGAGAGACGCGGCACGGTAGTTCAGTGGTTAGAATACCTGCCCGGAAAGTGGGAGACCTGGGTTCGAGTCCCAGTCGTGTCGCTATTTTTCACACTTGTTATTCCTTTACAAATTATACAGTCATAGGCATTCATAAATGAAACAATTAATTTTATACTTATCATTTGTACCCAAAACTCAAAAGAAAAAGTACCCAAGGCAAGACAACACCTACAGGGAACTACGACAACCTACACGAATGTGCGTTACGTTCAGAATACAGGATTTAAAAATTCTCGTTTTACTATTAAGATAAAGTAGGATTAATGACAAGTATTAAGTATTAAATCACTGAATGTTCATGATAGCGAGAATCATCCATGAATTTCACACTTTCACTATAATAACTCCATTAGACAAATCAATACATTTTTAATAAGAAGAATCTAGCGGAGGAGGAAATAAATCAATAAATTTATTCAATAGGAGAGAACGTAAACCTATCACATTTGTGATTTCGTCCAGAAAAGGTTTTCAGGCCGTTCACCTACCTGAAAGTTTTTCTTTACTTGGAGAAATGAATTTAGTAACACAATGTAACAAAGCTGATATTTAAATTTCCGAATTTAACGAAATTTAATAGCTTTCTCGATGCAAAGGAAGTAAAATCGACATTAGTTTACTCACTAATATAAAAATTAATGATGTAAAAATGAATCTATCACGGAGAGTATCTTTATCACTCTCGGAGTGACACTCAATCTAACATAAAAGGCACAAACTGAGTACTTTGCGAGTTTTTAACAAGATATGACCCTTTCGTAAATTATCAGACCCATTTTGGGCGTAATCAGCGAAGAGTAATTTACTTAGAGTAGTAAAACTCGCCTTTCTAATTGCCAGGAAATTTCAAAAGGCGCGATGTGTTATGTAAAAGGAGCGAAAAGTCGATGCAAACCTTTTTAAATCCCTTCTGAGCTTTCCATTAAGATTCCGGCTCAAATTTACATCTGAATGTCATTCAATTAAAATATGAGAGAAATTCTCTAGGGAGGGTCATAAAAAAGCTCATAACTATATTTTACTTTATGAGTAGCCTGCCGTATTTTATTTGGTAAGGAACTTGCCAACGTAATTATTATTTGGCAAATATGATAAAATGTATATTCTTATTACTGAAGGCGATACTGGAAATGCAGTGTAGTTGCCGATAATTTCGATACGATATCGATTATGGAATTGCAAGATAGGTTATTTTGAAAAGGTTCTTACTTTAATGAACGTCATGACTTTTCATGCAGTAAAATTCGTAAAAATATATTAAAATTGGGTTCAATTCGTTAACATTAAGTTTCGTCTCTTTAGCGGCATATTACTCGTTATTGACAAGCTGAACTTTTCGTGGAGTGTAAAAATATGTTTACATTCGTATAACATTTATTTAATTTTTCTAATCTCCGCACGTATAACTTTTATTGCTATCTTTATACTAATCTGTTTTAGAACCATTGCATTTGTATATCATGATATTCTTTCCTGATATTTGTTGACAATTAATTTATAGTTGTTAATTCTATGAAATAAAGTATCTGTACCATATGTGTTTCTTTAGATGGTTTTGAGTTATCGTCGAACCTAAATTGAGAGTAAAATAATTTTTCCTCACATAAAAGGTCTAATAAAATTACGAAATGATTTCCTAAATATCGAAGCTTCCTGCGCAGTAATAATCAATGGACTTTTTCCGCGAATATAGTAGCTAGCAAGTTGACCAGAGAAGATGTGAGCATTTTAAGGATGTTGGGACATTTCCTGGAAGTGTAAGCAATGCTGGGTTAACCATCGGATGCGGGAGGCTTAACGGAGCGGGAGAAACATAGAATGCGCACTATGGAGCAATGCGTTCTAAGTAAAAGGGCTTAATTAGCGAAACATGTTAGGGAAATGGGAAAGAGTGGTCAAAAGGAAGAAGGGAGATCTGGAGGGAATGTGGAGGTAGGAAAGGGTTCGGAGCGGAGGTTCATTTGTGGGGCCGATCGATATGAATTATGAATCTGTTCGGAGCAGGAAATGAAGAAGTAATGAAGGATAAAAACGCCGTGAAGGTGGTCCGCGCGGAAAGAGAGGAAGAGAGCGCTTTTTGGAGGCTTATGAAAGATTTGGGTGTGAATTCAAAGCGAAGAGTACGCTTATGTAACGGACGGTGAAATGAGTTATTGGAAATTGTTAGCGGCTTTGAGGTGAGAAAACATCCAATCTAATCCACATTTTTGACGATAACGAACCATTCACAGAGTTTCTCTTTTGATTTTCTTGGGAAATGAAACGTTAACTGCGGTTGGGGACGCCTACGATGATTAATTAAGGATAAATTCAACGCATTCTGCACACAATATGGATGCGAATCCTATCTAACTGTTAAAGTTTAGATTAATCCAGGAATATATAGGTCCCCCAGTGAATCGAGGCATAGAATTATTTTTTATCATTTAAAGTACAGTTTTCTGTAATGAGTGACCTAAATTAATCAGCGAGAGAGAAAGGACATTTTTCCTGAGAAATTGTTTATTAAAGACTGCCGGTTTCAGCTTTACAATGCCATCGTCAGGTCACACACCAGGTCAGTAATATGTAATCAATTGTAAAATTCTTGTATGGAAAAGTATATATCCTTATTCTCCCATAGGTTTTCCACGTCTCGGCCGTCTCCGTTGATTTTATCGAATTAATCAATTTCATCTTCTCCGAAGCAAATACTATTTATTGTGTGGACGGATCTACTCAAATTACAAGTATGTGCGTCAGAGTAAATTATTATTTCAAGCAGAATTGTCACTGCTATAATTACACCAAAGACATTACCCTCAATTTTGGGATAAATCTCTCAGTGATTGGATGAGGGTTCATTCCAACTGTAACATCTGACCTACGCCAAGGGGCAAATATTAGGAAATATTTACCTGTAATCGTCCTGGCTATATCAAAAAAATTTTAATAGATTCTATGCTGGTATGATGACTTGAATTGAATTCCAAATTACCATCTGACACCCTTAGAACGTTAAAAAGTGATAGGTTTTTAAGGAACTCTTTAAATTCTCACGATCTCGAGACAGAGGACCAGCGTTGCTTCAATTTTGGTGAAACTACAAAAATAATCGTAATAAAATATTATTAAGGCTCCAAAAGATTTGAAACTGAGTTTTATATTAGGAATTGATTCTGTGATTTCTTACAGTCAAACTTCAGAATAGTATGTCTATATATATAATAACAGGCCCGAAGAGTCTTTGCGTTAATTTACCGTTAGTCCAATGAATATAATTAAACAGTAGGTAATAGATACTAACAGCATACGTAAGAATTACAACTGTTTCGATAATCCACGCCC
The DNA here is from genome assembly GCA_000376725.2 of Ladona fulva. Taxonomy (NCBI): domain Eukaryota; kingdom Metazoa; phylum Arthropoda; class Insecta; order Odonata; family Libellulidae; genus Ladona; species Ladona fulva. Next base: position 451,641 of record KZ308611.1, read on the forward strand.
GCGGCAGCTAGTCTTACAAATAATTTTATAAATTACTCGATACATTTGCCAATTCCTGCAAATTCTTTCACAAATCAAAATCAACGGGAGTAACCTATTCCTGTCTCATAGGCGAGCGTGTGGCGTTGTGTCATCATTGAGAGGTAATCAGAATTAAAGCGAAATGCGATAGGTGTATCATGAGCGTGACAGAGAATAAATAAGGGGATTGCAAGAAAATATTGGTGATTGCAATCGATATTTCGGAGGAAACGAAAGTGGAAGACTCGATTTTGTAGAAAGTGGAGTATGTGGAAGAATACTCCGTACAAAACGGTGTTTCTATGAGTGATATAGAATCATGAAGTTAAATATAAAATGAAGTATCTGATCAAATTAATGATTGTATTTTTAAAAACAAGGGAATATGAGAAAGAAAATCGGAAAGGGTATTTGAATGATTGTACATGATGATGATATTTACTTCAACTAAGTTCATAAGCAATGTTATACATTTATAGCTCCTAAGTTGTTTTGCAAATTACCTAATGATGTTTCTTTCTTTACCAAGGAAGGGTATCTACCTGTAAATCCAAAACTTTTTTCTGAAGGGTTATTTACTATAGATAAATTATACATGATTTTTTTATATTTTCTGTATACCTTGTTTACTTTGTTTTCTCACTATTTTATGTTATTACATTCTGCTCAATTAAGCTATACCATTGAACTATTTACTTATGTAACAAAACACGTATTTTTTATAATTAAGTGTTTGGAATCCCTATGAAAGATAATATCCTGGAATTCCTAATTTGGTTTGTAAGTTTTTTGTAACTTTTTAAAATTTCTCATAAATTGTATCATTTGTTCAAGTAAAATAAATACATATTATCATATCATTAAAATTACTTCCTAAAATTCGAAATTCACAAAAGCTATTCTTTAAGTCGTAAATAGTGACGTAATCTACAAAATATATACATATATATATATTTNTATTTATTTTTATTCTTCTATAGAAAAGAAGAAGGAGCCGCATCAATATTCTCGTAATGTTTACTCGTATAGTTTATTAAAAATGTAGTTCCCGTCTCGATTCTTCCTCTCCAAAAACAGCTTACTCCAATAAAAGACAATAGAATAGAACAATAGAAAATACAATTATTTCGATATAAAATCTATATGTGCCCTTTTATCGTGTTATTTCATAAAATATCTTTGCAAGGATTCCGCACTCGGAAATGATAACTACAATCCAGAAAAAAATACTCAAGTCTTACAATCACACACTTTACCGCTAGGTAAATAGGACAGAAAGACATTTTAAAGGCGGCATCTAGTCGACCTTTTTCTGTCTTAATGGAGTTTCTTTAAATATCGTAAAAATCACAAAACGTTTCTAAAAATATCTTTATGCCGTGAATGGATCTGCTAGAGAAAGAAGTATAAGGAATGTTGAGATTAATAATAGAAAACCCTCCCATAAAGAAACATTTGTTGTTCGGCTTAAATATTTCTGGTTCGTGAACGGAGTTCACTTTAGGTAACCATGCAGAATCCGCAAAGGAACGTGCTGAATGGCGAGTAAACTTACCCAAGACAAGTGTAGGCCAGCTTTCCATTCTAGACGTTAGACCCTTCAGGAATATCTGGTGCAGGAATAGTACAGTCTCGCTGTTGAGAAAAATGGAATTGACGTCTTCGTGAGAGCACGGGGGCTTCTTTGAGCTGGCGGCCATCTTAAAAGGCCTGAGGAAGCATGACACGAGAACCTCCATCTGTTCCATGTATTCCTCCTCGGCTTCCACCATTCTGAACACAAGGCTGAGGAGAAAAAGGAAAACGGTTAATATCTTTCCCTTCTGTTAGCTTTGACCTTAAATTACGCATTCACGTAGCAGGGGTAAGCCTTGTCAAGGGAATAAGAGAAGCTAATTCATAACGATTTTAGGGCATAATCTGAAATGAGGAAGCGATAAATTATATTTATAAGGAAAGCGGAGAGTTGATTACATGGGGTACTGTCTTATAAATTAAAATCAAAAAATTGAAAAATAGGATAAATTATCTGTTTCTTAATCATTGAAAATTAGGCTAGAATAAAAGATCTAGTTATCATTATAATCTTAGGCGAAAAATAGTCTGAGATATTGAAATTTGCGGAAAATTTCGAGGAAGTGAAGTTGATTATCAAAAATATAGCAGGATTAAATTAATACTTATATTAATTACAAGTGTGATAGTCGTTTATGTAAATTTAATAAGGGGACATGTTTGATTGCTATAGGAATATGTGTTGTGTAACGGGCATCACTCATTCGCAAAAAAGTACGTCGGAGTATGTCGAAAAATTTAATTTATGAGCAGCCGTGACCTGAAATTGAGAACCAAGAATGCAGAGTTCGAAAATCTTGTGATAATTCTAAATGTTTCGTGTACATTCCGTGTATTTTTGTAATAGGGAAAACTTCTTCATATCTTCCAAACATATTCTGTTTGCCTTCTTGATTGTGACAGGAGTGTTCTTTTTCTAATATGTCAACGATAATACGACCAATTTTTGAAAAAGAATAAAGATAAGAATATACCCAGTATAACTAAGACATCATTACTTTCCAATTCCACATTATGATGTATTAATGCCTTTTATTCTTAATGTCTTTAAATATGGTGTGAGGTTGTTCACATTAACTCATTCGACCGACTCTAGCAGTATCAATTAAATAATCATCAAGTTGAATCAGAAATGAATATCTTTTTTCCAGCGTTATTGAAGTAAAAAATGCATGTATTCGTCACGGAAATAAGACATAAGAAAAGAAAACTAATGGCTGTTAATGAATAAGAGGATTAAGAATATAATGAATGTGATAAGGCGTAACTTCGTGGAAGGCCATTAATAATGAAATTGAATAAAACTTTGTAATCTTCCACAGAATATATTACATTTACTAGTTTCGCCGGCGAGCCAACTTATCAATCTCCACGTATCTCATACATTGCTTTCCTCAACGAATCGATCGAAATGGTGCAAGTTGCATAATACCTTTTATCTCTTTCATAAAAGTACATAGTCTTAATTAACATTACAAACGGTACTTATTTTCTAATCTCAATACCTTTGAGAACTCTCACCTAATGACAGAGAGAATTCTGATAACGCCTGTTGTTTATCTTTCTAACTTTTATTCAACGTACTTCTTTTCTCTGTGCCTTATCAAGGGCACAGAAGCAAAGAAAGAAGTCTTACCCGCATGATTCTAAGCACTTACCACAATTTCCAGATAAGGCTTGATTTATACTAAGCAGCATCCCTCTCTTACCTTTTCAACGCATCTACTGATAAAACTGGTATAATTGAGTATTTCAATTGCTTTATTACAGATTTTTCGTATTCACGTGTTCCAGTTTGTAAATCGTGAGCATGCCTTCGAAGTATTCTACTGAAGCCACTACTTTAATGTACACAATTTAGTACGCATTAAATTGAATGAAAATGTTTTACGCACAATAGTGTTTCATAAATATCACTTTTGTATGTAATCTCACAATCAAGTCCTATGCTTTAAATTTTACATTATGTTAGCGTGTCATTTTATTCTGCATAGTTCGTATTTTATCATATGATGGATTTCGCCACAAAAATATTCAAATTCTCTATTCTATTTAACATCTGTTAATCTGAGAGATGGTTTAAGTACGTAAGATGGAGAGAGTATGGTTTAAAGAACCGCGAATTCCGAATGAAGACGTAATTTATCCGCGAAGAAAAAGATATCTGGAAACGCTCCAGTAATGAGAAAAACATAGAACCATTTTCTTCACAGACGATGAAAAAATCAAAGTACTAGGCCCATTAGCAAATTGGTCCTTTTAAAGTACACGACTAAAAAGTTACGAGAAATTCGAGAGGAAAGGTTCTCTCTGGGGGGGAATTTTAAGCTAGACCCAACCCAACACCCGTCCAATACATATCGGCCGTGGAATGATGTTTTCTGACAATAGAGTGACGAAGACTGGATGCTGATATGAATCCGAGGAGGAAAAGTTTCCGAGGCGACAGAAGAAGACATGTTGGTTGAAGAGGGTGGAGAGCGACAGAATGAAGGAGAAAAGAATTGGGCTGGGGGAAAGGAGATAAGAGAGGAAATGGTCCCCGCATCTCGACTCATTTTCGGGATGGAAACGACGTCCAAACCGACGCAGAATTGCCTCCGAATCGCTCTCTGATTTAAAAACGACACATCGAGGGATCGAGAGACCAGCGCCACTTGAAATGGAGAAGCGTTTCAGAAAAATTAAACGCAAACAATATCGTAAACAGCTTCCGCCGTTGGCTTTCCTACAAATGAAGTAATGCTACGGCATAAGAGATTGCGAATTGAAACGGGCACTTCAAATAGTCGACGTGAATCGTCCATCTTTGCGTTGTTTCAATCAGTACACGCTTTGCTTAGTGGAGTATTTACGGTGTATCAGAAATGGATACGGCTCTGAATATGAAACGTGCCCAAAAGTAAGAATCAGGCCTCTTAATGTCTCCAATTAAGGTTTAATTGTGTTTTAACTTATCAACTACTTAATTTCTACACAGTAAAGCAATAAATGAGAAAAAAGATAAAACTTGACTTAAGAGTTACTGCAAAAAACAAATCTAAACTGTTTCCGTTACCATGAATGAAAATTGAAGTAAAAGAAGTCTTTCTACTGGCGAGATTACGTACAAAAAGTCTTCCATTTCCCAGATAAAAAATGAAAGTGAAAAAACCAAAACTTAGAAAATGAAATGTAATGGAGTGTAGACGAGATCTATAAATATAGAGCTACTTGAAAATTACCGAAGAAGACGCACATTTTTTCCTGAAACAATTCTACCCTTTGGGTTGCCTCATTATATAGACATAGTTATGAAGACTTATAGACATAATTAAATCATGAGAGATGAACGATATTTCAAATAAAACACCTAAATACATTTACAGAAAAGATATCACCCGTAAATTTCGGCGAAACGTCTTTCTGAGCATTATTCGGTAACATTCTTATTTTATTTTTGATTACATTGTCTCGATTTTACGGGATTGCTCTATTATTCCCCTCTGATATTTATGGTAAAAAATAAACATATCTATGAAGTTACAACTAAATAGAAAGAGCAATCTGATGAAATGTGTGTAACAAAGAATAAAATGAATTCACCACTGCATGACTCGGGTGGTAATGATTTAAAACATCAGACAGATTAATTTAACATTTCATTCAGCCTGAGAAATAATCCTTTTCCCCACTATTTTTTAAAGCAAGATAAAAGTCTACATTAAACAGTTTATTTATCCACAGTAGGAATTTTCCTGCAATGAGCTGTGATTTACTACCGCAGATAAAACAAGCGAAACATAAAGTGGAGAGGAAGGTATGAAAATGTTTTGTGAACTTTATTCTTCCTTTCCTTTCATGTGGATACGAGAAAGTATGGAGGCATAATTATAAAGTCGGGCATTAAAGAATATGCCTCCTTTAATTCGCCTAACACATACATAAATATGATTTAAACAACAGCAGTTATTGCTAATAAATCTTTAGTGAAGAAACGGTAGGCATTTAGCCACAAACAAGTTATGATACAAGGAATCGTTCATATATTTTTCATTCTAAAAATTTAAGATAAATGAAATCGTGCTGTCCACTATTTACAAAATAGAATTCGTTTGAGAACAAGCAGAATGATGAGTGTAGATCTTCCAACAGTCAAAAAGCGCTTAAGCGAAAATAGTTTATTAGCGTTGGCAAGGAAATTTCGGAATGAAAAGGAAAAGGGAAGGTTTTTAGAGAAACGTGCTTTACAGAGTTTCTCTCCAAAGAGAAAGATCATGAAATTCTTTGCAATGGGAACTCTGTAGATAAGATTCGTGCAAATGATGGTCGGTGCATTGTATCTGAACTGGAGCTAATACAGATATACTCAGAGAAGCATCTCGAGCGGATCCTTCCGTCTGCAGCATATCTGAAAGCCTCTCATCAGCTACAAGTGTCATGGGTAACAAGCCAGCTTCCCTGATCTTTAGGCCACGTAAAGACAGGGGTCCGTCGCTGGTTGCATAAGATAACGGCGGTCATTAAGCAGAACTCGGTGAACCATAATGGTTCCCCGTCTCGCTTGGAAGACGAGAACCGTGTACCATTACACCTCCGTTGTGAGTGAGAAAGCTAAGGTAATATTTCGGAAATATTCCTGAGTTTACTCACGAAGTAAAATTGAATACCTGGTGTGATTTTATGAATAATTTCACCTTTATAACTAGATTAATCTAAAAAAAGATAACTAGATGGATGAAACCAAAACCAAACATAAAACATTAAGATGCAGTTTTTAGACAACTAAATATATTACAAAATTGTGTCTTACTGCTTTACTTATTAGTCTGTAAACTATACATAGTGTGGCGTGTTGTTAAAGTTAGAACTTTACTATCAATGAGATTGCTTACTTATAATGAGGTACTTACATAGATATAGGCCGTTCATAGTTACGAAGGTAAATAAAATTTATCATAACTTTTGGACATTAAATTTGCAAAAAGTAGTCTTAATACAAAAGATAATAAAAATTTACTACAGATGGATGATAGATACTTAATATTTTTCCATCGGCATTGAACATCATAGTTACCTCTCGCAGAGAGAATTTGCCTAGATTGAAGAACTCCCTAGAGCAAAGTTTTACATGAATATTCATTTATTTTTGGATGTTGCAAAGGGTTCTTTAATGCCAGTTACACGAAAAGTTGACATGATTGTTGATCTATGAGAATTTGATTCAATAATGTAAAAGATGGAGCTTGGATGATATTCACGTTCTTCCTGGTAATTAAAAATGAACACGCAATATCTATTCCCAAAAGATGTGTAGTGCAGATGTTGGGTCAAAACTTTCTCAAAGGGATGCGATTCATTTTCATTAAAGTAATGGAATTTCAAATTAGGTGATTCCATTAAAATATTTTGATGAAAATGTACTTCATAGTAAGAGAGAAAAGAGTTGAAAAAGTTTTTAAATTAGACTCGACAAAAAAAGAACGAACAAGGAAAGGATTTTAGGTACTTGGCACGAGGAGGTGTGCACCTAGGAAAATTCCCAAGGAGAAACGGACATGAAAAAAATTTGACGGAACCTTGACTCGAACCCGGGTCTCCCAATTGCCGGTCGGTTGCTCTAACCTTTGAGCTATTCCACCAGAAGATTTCTCCATGCCGAACGGTGCCGCTCAGTCGGACGAACTCACGCGCCCAATACCTACAAAGTCTCCCAAACGGCCTGGAGAAATGTTCTGGTGGAATAGCTCAATGGATAGAGCAACCGACCGGCAATTGGAAGACCCGGGTTCGAGTCCCGGTTCCGTCAGACTTTTTTCATGTCCGTTTCTCCTTGGGAAAAAAAGAACGGTATACAGAAATACGCATGCTTACAAATATCCTATCAGAAGCTCACGTCCACTAAAAATGTTTGAAGGTGCTTAACAGGATATCTTATCTCAATTATTAAAATTTAGTTTTTCGCCATATAAATCTTAAGCCATACATCTTTTATATTAGTTTTCCTCGTCTAAAATTTTAATTGATCATTGACTAGAATAAAGGGTATAGATCACCCTAATTTCACTTAACTTAAAAAGACAGGTTCACCGTAATAAACTGTAATATTTCATAAATTACTAATTCCTCCGCACACATGTTAAATCGATATTTGGCGACATACCGCCCCACATTAAGGCCAGTTCCAGTTCGAATTTTAGAAGAAGAAATTACAAAATTTCGGACTTAATTCTGAATTACATAGCCACGAATTCAAATGAAACAGCAATTCACTTCGCAAATTTGGACACGTGTATGATTCATTGGACGAAATTTAACAACGATGGGAAATATGTACAGGATCTTTCTCGACTCTTACCGGTGGGCCAAGGTATAACGGTTCAATATTAAGATAATATAATATTAAATTTTTTACGAGGGATATTAAAGAAGTAAGTTACACTTTTCTCCCAGAAGATGTTAATATTGTCCAGAAACAGTGAATCTGGTGCAAAGCACTGATGAGACTCTAAGCTTTTTATTGTGACATTTTCATTCTGAACAGTGTTTTAAACCAATTCCACTATTCTTAGGCAATATTTCCATCTTTTTGAAGAATAGTGTTGCTTAATTTTGAATATACCTCGTATTATTATTACATATGATAATAATTCTTCTACCTACGCTCCGTACCCTTGTACTCTCTAAGGAGATACATTTTACATTAAAATGAATAGGTCGAAGGATTTTATTGACATAGTTTGTACATATAACGCACAAATACTACATAAATACACGTATGCTCTTATAGTATAGCCATAACAGACAGAACCACCAATATCTTACACCGGAAACAAAGCATATCATTCACAAAACTGTAATGTGATCAGTTACATTGCGACAAAAATCAACACATAATCTAATATGTCCAAGCCATACTTTGTGGAACAGCGCCATACGAAAGAAGTTAGAACAAACAATTGGTAATTTGCAACGAATATATTTTTTATTTTTGACTAGTTTCATCTATTGGTAGGCATCATTAAGCCTGATGACGTCTAAATGTAGACGAAAATGGTAGCAAATAAAAGATTTGTTCTGTTGAAACTACGAAGTGTTTGTCCCTGCCTCTTTAGCATAAGATAAAATAATAGAGAAGAAAAACAAAGAAAGGAAATAAACACGGTTGTTACTGACTTTTAGAAGTCATCATCATCAATCCAATCAACAGTCATCAATTCCATATGATTTGATATCAGAGAAAAAAACCTCCTTCCGAATTAATCATAGATTACATCCCCTTTACAAAATCATGCATGAAACTATACTTCTTCAAATCGAAAGAAATTTTAAAAGCAAACTAACGGGGCCACAATGGGGAATTGTTATCTCCTCTACAACTCATTCATCACTAATTTAGAGAAATGTAGGAATGAAAACTTTCATTACTTCCCAAAAGTTCAGATTCGTAGACGACATCTTTGCCATCTTCTTAACATCGAAATGTACCTCTGCCAATTTCCTACAAACTGAATAGCCGGTTTGACACCATCAAATTCACTTGCGGAAATGAGGAACGTTAGAGACACATTTTAAAATTTTAAAATATCTAGAGCAATAAACAAACTAAAATTTAGCATATGCCGCAAACACACCCTCTCACAGGTATCTTCATTCCGCAGTAGCCTCACTATGCTCCATGAACAGACTGCTAAAAACACCACTAACACAAAAAGAAATCATGAAAGAATTTAACCACATCAGAAATGTCGCAGAAAAATGTATGTAACAAATCTATAGTTAATAACATTATGAGAAAACAAGCAAAAAAATCAACTTGAAACGCCGCACAACTCCAATTTCAACTCAAGACGAATGACATAGCTTCATTAAATTACCCTCTTCAACTGGGACAAGCGACAAATTGAAACACATTTTCTCAAAACTTGACCAAACCCCAGAATTCGTCAACAATCCGGAACTTCCCGTGTGTCTCCAAACGTGAATTCCGTCCACCGATAAAATGCCTATTTAGCCTTTATAAATCTCTAATATAAATAAAATCAACGAAAAAACCTAACATATAGAACGAGTGAGTGATAAAAACAGTTAAATTGCAGCGATTTGATTAATGAGCGTTAATCACGTGAACAGTTGGTATACGTATTAGAAAACTATAGTTAGTCTTCACTTTCAACTCATGAAATGAGAACACTTTGGCACGACTGAGTACATAGATTAATCGGAACGATACCAAAGGGTATCCAGAGTACTCATCCGACCCTTAAATTCTCACACGCAATGACTCATCATTATTCAAGCATCATCATTCCACTCAACCACCGCGAGGACAGAAGACATCCTGCCGCAAAGGCTCCTCAAAATGTGCCAAATCCTGGCGTAACAGATTGGGGAACGATGAAGAAAGAAACATCTAGTTACACCCCCAAAAGAGAGGGCGTGAAGGAACTAATGAGACACGAAAGTATAGCGAAAGCTCCCTCCGAGGAAAAGAAGGTGATCATTGCGGAGAAGGGAGAATTGTCCGATGAGGGACTCTCGGGGTTCAAGAGAGGGCGCGAATCAGTCTGGTTGGGGTGAAAGGGGGGGGAAAGGGCCTTTTGAATAATTAATGCTCGAGGTGAAGGTCGCTGTAGGGGGAGCAAGGGAGGAAAGACTTTTTCCCGTGTTCGATAAGCTCCGCTGCATAATTTCTCTCGACCAAAAGGGAGGGATATATCCCCTCCATTCTTGAATCTCTCGCAAAGAGGAGGGGTGCAGGAGGAGGATCTCAATTTACGAAGCGAGGCTCCGGGTGGAAGGATTATATCCAAAGATAGTGACAGGGAGTTAAGCGAGAAGGATAATCTTGCTAGAACAACAGGTACGAAAAGTTTTTCGACTTTCGAAAAGCTTGTTGCGGGCGGCAAGAAGTTGATATTTCGCGGATAATAACAATGAAAAATAACGAAGAATTTGATGAACAGGGTAAAAATTTGAAGGATAGATGGGGATGATCCAGAAGAGGAGGATTATAGGATTGAACTGCTGATGCCAGTATAGCCAAAAGCTACCGCAGATTCATGGTTATGACTCCCCAGAAAATTCCAAAGTAGATTATATTTTCCGTGGTTACTGCCATGTTAAAAAATTCTTCGATTTCTTACCCAACGTAAAAAAAAATATTTAAAACTGTCACTTTCCCATTTATTATTCTGTCTTATTATTTTTAACACCGTATGTATCCTTCTATACGAAATGGAGTAGGAATTTGCGATAATTTGACCCATTTTGTTTTCTATTAGGAGAAGGAATACGGCTGTGATAAGACATTATAGTTCGGGAAAAGCTCCAAAAAGCCGTTGTTTGCGAACAAACTAACCGTTAGAAAATTCCAACCAGCATAAGTTAGGGTTCTCAGTAGAGGTGCTTTGCAAGTATTGCTCTGTATACGTATTTCGATCTCTAGGCTCCCATCTTCGGGAGAGAAGATGGGAACGTTATACTTCTCTGCTGTTATTCTCTCCCAAATATGACAACGAACTTGTCGAAATACGTACTGGGAACAATACTTGCAAAGCGCGGCCACGGAGAACCCTAACCCCCACCGGTTGGAATTTTCCAATGGCGGAGTTTAGGGTTAGTAGAGTAGATAGGAAGTAGAGTACGTAGGAAGTAGAGTAGGTTGGAATTCTTCATCGGTCAGTTTGCCCGGAAATAACGGCTTTTTGGAGGTTTTCTCGAACTATAATGCCATTTCGATTTGATCAAATAAGAACGTACAATATCAACAATATAATTTATTCGCTATTAACGTAATAAAAATCAGGTTCTCATCATGAAACTCTTTAACAAATTCATAAAACCTCTTAGTATTTGACTTACAAAACAACTAAATTACTAAGGGATGGATCCAAGGGAAAAGACAATAAATGTTAGGTGATATAAAGGGTGGGGTAAGTTACCAAGAAATTAAGGAAAGAGAAAGTATGAATTGTACGGCACATCAACCCACCGAAAGGAGAACTCTTATGATGATGAAATTAGCAATGTGTAGTGTAATATAAATTTGAAAACGATGAAATATAACTTTTTCGTAGCGTTGCATTTCACGTACAGTACCAGAAAAAAAGTTCTCAGTTATTTTCAGTGATCTCTTAAGATTTTCATAGCCTGAGTTTGTTAATTTTGTTCTAGTGTTAGAAAGCGTCTAATGTTCGTTCGTTTTCATTTTCTCGTTATAACTATGACAATTTCCTCTAGAGCTTTCTATTTACACACACGTACAGGAAAAATACCAAACATCTTATGAGATGATTTTCACAATGATAAATCTATACGAGACGCACAAAAATTTGGTCCCCATCACACAGTCTCCTTAGAGGTTATTTCCTATTGAAAAGTCTAACAGACTAATCTATAGTTTTAATAATTTTAAAGGCGAAAAATATAACACAGAATACGTTCAGTATTACTAAAATATCTTGACTATTATTAACTAAAATATCTTGACTCATTGAGATATTTGCAGCAAGGGTAGGGGGACTCCAAAGATAAAGAAAAAACTGATACATAAATTTGCCAACGCAATAAAACTCATCGATTGGGTTCTCGGCTTTATTCTACACATACATTCAAAATATTCACCCGAAGAAGAAAATTCACTGACAGTCATTGAAAATTCTCTCCCTCGAGTTGAATTTTATAAAAATTACTGTTGATTCGGATATGAATTCTGAGGAATTTAATTGTATTGATAACTTTATCATAAGAATATAATACACAATGAAGATATAAAAGTTGTAGACAAGAATTGAGAGAAATAGATCTGAAAATTTTCTTAACAGTAATCTCTTGATCGAAAAATTTGCTACGACGATATATTTAGACGACACTTTTTGTGAAGAATTGCTGCAATAGAGTTAGATAGCTGCGTTACTCAGTTGCTTCGGGACGCAAGATGGGAATTTTTTTAAGTCAAAAATTTGATGGATGAATTTGCTAAATAGGTTCAGAGAAAGTAGTTTCATAGATGATGTAGCCGATATAATACGTCCACCATGTTAAATAGACCGTTCTGATACTGCGAGGAAGATCCGGGAAATAGATGCTAGAACGAATCGATTCAGAAAGTCATTTTTATTGCGAACATTACGCGAAAGTAATCGACTAGGGAAGTAGAGTCAAGAAGCATGCACCCCCTGCCACATACCGAAGGGTGGCTTGGAGGCTACTTACATAGCCATAGACAGAGGTAAACCGATACGTGAGCTCACTCGTTAGAGTGTATTGTACAACCACGTTTTATGAATGGAGTCGTGCATCAATTACCTATTGCTTCCTGTCAATTGCTCTTACTCAACAATACCCACAAATGATGGGATACAACTTCTCAGTGGACAACTATCTTCGTGTAACCTGCGAAGAGTTCCTTGTATGAATGAATTAATAACTTTTTCTATTGAGGCTAGATCGAAAATAAGAGGTTTCTAATCGACGAACCATTTACTTTAAGCGAGATGTTAAGCAGCCAATTAATTGCATCGAACACAAGTAAATATTAAATGCTAAGTTCATAACATGGTATGCTATCTTTGTAACAGTTGGGATTCTCACAAATATTCCCGTTTAATTCAGAATAAGAAAGGAACAGGTTATACTTGAATAAATAATTTGAAAGAAATTTATTAATAAGTAATGAAAGAAAAAAGGTAGAAAATATGGCTCTCATATCCCCTTGTCTGTCTTTACAAATATCTATCGTAAGCGGTATGAGCGAATAGGAAAGCGGTTATTTTACACATTAAATCATGTTTTTATCCGGAATTGCAGAAAAAATTGTGAAACAGAGGGATAATAACGAAATATCCCAGATTCTCCAATTCGAACCTTTAGGAATCAAAAGACTCCCTACTTTTCAGTACAGTTAAGTAAATTTACTTTCCGCATAAATATCCATCACATCCTATTAATTTATTTTCCGTAATTTCTTCCAATTTAAAGAAGCTTTTTATCCAAAATTAAAGAATTAGAACGAGTTTTGAATGAAATATTAGGTAAAAGCTAGAGGATTAGTGAGACGTCGATGAAAACCCCAAGCTTACACTCTTAATTGGAGGGAAATATGTGTAGAGAAAGGATTTTTCTTATTCCGAAAACTTGTGAGCTACGAGAGTTAATTTGATTTATTAGGCATTATGGTCTTGCCTTTCGTATTTTCTACGTCGAAATTGAGCTAAAGGAAAAAAAAACGTAATATCTTAATGATCGATTGCATACAGACATAGAGGTTCGATCATTTTTATCTACATCGAAAATCATCATCATTATTTGAACATTTTTTTGTACACTTTTACTCCTTGTACGGTGCATGGATTCCACAAAATCGAGATGGTAAAAATCGAGAAATTACGTTAAAAGATGGTGTGTTCCATAAATTTATAAGGTGGTAGATCTATTTTCATTGAAATTAGTTTTTATATGACGAACTAGTTACAAACGAAGCGTTCTGAGCAAATAACTTGACGAATGAATTAATTATATTTACTTTCATCACCTGCAAATGTATTCCGTATATTCTTTTCTTTTTATTTGAATATCGTCATAACTGATCCAACAGTTTTCTTCAGAATGAGACTTCTGTCCAAGTCATTACTCTGTAGTAGTTCGTGCCACTATGAGGCTACTCGCTTTGCTCACGAAAGAACCTATCTCCGAAAAGTGGCCCTGGAGGGATGGGTGCAAACCTGGAGAAACCTCCTGTACAACAAGCTCTGGTTCATTAAACCAGTGACACTATAGTGGGCCTCGTCAGTTCAGCTCAGGAGCGACCGGGGTGAGCAGGTGGCGGTCACCCGCCTGAGGATTGGGTATAGCGCTAGTTTATAAGAGAAGATACGACCTTAATGCAACGGATGCGATTGTCCAATCAGCATCCAACACCTTCTGCTGGAATGCGATAAATACGAAGCGATTTGCAGCTCGTTGGGAATCAGAGGAGACATAGCCTCAGCTCTAGGAGACGATCATAACACAATATCCAGAATACTGACCTATTATAGGCAAAGTGGGCTCTTTAAAAAGCTTTGAACACGTCCCCGAAACAGAGATCGAATATTCATCAATGCTCGAATAGGTATGAGTAGCATTTTTACACTACTTTGTCTTTTAAAATACTGATTTAAATCACCTACCCTACCTTAAAACTAAGTTAGCACTAACCGCATCTAACGCGATTATGTGGTCACTATGACACCGCTAAGATAAAACAGAGAGGTTTCACCCTAAACAAGTAAATAATGCAATATGACCTAAGCTGTCGACGTACCTTAAACAATAAACCACAACAGCAAATAGCAATCCCAAACAGTGCGGAACAGACGCGGTATGGTAGTAAAGTGGTTAGAATACCTTTCCAAAAAGTGGGAGACATGGGTTCGAGTACCAGTCATATCGCTATTTTTCATACCTGCTATTCTTTATGGAAAGAAGGCCTTTATAGTCACAAAAATCTTTATTTTGGGCAAGTTATTACTGAAAATAAGGAACTATTACTGATTGCTGAATATTACTCAAAATAAGGACATTATTTATTTATTTACAAATTGAGACAATTTAAAGAAAAAACTGCCTCAATTCGTCTACCGTGCTAAACCGAAACTCATACAAGCCGAGGGTTATGCTTCGTTTCATCTTCCTCGTTTTATCGTTTCGTTCCAGACATTAAATTAAAAATCGTTGCCTCTTTCCTTTGTCATATCCTTCTGTCGCTTTTCGGACACCGCATATCTACTTTCCGTTGCGCCTTTCGTTAACGTTAGGCTCTTTGAGTCCCTCTTAATATTATTCGACTCGTTTGACTCTTCCCTTTGGAACAACCCACGTACTCGTCACTCTTTCCATATCTCTTTCTTTGCCACAGCTTTTGTCACCTTTCCAGTCGGAAACTCAAATCTATTTTCTCGATAAAATTTTTCCTTCAAATTAATTCATCCGAAAACTTTCATTTCTTGCTCGCCATTATCGTCATTTCGTCCCGTTTGCTTTTCAATTCCATATACCTTTCTAGAAAGACGGAATCCCGTTTTGATTCTTTTATTTGCAACCCAAACACAAAGAGGTTTTTATTTACAAACTTAGTCGATGGCTTTAAAAATTCGAAACTGACAAAACTTTTTGCTTCAGATGCTTGGCCACCGCAAGAAATCAAATGCCGCTGTCTTAATTTTTTACGTTTCAATCTTTCAATTCATTATTTAGCAGTATCGGCGTCGATATTTGTCACGAAACACTACATGACTTGTAAGAAAAAGAAGGTTGGAACACGGCTGTATATGAATTAGAGGTTTAAAAACACTCCGTAAGCCGTCCTTCGGCAAGCGAAAATCGCACTCAGAGACAAACGGGAAGCTCCGGATTACCGATTTCTGGGAAGCCCAATGATCATTCTTCATTGTCTCCACAAAGGAAGATGTCCTTGTGGAGACCCCCCGAGGATGGAGGCTTTGTCTCCGAAATGATCATTTGGCTTCCCAGAAATCGGTAATCCGGAGCTTCCCGTTTGTCTCTGAGCGCGAGTTCCGCTTGCCGAAAGACGGCTTACGGAGTGCTTTTAAACCTCTAACTACATGACTTGCAACGATAATTTGCTATTCGACATTTTGTTTGTCTTCAGTGCTACATCTCGGTTTTCTAAAGCGCTTTGTAGGTAGATGCCATGAAAATGTAAGAGAGCAATGTTATCCAACCTTTGTCGGGTCCCATCTGGTTTATACGGTTAGTAATGCCAACGGATGAAACGTATACTCGCGAACTCGAGGTAGTGCACCGCAAGGCGATACGATTTGTTAAAAAGTGCTACGATAAAAAAGCAAGCGTTACGGACATTTTTTTAAACGCAGCTTGGGAATCAGTTGTAGCTGTAGAATTAAAGTTTGTGGATGTGTCAACAGCCAAGCATCTTTTCTCTGCACAGAAATTTTGATCCATGAGCATAGTACATTTAACAAAAACTTAGTTTTATTTGGACATATGTTAATTTTTGAAAGTTAACTAAAATAATACAGCAGTTAGGCTTCCATTAAAACGTTAAATGTGGTATATAAATTTAGTCTCTTTTAAAAACTTGATAATCTTCTCTATAGAGCTATGCTCGTCATTTAAAATATCCTTCAGGCTCCCCTGAATGTTTAGTCTCTCTCGTGTAGTCTGGTTTTGTCACATTCTATCAAGATATGCGCGACAGTTAGCGCCTCTCT
The DNA here is from genome assembly GCA_000376725.2 of Ladona fulva. Lineage (NCBI taxonomy): Eukaryota > Metazoa > Arthropoda > Insecta > Odonata > Libellulidae > Ladona > Ladona fulva. Next base: position 468,452 of record KZ308611.1, read on the forward strand.
GCAGGTATGGTTCCTTAATCCCCGAGAAAAGATAAGAGTGTGTGAGAGAACAGTACCAAATCCTGAGGCGAGTGACCTCTCTGCAGTAACTCCTGATAGATGTACCCCATAATGTTTTATCACCCTTCACAGATTTGAGCTTATTCCCATTTTGTGCTTTCCACAATAATCTCCACCGAGAGTGAGCTATATTTCTCAGGATGCCCCTAAAATCCTAAGCTGGCACCAAATCCCACTTCTTATCCCATTTATGAAGGGTTTCCTTTGCTGCCAGATCTTCTTTTTCATTTCCTGGAATTCCAGCATGTCTAGGAACCCACAGGGATATAATGTTGATGCTTTCTCCTATAAGATTTTTTAAGCAATAGTATGCTTTGAGGTATTGGGTGGAATGAGAAAATCTGGGCTATAGATTGCAGTGCACTTAAGGAATCTGTGCATATAATTTAGCGCCCTATCTGCGATTGATCTGGAATACTGCAGTTGCGATGTCAAGTAGTTCGGAAGGAAAAATATTACACATTGGGTGTAGTCTTACTTCCGCTGTTCCGAGGTCCTCTAACACCACTGCACATTCAGCCCCTAAATCTGACCCGGAGTATTCACTAAAGAGGTAGGTTAGGAATCGTTGACAAGAAAGGAAGTTAGAAGCTAGGATGTGATTGCTTCATAAATTAGAGAAAGCACACTTGCGAAATACGTAATAGGTATTATACGACCACATTGCTACTTCTACCGGTCCGATAATGAGCGTAAAATAAGAGAAATAGATGCAAAGACAAGTCGTTTTAGGGACACATTCATTCCGCGAATGATACGCGACAACAATAAACTAAAGAGGTATTACGAACGCTCGGTGTTTACACCAACTGCAACATGCCTAAAGGCAGCTTATAGGGTATTTATGTTGATTTAGATGAACATATTTTGTGAATGTTTTTCTTTATAGCATCCAAGCTCATGAGCAAAATACTTCACTCCTCATCAAATAAAGTACTTTTGGTAACCTATGACGGAGGGTTACAAAATGGACTACCGGCTGAATCTTGAACGGACAGCACAACGTAATTGATAGGTACTTCAAAGAACTCAATTACGGCTAGTTCATTTCAAATCCGAACCTACTTTACCGTATTTCTTTTCTCTCTCTCTCTATTTCCAGGCTTTCAATGACGAGGATTACCTGATGATCCAATATGATTACTGCCCATGCGACGAGTGCCTCTGGCTGAAATAATGACAATTAGAATAAGATAATCCAATTTTGGAATTGATAATGTTATTACGATTAGTTTAGTGAAACGATGTTAACTTTAGATATTTAACTTCAAATTGTAACTGTAACATTTAAACCTACATTCTTAGTATTTTGTTGTTTATAATTCATTTTCGTTTGTTGTTCTTATTCTTACCTTAAATTTACTGTATTGCTTATTGTCTTTATATACATGTACTGTGTTTTCGCGGGTTTTTTTCACCCCCCATCCCTCTGGGTGTTTTCCCGCAACGTGGGTTTTTTCTTTGGCAACCTTCAGTTGCAATGCTTTTTCCCACACCGCATTCTTTTAGTTATAATTATATTCTGTACTTATTATAATGACATACGAGGTTAGGTGGAAGAGAGGCCCATATGGGCCTAACCTCGCCAATAAAGAGTCTATCTATCTATCTATCTACTTTGCGAGTGCAATATTTTTGTAGGACTGAAAAAAAATTTTGTAAAAGTTCCGCAATATATTTCACCAACACGACCAGTTTCAACTAGTACATAGTCATCATTAGGTGCACCTAGTTCCACATAGTGACGGCATCTACCATTGATCACAAGATAATTTCAATACTTTTGGTTTGAATCGTTTTCATCAGTTTGCTGAGTCATCCTCTACTTAGCATGCAGTGGCGTAATCTCAGAATCCGTCCTTGATTGAGGATAAAGCCAATGAAAATGATAAGGAAATGCTTGCGTCCATCAAATGTAGCATACAGATATGAAGCAGACTATCTCGAGAAATCTCTAAAGATGATCTTAAATCTTGAAGTCAAAATCGAATAATTGGGATTGTTAAAATCTAACCTATATGCGTTGGCTGGACATCGTAGAAAGCCACAATAGACTTCTAAATAACATACAAATATTGGTTTTATTTCAAACTTTCATTTCTAATGGTTATTGTAAAGTGGTAGACTTCCAAGAGATATAGATCTCGAGAAAGTTCGGCACACTTGAATTCCCTACATGACAGAATACCATTCCCATCTTTTTTCACTGGATAGCCTTCACTGGATTATTTTATAGTATTGCGCCAAGATCAACGTGAAATACAAATAATTCTTTCATGATGTCAACACCTATTTAACTAAAGTTTGATATCAGATACATTCTAAACTTAGTAATAGCTATTGTTTTCAGAACCCCGATTAAAGATAAATTTATTTAAAGATGACGGCGCTCTCATATTCTCGGCTTTAACCATTTAATAATTTACTTAGCGTTGAGACAATACCCAACAAATTGAATCTCCATCCTCAAGGGCCGTAAAAAAAAGATTAATCTTTGAAATTTGTGGAAGTTTGACAGTCATAAAAAGTTACTGTATTTCTCACGTTTACAATCAAGGTTGATTTTCAGATATATTAAATTACGTACCATTAAAAGACGGATGGTCGAAATAATAAACTATGAATGTATCTCTGTTAATCACACTTATGTGATTAACTCTAGGCAGATATTGAAATGAAGAGTGAAGGGTTCCGCAGAGGCGTGTTGATAATGTGGTTTCCACAAGTTGCTGAGTTTGGAGCATTTTCCTAACATTGTAGTGTTGGAAAGGAACGAAGTGGTTAAATTAACTCTTGGAGATGCTTAATTAACGTGGAGAAAACGCTGGGCATGAATTTTTCAAATGCAAAACCACCGGAAGATGCATGGGCGTATATATTACAAAATGATTGTTACATAAATTCAGCATCGAAAATTAACGTAATGCAAAATAAAGAATTTTAAATTCCTAGCGATGTTATTTTTGGCCTATTTCTACTGGAGTAATACTCGTACATCGTATGTTCGACAATAAAATTAGTTTTTGGGGTACCACACGACTCATATTAGTTTTTAATAACTTCTCAGAAGTTCATTTCGTTATTTCTATGGGAAACTCCGTCAATAAATAGAGTTAGTTTAGCTTATAAATAAAATTAATACGTCCAAGCGTGACTTCGCAGAACTCAGCGTAAACATTAAAAGAAAGTATACTAAGCAATTTCCACAGAAGAGTTTTATTTGACTTGGGCTGGGTGAATGGCTCTGTACCCATGTAGATAATCACTTGAATGTCAAATCGTTGACGAAACTAGTCGAATAAAAATCTGCTGCGGAAATGACTAAGTATTCTATTATTCAATATGTATGTTGATTATGTTTTATTTTTCGAGTTCAAAGATTATTCAAAATAATTACTAATATGCACAAGATGCCTGTTAAAACAAACCTATTTTTATATAACTGTTAAAAGAGAGAGCTTCAAGTAATAAGGCAGACGCAGTGAATAATAAGAAATAAATTGTATCATTTATGTGCTGAAACTGCACGTGGATAGTGATGAGCGTTGAGAAATAAACAGAAAAGAAAAGAAACTGAAACTTCAAAGCAATCAAAAAATCTGACAAGTTGACTAAGTCGGATTACACAGGGACATTTATCAGCGAAACTAAACTCGGATAGCAGAGTCGTCTATGTCATTACTCAGAACGAAAAACTCAAAGGGCAGGAAAAAGCGGACTAAACATTGAAATACCAAGGACGTATGGACGAAAAGAAAGACACCGTCATCAACGGATGAAGAGGACACGCATATTTTTCACATTTCGATACATAGTGAGAATTTAGTTAACCAGATTGATTGAAATCAATTGATAATTATAATCGTGGCATTTTCATGGTGATTATCACTGTTTCTTTTGTTAGCGATATGGAGTTTACAATCAAAACTTTGAACAGCTTCGAAGTTTAGGTGAGTTTTACTTTTTTCTCTTAATTTTTAACCAATGTAAGACGATATTATTTGAATATAATACCAAATGGTGTAAGTTAAGTGAATTATTAGACAACGGCTACATTATTTAAGATAAATTTCATATTAATATCATTATTGATTGCTGCTATTTAGTCTAAGGTGTGTTGTATCGCTGTACTACGTATAGTAGATGAATTTTTTCAATTATAGTTGATGCTTTAATGTATGTGTGTTGACAGAGTGCCTTTCATATAAATGTATAAGCATATGAGTGTATGCTTTATTGAGGATAAATAATATGATGATGATGAGGGCTCAGGAGTGATTTAATATATTTGAATCAATCCCAAGGAGAAAAATTAATGAAAAAAGTCTGACACGACCGGGACTCGAACCCGGACCTTCCAATTTCCGGAAGACTACTATATCCAATTGAGTTATTGTGACAGAGCAATTGTATATTCTGGTCGTGAGACTTTGTGGGCATATCTAATTGTTCTGATACGATAACTCAATTGGCTATAGCAGTCACCCGGAGAGTGAAAGATCTGGGTTCGATTCCCGGCCCTGTCAGACTTTTTTCATGTCAATTTCTACATGGGAATATTCCTAGGCGCACAACTAGTCCAGAAAAAGGAAAAGAGAACTCCAATCATCTCCCGGCACGTCTCTTACTTGCGTCACGAGCGCAATTCCAGCGAGCTAATCTGCCCTTCACTGCGGTCTCTTAGATTTAAGTAAACATCGCCTTGCTCGGGCGGGAATCGCAAATCAGCGCTCCTCTAGTAATTAACAAGTGTTTTACCTGTTCCTCTTTCTCATGCTTTCCGCGTGCGGGGACTTGATGTACTCGTCCACGATCTGCTTCCATCTGCGCCTGCACAGCCACCCTCTGAAGAAGCTCTGCACCTTCTTTATCTTCCGAAGCTCTTCCGTTTCGTCCCTGAGGAGGCCGGGCGCCCCGGGAGCGAGGCCTCCAGTCCCCGGCACTGCTACGCCACCTGCACCCGCCGCACCTGAATTCCCGCTCACCAGCATTATGGTGTTTGATGTATCCCTCGTCGCCACAGGCCTCCATTCGCGCTTCAGAGCGAACAACTGAAAGGTGAAAATGGACAGTGAAAGGGAATGTCAACGGGGACGTAATTCTTGATGGTTAACGATAGAAGAGTTGTAGCGCTTGCTGGAGCGAGGTTTAGCGATCAAACTTTCGTCATCAATCATTGATTCCCGATCTCGCGTAGGTCGATGGTAAGAGATCGATATTTAAAGTGGTTAAAGGTAGACCAAGGTAGGACTGCATAACATACCAGGAAAAATCTTGCTTGAATAAAGCCATACCTTTTAACTTTATTTATTAGATTTTGATAGATTTTATTCACTATCGTGTGTGCAGTGCTTAAATCATGACTGATGTCTAATAATGTTAACGTTTTGTGATATATTATTGTATAAAAATAATTGTATGATGTATTGTATTGTAATTTTTGTATGAGTTATTGTATTGTTATGTTATATACAGACGTAATTCTGTATCTATGATAATTACGCATTAACAGATAGATGTATTGTATCACGTATATTGCAATAATAATACGACTCGCAGGTCACATGCGGCCCACTAGGATTCACCCCACGGCCTGCAGTGGGTTTTGTAAATTACATACATTCTCAAAAAAAAAGTTCCGTATTTTATAGCTGAGAATTTAAAGCGTCAATAAGATAGGTCTTTGAAGAGATATTTTACGAGTAAGAATATCGTCTAATCGTTGACTTTCACACCACAAACGCATGCTATGGGACATAAGTAATGCATTATATTAATGTGAATTTTTATTTCGTATTTAAACATATTCTTTCCAAGGAAAAACGGGTGTTAAAATATTTTGAAAGGAGCAAGACTTGAACCCCGATCTAGCGCCTTCCTGTCGACTGCTCTAACTGTTCAGCTATCTTGCCAGAACATCCAAAAATACCGTTTAGAAGCAAGGGTTCTGGGTTTTAGGCAATAGATTCGAGTTCCAGTCCAGTCAGAGTTTTTCATGTGATTTTACTTGGAATTTTTCCTATGCGCACATCTTAACGTGCAAACCAACCTCTCGCTCTTTTCATTATATATAAAGATTATTATATAAAAATATTCTTCATATATTCTTTGCTAATTTCAAAGATAACCTTAATTTTCCCATTTTTATCAGCAGCTCGCGATCATTCTTTGCCATTTGGCCCTTCTCTCTTGGAAGTTGTGCAGACATGCGGTAGACCCCATCCTCTGACAACGATTGGAAATTAAGCCTATTCATAATTTATTATTTACGTTATTATTATTCTGTCGTTGCGTTTTCTCAGCGTGTCTGCTGGAGCAATTTCACCTGTTCTTTAGATGGAATGGACCAGGCTCTCGACAAACCGAAAGTATTCACCATAATAATTCACCCATGCGATTCTTAATTCTCCCGTTAAATTGAGAAACTTATGCTCACTGTGGCAAGTTTGCAATAGGACTGCTTTTTGTGCAATGTTGATGATATTTCTCTCTAATACAAGTCTCTGTACATATCTTATTATGCTGTTTGACACCAGCCTTTCTGCAGACATATCATTATTATTTATATTCACCAAGGATTGATGTCATTTAAGCGAAATACATAGAATCATATTTATGACTATCATTGTAACAATGTTATAAACCTATGAAGGAAATTCAAAGCTTCGAGTATCGATACGGTATTGAATTGGAAATAATGAATACAGAATTAAGAGGACCGATGCGTAAATTTGGAACCGGAAATAATAAGAAATTGGCTGCTGATGGTTGAATCATCAGAATACGGAAAGTAAAAGAGCGTAGCGTATTCCTACCGAATGTTATTTAAATAAAAATAATATTAATAATAATAGTACTAGGTTCTTTCAAGTTAAAATATAATGAACGATATTGTGCTGGTATAAGCTACGATTACTGCTGCATGGTCCTCAATGACCTCAGGCTCAAACTTCGACTACACTTCGACAACTCAAAATACTCGACTACAGTTTCTTATTAACGCCTTGGTGAGATATATTTGCGACGTTAAGTGGTCTGGACCCTTATCATATTAGCCCTTATCATGAAAGTTTATGATGGCCGAGAGCATCAGAAAATACTTTATCGGTCTACTTAAGTTTGCAATCATAAATAATAATAGACCCTCGCATTTTCGTTGCTATTTTAATTCTCCTTTTTCTTGTCTTACCCGCCCTGAATTAAGATATAATTCATGAACTTTTTATGTACCTTCACCAAATCAAGCACTTTTCATAAATCATGCATTGTTTCCGCTATCAGATCTGATGATTTCAGCGAAACTAGTCGCCTAAAGTAAACATGAGGAAATTACGAAATTGTGTACTCTCTTTTCTTTCACGAATTTCCACGAAGTCACGCATTGTCATACGGATTTCAAAGAATAAATAAGTTAAAATGCCTATCGTTTGAATGTGCTTTAAATGCATGTTCTTGAATAGTGTGTGACATATGTATTTCTTTATGTAAACTTTATTTCCTTCGATATCGGAAGGCGTGACTTCATGGAAAGACATTGAAGAATAAAAGAAACTTTGTACTTTACCACAGCGATTTTAATTTTGCTACCGGTTTTGTCAGCGTACTTACATCCCCAGGCACAGATGTGCCTGAAGATGCATGTACAGTTACAAAACCGGTAGCAAAATTAAAATCTCTATGGAAAAGTACAAAGTTTCTTTTATTTTTGCCTTTATTTCCTTTCGTTGGCTATTTGTAAACTTACACTTCTCTTTATATATATATATATATGTACGTGTAAATGACTGCTTGTATCTCATATTGTTTTTACTTATTGGTATTATTATTATATAATTACAAATTCATTATCAAGATACGAAGCAATTAAAAGAGAAATAAAATTAATTGACTACTTTAAAAATATTATTTCATCAATAAAAACAACATATTTAAAATTACATTGATTGTACTACCCCTGTAATGATAACATTATGAACATTCTATTAGAAGTTATTGAATTTTGAAAAGTATTTCTTTGAGAAATAGAGTACCCAGATATTTAAAATAAGATTCCTCGACTACACAGGCAATTAACAATTTAAAATACGGCAGAAAAAATATTGGAGACTCACCCAAAGAATAAGAAAATTAATGGCAGTAAAAATAAGCACAGGAGTTAGGAGTAGGTCACATGTATATGAGGAGAGACCGGCAGGGCATACTGATGACTTCCAGTATCTAGGCAGTGTGAGGGAATTGCAAGCTGCACAAATAACATTATGTTCGGAATAGTCGCCGCTTGATGGCCATCGTTATGAGGAGGACCTTAGTAAAGACTTCCCTATGTGTTGGGTTTATGAGATGCCATGCGTGGGATAGTGCTTCATGGACATAGTACATGCTAGTACATGGACGCTGTGGAGGTAACGCATCTTATTATATACGTTTTTCAATAATAGAGAATAATCTAGAGAACTGAGTGAACAAAAAATACCAGAAACGTGGTAATAAAAAGAAATTTTTTAAGAAAAGTATCTATCTTTGGCTATATTGAAATAAATAAGGTAAAGGTAAGGGAATCTTTTTCCCAAAGTTCTCAGGAATGGGTTGAGGTACAATAAATTGTCAAGAGAGACAAAAGTTTAACAGGAAAAAGTTTTTGATAAACTTGATTAATTTGATTCGTCGCCCATTGTAATAAATACTCTATTCCTACCCTGCGTTAATGTTTTCTCCACTCTTCGTATTGGAGAAGGTTTCGAAGTATAATTGTTCATGTACCTCGCTATGGTGACCCAAAGATCCCAATATTTACGATTTATTACAATCAAAAATTATTTTAACGCTTATAACTTTAAATTTCAAACTTAAGAGAGGTTATAGGCAATTTGTCATTCAATAAATTCTCAAGAGACGTGAACATTTTTAATGAGTTTATCATTTAGTGAACTATCAAAGGAAACGGTAATATACAAGGATAAAGAATGCCAGGAGCAGCTTCTATGATTGAATAAAATAACTCCAATCTATCACATTCCAGTTTATGGTACAATCGGAATGATTAGCAATTATATCTCAAACTTATCCGTTCCCGATTAGAGGAGTTTTCAATTTTGGGTTCCTATATTTTCTAAAAAAGTTATTACAAAAGGAAATTCACAGCTGAAGGGAAGAAAAGTCTTTTGCCAATGACTGCTTCGTTTACTCGTCGCAGGAAGAGTTTGATGTTTCTTTTTATTAGATAGTACTCGACAATTGCCGCGAAAGAGCAAACCGTGTTGCGTAGCGGCGGCAGAGACATCTAGCCCCCGGGGGAGGAACCATCGACTGACGCATTGCGTCCGCCGTGTGTACGGATTCGGCTGAGAGAAAGAGAGAGCCACGGGAAAGCTGACGGCCAAGATGCGGTTGACGGGGACAGAAAAGCGGGAGCGAAAAATTCCGGGAAATTTAGAGAGGGCTTAAAATAAAGTTCCTTTTTGTTCAATAGAGCTGTCAGGATGCTCGGCGAGGCTGTGGAATAAACAGCGCGGTCAATATTTTAAAAAGGTATCTTGACGAGCATGTATTTTTTCGCTCTCAATAAATTTCCGTGTGCGTGAGGTTGCTCCGTGTTTTGAGCTACAGCTCGGCATGAATTTAAATCTCCGCGGCAGTGATTTAAATAACAATTTAAGCAAACAACGACTAACAAACAAGGAAAAGGGTAAGATGACTTGGCAGGATAAGTCCTGCATCTCGGAAAAATCCGGATTTTTCGGAAACCCGGATTTTTCAAACAACGACTGGTGTTCAAATAAGTAAATTATTGTCTCCGTTGGTTTAAAAAGCTTGAAACACATTTTAATTTTCTCGCACGTTTATGAATAATTAAAGGATACTTTAGATCAGTTATTCATTTAAATGAGTTAATTGCTTTAAAATTATTCATTAAATTCTTTTTTCAAAATAACTGGTTTATAAAAGGTAAATTTCCTGGAATAAAAGAAAGTTGCGTGACAATCAGATTGGATGTANTATTCCCAAACAAATTTAACGCAGAAATTAAATATTTAGAAATCGCAAATTATTTATAGAACAAAGCTTTACTGAGCGTAAATATACTGGTGTAAGAAAGGAGTGAAATTCAAATTAAAGCGTATCTTACTTACTTATTCGATCAAAACCGTTTTTCTTCCCTATATTTCATACTTCATTATGGCAGGGACACTAACTGCTCTGTGGAGACCGCTAGGTTTTCCTCAGTTAGTGATTCAGTTGAAAACCGATTACGTTGTTCCCTTTGTCCTTTCACACCTCAATTTTAAGGGCTTTTGCACAACCAGATATTGGATTAAAATCTACTTTTAATTATAATTTAAGCTTATCGAATTCCTCTCCCAAAATATGTCATCGCGACTTAAAATCCACGCAAGGTATTTATGAAACAAGGCATTCAGTTTTTAGCATAGATCCTAATTCTATTTGCATACATAAGATATAAACACCAAATTAAATGTTTGGGCACATCAAAAGGAAAATTTGTCGCAAGAAGGAAAAGTAAATGTTCACATTTAACCCAGCATGGTTTTAGATAAGCTGGATCTTTCATTTTACGCACGGGTAATCAACAAAAGCCTTAATAAGATGAAATTAGTCTCTTTCGGTAGTACGCTGGAGGGTATATCTCAAGTGCCAATAAAGAGGTAAAATAGAGACCGAGGTGAAATAATGGGACATTCAAGGATGTAGATGAAAGGCAAGCAAATAAAGCCGTTATTATTAAAGCAGTGCGACAGAGGATCATATGAGGAAGAAAATAATACCATAAGAGATCTTGAAGATGATTCTAGGAAAGTATCAAATTAATAGTCAAGAGGAAATAAAGCTGTTCAATATTACAAGAGAGATTACTATTGAATTATTTTTCGGCGTATTAACCTTTGAGTGAGTCATAAAGGGAAATTTTGCTGGTAAACTAAGACACTGATATTGGAAGAAAGAAACTCTATCAGAATTACAATTACGAAAAGATATGTTTGTATAAGGTTTCATTTGGATAAGAATTATAACATAAAACACTCAAGCAATATAACCACTGAACTAATGCATTTCTGATTATATTGATTACTGTCACCATACTTATCATTTAAAATTTCTTTAAATATCACATTTAAATTTCGTTATTGTTTCTCCATATAATTTCTTTGGATAATTGAAATGATTATTAGATGATTTGGGTATTTTTCGTGGCATTTAAAAGAAGTATAAATCATGATTTCATAGGAATCAAAAAAAAGAATCCAAGTCATCCTTAACTCCTAATTGGAGTATTAAATTAATTTAAGACCAACTCTGTCACAATTTCCGAATCACGAAGTCAGGTGACAAAGTATAAAGGAAGGATGCTATTTTCTGCTGATAGTAATCATGGAAAAAATGTGCACATAGAATGGACCTAGACGGGGACCTTGTGGTACTCCCTAGTATAACTCACCTCGGCCCGGAGTTTCTTTATTTCTGAGGCGAGCTCTTCACACTGCTGCGTGTACTGCCACTTCGCCGTCTTCTCACTCTCCACTATCTGCAGGAGGTGCAAATGCTTCTGCTCCAGCTCCTCTTTCTGTAGAAGCAACTTGTTGAAGCTGCTTCGGAAAGTTTTCCAGTCACAAGGTCGGAGGGGGGCGATGGAGGGAGAAAAAGAGAGGAGAGATGCAAGTGAGAATACATCATCGAAAGAATTCCGACATATTTCAGCATTACGGTCGTATTTCATCCAGTCCGTCGAGCAAAATTCCGAATTATTACGTAAGAGAACTTTCCGTTGTGATTTTGAACAGAAAATGTCCACTATTTAGTCTAAGAACAAACAGGTTTTTGTATGTTTCTTAGCAAAATCAACTCACTTCAAAAAAATCAAAGCTAGATGTAAGTTTATATTTGTTATCCAAAATCTAAGGACAATCGATGGAAGATCGATATTTAACCTTAATGACTAACTTACGCGTTAGTAATTTAATGATTAATCAATTTAGGTAATAATAAATTATATATTTATGTGTTAATTGCGAATGTTATTGTTTGATTACATTATCATATACTAGGCTAAGTTATTATTCATTTTGACTGCATGGCTCTTTTCTTAACACTTACATTACATACATCGTTTTTGACTACTATTATAAAAAAACGCTGGTCTACAGCTAAGCGTCTCAGTATAGTTAATGTCAAAACGTATGAACTTAATTTACCGACAACTATTGACTTTATAATTTGTATTGGTCAAATCTTAGCTCCTGAACCGTCCTCCTATTAAGTTATGTCACTACTAAAATCGATGATGATGATAATAATAATAATAAGAATAAAATAATAAAACGACAGTTATAATAATAAGATGAAGAAATCAAAAAAGTGTGGCAATAAGACCCTGTCACTAATTCTATCAATCGTTATTTCTAAAACAGGTATAGTCACTCTTCCAGAAAATCTTATAAAAATTAGCATACCACCACAAACGACAATCCAAATACAAAGATCTGTTCTGTTAAATGCATGCAACATAGAAAATATCGTAGTATGCCTATGTCTTAAACTGAAAATATGCAACAATAAACTTAAGCAAAAAGTAAAATATTTTCAGCTCTTTGGCGGTTTTTTTCAGCCATGCAACTGAAAAATGAATTATTCAAATTTGAAAATTTATGAAGACATCAAATTATAATGCAATTATCTATAAAATTTTTGTTAATTATACTGTTTATTCATCTGAAATAACAAAAACATTTTTTTGCACTCAAATTAGTAAGCTAAGGATAATCATAATAATAATAACAACAATAATATTGATCGATAATACATCTGATCGACACATCATTTTGACGTTGGCAATTGAACGGATCTGCTCCATTTTTCCCCTCGCGCAAGGAAAGAGAAACTTCTCTCGGGGCCATTTCTCAGCTCTCTGAAAAGAGAGCTCTTTTCTGTGAGAGGAGTACGAAGCTCGTTTCCATCGCTGGAAGCACACTCCTGTTTGCAATCAATTACCTTTCGTCACCTCTAATTTGCCGCTTGTTGAGGCGGAGCAAGCCCTCCTAGTTGCGGTTTTAAGTCGCGGGGAAACGACGCTAGTGCAAGGATGCATCGCGAATGGCACGCAAGTTAAAAGCGAAGGTTGGCCGGGGATAGGCGATGCGGGAGATGATCTCGGATATCCGACAATAAACCGGGCTGGGTGGCAATAATCCCTCCCTTGTAAACATGTGCTTTCGACTCTTGTTTGTTTTCGAAATCGTCGCCGCTCCAAATTCAGGCGACGGAATTTGCCTGTAGAAAAAAAGGCGCTTGGATACTCCATATTCTCGTAGGGGATAAGTACCTGCGCCTCGTTATTTTATTTGCCGAGCTTTAAAGGCTGAAATGAATGTTCGGAGATCGTTCCCGTCTTCCTTAATCAAGGGAAGGAGGGAAAAGGAGGGAGAGGATTGTCAACTCGAACAAATAGAGAATTTTGCTGATGAACAGAATCATTTGCATTGGCTTAATTCATTCTGAAAATGCTAAGAAGATTTCCCAATGATTGCCCCATCAGATGATCATTTCTCGGTTAAAATCTACCTCTAGGAAATCCTATGGGAGTCATGCGTATAATTATGAATTGAAGTATATATGTAAATTAGACGGTAGTAGTAGTAGTAGCTAGTTTAATCTCATAGTGATATGCATGAAAATAGTAAGGTAATTAATTTTACTATAATTTATATCTGCTGCTTCAGAAGTGCATCGTAAATCTGTTAATGTATCACTATGCTGTAAAATTACGGATTTTCTATCGGAAATTTCGATGGAAGAGATGCCTGATTGTAATGTCGATTTTATTATTATAATAATTAATTATTATAATAATTATAATTATTAGTAACACAAACTTTTGCAACTCCATTCATTATTTCACATGAACTAATGGGTAGACGACGGGCGACAAGTCAGACCTGCAAGAAATGATCGAAAAAAAAGCGCAAGATATATTGTAAATGAACCCTCAAAGTATCGATAAATACGAAATAAAAAAACCTCTTTCTAGATGGATAAATGCAAATAACAATTTTTGGGATGGAAGTTCTGCTATGTTTCTTCATCCGACACAGTCACGTAAATAATATGAATATTTACAAGTGGTTCCACCGCTTTCATCAACATCCTTGTCGTTGAATAAAACGTTTCGAATATTTGATGACGACGATGACCAAACTGCTCTAGTTAGATGGTTCCAGAGGTTGCAAACTTATCAAGGAGCAATTTAATCGAAGGAGAGTTTTTATCGACACAGTAAAGGATGAGGCAAGGGAGAATAATCTAGGAACCAGGAAAATGTTCCATTCTTATAATTGATGAACCAGGAGATGTAAAAACTGCAACGATAAGATAAACATGTTATTGCTTGATGAAAACTATTGACGAAGACATAATCTTTCTCACGCGCCTTGATTGGTGAAACAGATCCAAACGCAAACCACACGAGAGAAGTAAAAGCGTACAGAATAACGTGATCATATCTCAAAATATAAATGATATCTTTTCCAATTAGGAAATAGCTTCTCCGTGGCAATTAAGAAAATAGAAGAAAATTTTATCTTTTAATAATTCTAGATCACTTGTTCTTTAAGCATCACTTGTCCTTTGAGCTTNCTGGGGTAGCGGTTGTCGTCTGAACTCATTTACCGAATTTTCAACATGGAAGTTTTCAATTATTCGAATGGAATAAATCATTGAGTGATACTTAGATGGAAAAATTGAGTTGAGATTTTTGGCTCGGATTACACTTCTTGTCCGCCATTTCAACCGTATATTTCTTATCTAGGTAGAATGCAGGAGAAATGCCTAATGCTCACTAGAAGCGTCAGTTTTAAAATAAATCCCTCGGGGGATCCCCACAAAGGAATGTGGAGAACCCCCGAGGATGGAGGCTTTGTCTCCGAAATGATCATTGGGATTCCCAGAAATCGGTATCCGGAGTTTCCCGTTTGTCTCTGAGCGCGAGTTCCGCTTGCCGAAAGACGGCTTACGGAGTGTTTTTAAACCTCTAATTTATATACAGCCGTGTTCCAACCTTCTTTTTCTTAGAAAGCATTCCTTTGCATTAGCGACTCATAACTGTAATGAAAGAATACCCCAATTAAGCTGCGCACCACGATTATCTTGATGGTGGATTTTAGGAACGGCGAAAAGAGTGAAAAACTTAAGATCTCTAAGAATTATATTATGGAGACAAACATCAAATACGAAAGAAAAGATAAAGTAGAAGGGTGACTTCTGAGAGTTAAGTAAACCATATACTGAGAAATTTTAAATGTAATATTTAGAAAATACGCATAGTTAAAAAAGAATGTTATTTACTCATAAGGTAAACCGTTTTTAAATAATGTACTTGAAATTACAGAGCAACATTCGGTATTTATGCTGCATGAGGTGCTTCTTCATTCTAATTTGGCTCTCTTACGAAGGTAAATTTGCTTTTTAATAATTCCTCACACAAATTTCCAAAATTGAAGCTAAAATTCGTAACTGAAATCGGCAATATCAAACTTATACATAACAGTGGCAAGTTTATACCACTGATTACCATCATCACCATATCCTAGCTTTGGACATCAAATATTACCTAACGGCGATGAAGCATGACGTTTATGAAGCATGATGATTTATGTAATTCAAGATTAGTGATGGGTTTAATTTAAGGGAAGAAAAAGGAGTTACTAAGGAGTGTGTTGAACCGTAGATGGTGAGATTTCAATTATGAATATTAAATGTAACATTTATCTTTAGTCACACCAAAAAAATAACTGACAACAAGCACCCAAGTGAATGTATTAGTTTTTAAATATATGAATAATATTATTAAGTTTACAAATGAATAATATAATAAATTTCATAAATAAATAACTTACATTTTTTATATCAAGGTGGAAGTCCATACGTGGACTGAGGTGGAATTTTGATGGAATGCGAACATTTAGAAATTTAATATACTCACTGAAGATGGTAATACGAGAATCCGCTAAACAGATTATGGTTTGCAATGGCATGGTATATGGAAATTAACATTAATTAGAAGTTTCAAGAAAACATGTGAAAATGGTATTGTTAAAAGTGTTTCGATAGCTAATGTCATTTTGCACATATGGGCTCCCACTGGGAATCGAACCCCGGACCGCTATCATCAAGGTAAAGGCACAAGCCACTTGACTATCCAGAAGCCTTTCATGAAGAAAAGATTAATTTAAATTATTTCTTGGGTCAGAAAACCCATAAATAAGATGACGACATTTTGAAATATACTATTACAAGGAAGAAAAAGTTAAAAATTTATTCTCTTGACTACGTATCATTAACAAAAAAAATGTATGAAGAATTTCCAGGATGAAATTTCCCATGAACTTATATTTCACAACGGCGGACTAAATAAATTTCAGACGGTTACATTTTTTACTTTTTTTTACATTCGAGACGGCATTTTTATCTTCGCCTAGTCTTCCGTTTTTCAGAACTTAAAAAAACGAAGCGTTATAGCGCGACATGCGTCGGATAGCTAGAATTCTCCTCCAGCCGACAACGTCCTCCAAAAGAGGTGATCGGGAAATTTGATCGTCAACTGTGGAACATACGTACGCTTTTTTATTCCGTTGGAGAGAGAAGCGAGGGATGGAAGGGGTAGAGAAAGGGAACACCAAGTGCTTCACTTGGATCCGTGCGCGCTAACGCATACTTCTCTCTGATTATAATCAATACACCACAGTCCGTGACGTCAGAACTGATCACCGGAGGCGGAATAAACTCTACTCCGGGAACACAGGCGTGAAGGATAGGAACTCACATCGTAGTCCGCAATCAACGTTTGATGTTGGCGCAGGACCGTTGAAAAGATCAAATGAGCTGCCCAAAAGTTTAGAGATTAAATCGCGCGAGTGCCTCATCCTCATCCCATCAGCACCCTAACGCTGCCACGTGTCCCTTAATATTTTCTTGAGCAGCTTTCTACTTATTCCGCGCACTTTATTTCGTTTTCAATGACAATTCAATGTAACCTTTTTCTTTCAAGGACGAATTTTTGAAAGTCTCTTCTGAAAGAAAAGAAAGTTGGAACACGGCTGTTAATGAATTAGTTGTTTAAAACACTCCGTAAGCCGTAATTCGGCAAGCGGAACTCGCCTTAAGAGACAAACTCCACTTCCTTTGTGGAGACCCCTTGAGGATGGAGGCTTTGTCTTTGAAATGCACATTGGGACTTCCAAGAAATCGGTAATCCGGAGCTTCCCGTTTGTCTCTTAATGCGAGTTTCACTTGCCGAAATATGGCTTACGGAGTGTTTTTAAAACTCTAACAGACTCTTCTGCTATTGCGTTTTATTATTATCCATCCATTTGCGTATTTTTGCTATAGTTGTCTATTAAAAATATTTCGGAACTATTTTTTGTGGCAGGAAAACGGGTAAGGGTGATTTCGCGCAAGTTAGTGCGCAAAACTCCCGGTCCCGTCAGACTTTTTTCAAGTCCATTCTTCCTTGGTATTTTTTGTGGCTTTAAACTTTTACGCAAATATTTTGGTTCGAATAATCAAACGACCGTATTCTCGTAAGATTTTCCGTAGCCTTTTAGTTTTAATTAACCAAAAGAATCGGAATGTTACAGGGAGCAGAGCGTAGCTCTGAATATGAGTTCGGACGAGTAACGTTTTTTTAACTCCTGAAATCGATTTTGAATCAATTTCATATTAATATTCTCATTACTTTCGTCGCACGGGCCATAATGAAACCGGACAGAGTTGCTGCGTTCACAATGCTCTGAATAGATTAAAATAATCCATGAAAGATTCCAAGAGTATGATAACGGAAAGGTTTACATAGTAACCCGTCAATATAAAAGTCGTGCGGTTGCAATTAACGAAAGTATCTACTTATTCAAAGAGAGAAAAATTTCGTATTTTTTTCACAGGATATTTAATCTACGACCAGTTTCATAAGTGCGCTTGTATCTTGCATCCGAAGATATATACGACAGAAATATAAGACATTTCTCTCTGTTTGAGGATTATTTTCCACCAAGTAACGTCTGCCACCATTGACTTTATTACCTACGTATTATTCACTAAATTACGAGAACATGTTACCATAAAAATGTGGAATAGACAAATAAATCTTAATGAAACACAAGTGGTTTAAAGCTTAGCAGAACTAGTAAAAATTATTAATAATAGTATTGATTAAAGTACAGCTGAGATCATTTCGCACGTATGCCCCCACCGAGGCTCGAAGTCGGGACCGGTTTCACTGAAGTAGAACGCATTGCCCACTTTGCTATCCGAGAGCCCTAGTAAGAATTAAATTGAGAATAAGTTCAGGAATTTGAAAGAGAATTTGGGACAGCTAACTATTTGGTCGGATTGTAGGTAAGGACAATCACTTGTCCTTACCTACAAGTCTCCAAAAAACGTCATACCTCAAATATTTGATATAACATCTCAGTAGTAACAACTTAGCATTCACCTATGAAAAGAAAAACCCGGGTTCGAGTCCCGGTCCCGTCAGACCTTTATCCGCTTCCGCTTGAATATTTTCTTAGGTGCTCATCTTTACGTGAAAAATCACCTATCACTCTTTTCCTAGGCACAATCTCGTCTGAATTCGAAAAATAATTAAATTCTCGAAATGCCTGGCTTATTCTATTAACATTCATATATCACTTTTGGGTAATATGAGGTTTAATCTCTGAAAATAACATTAGCCAATAATCAAATACAAAGAAAAATTATTTCCGGGATTCATTTTTCCACTTGAAAGTCGTAAAAAGAATACAAAAGAAAACATGACGAGAAAGGTTTCATAAAAGTCTACAGAAAGTTTCTAAGTTTTGAAAAATACAATCTACGTCAGTGAAGTATTGTAATTTGAATATTTCGTACACTTTTTAACACGGAGAGATTTGGTTAGCTTAGAGTCATTGCTTTATCTTTACATTTAGAAATCTGTAATAATAATGAACATCAAAAATCAATACTGGCTACTAGATCACTAAGGATATTCTTAACAGAACTGAGAAATGCTTGATTCCGTCCTCTCTTCTATTTATTAGCCGCTATTTCCGACTTTGAAGAGGTCGCAAACTAGCTAATTAATAGTAATCGAGATTTAAAGACACACTTGTTGCTACTGATTTAAACCCCTTGAATTCACGTCCCTGAAGCGCATAAATTCCATTTTCTTATCGCAAGATTGTGGATACTAAACAAGAATCAACCACTGAAAAATACAAGATGTGGGTTCTTGATTATGAGAATAGATGAAGGTTGTAGTCGTGCTGATTATGCTCACTTTCGTCAGAAATACTAAACTGATTATAGTAAAATAGTAAAAAAAATTCGTTTTCGTGTTTAAATCCTTTTGATCATACACATGTGCTCCACCCTTCGTTATTTTGTTTCTTGGTAACTTTTTCGCCCCCTTTCCCGCCTTATCGTCAAATAAATTCTTCCCTTGTCAGTGATTGATCCATTTATTTCCTCTGCAATTGCTTTCTATTTCTTCTTATCCTTAATCTTCTCAAATGACTGTGTTGGTCTATGATTTTTTAATGACAGGTGGTGATAATAATGACGAATTTAGAGTACGATAATTTTTAGTACCAAAAACTCTTCTTGCTGCCAAATCTATCAGGAAAATCAGATGCCTTCTCTAAATTTATTTAGTAAATTAATCCTTCGTTGAAATCTTCTAACTTCCAAAGATTCCCATCTAGTGTCCTGAAGCATCTGATAATGCTCGTGGTAACGCTCACTGATTTATCGTAGCAACTCCTCACAAAACATATCGTCTTTCGCTACACCTTTACTAATTCCCGAATACAACACTCATAGGCAGGGTCCCAAACACTACATGCATACTCAAGAAGTCTAACTAACGCAAAATAACATCGCTCGCAAACTTTTTCGTGGCTCTGACTAACTGTACTCTTAACGAAGCCGAGTTTTTAAAGTGCTTTTCCGCATATGTCGTATTATGGATATGTTTTATTCATGGTAAGTTATTCATGAGAGTTATTCCAACTAAAACTCTCAATTTCATACCATCTGTAGTACCTCCGCGTTTGTTCCCGCATCGTGTTACTTTTTTTTATCCTACGCTACCTTCACATCTCGAACATATTTTTTCCTATCTTTGACTTGCTCCCTATTTAATGTCCTCGTTCCACATCCATGCAAAAACCACTCCACACCAAATATTTCACACATCGGGTGCTGGAAAAAGGGTAGAACAATTTCTCTCGAGCGCCTTAAATTTGTCTTTTGACCAATGCGTAAATACGCGATGCGTCAAAGCCCAGCTACGATGAAGTATCTAAAATAAAGCCTAACTCCTTATAAAGCCTGGTACTATCTAGTGGTAAACTTATCAGTCTATATACGAGATGATGGAAGGTAGCATGCTTATTTGACCTGGGGTGAAAAGAAGAGTTCAGAATAAAAGTATTAGAAGAGATGAGTTTCCTATAAACGTCAAATTCAAGCCCTATCTGTAACTCCCGATCCGTCTGCAAAACGGCCACACTACCCGCACCTCACGAAGGG
Source organism: Ladona fulva (assembly GCA_000376725.2). Lineage (NCBI taxonomy): Eukaryota > Metazoa > Arthropoda > Insecta > Odonata > Libellulidae > Ladona > Ladona fulva. Next base: position 489,089 of record KZ308611.1, read on the forward strand.
TTTAATGAATATTTTCAAACAAAAATACATAATTGTATCCTTTTCTAACAGCCTAAAAGCTAGAATTTATTAGGTAGTACTAAATATAAAGACAGCACCTTACATAGATCTGGCATGTGTGAAATAAATCGTGTTGATTGTGATTTAAACACAGCGGCAGTCTAGGAGACGTGTTGTTACTAGATTTATAGAGCATTTAGCCCATTTCATATCCGGTAGATTTTCCCATGCCAGTGTTGCCAAGCATACGGTAGAATTATCCCACAATATCACCATTGAAAACTTAAAATTAACCCACAGCTCCAGTAATGGTCTCAGTGCTTGGGAGAATAATAGTTATAAGAATAAAAATGCTCTCACAAATTCCGATATGGACTTTGATAAAACTCATTACAGACTTTTAGATTTCGATACTCAACTTTTATGAGAAACATTGCGCCTACTTTGTTTTCGTGTTTCATTTGTTTTGTATGTATTATGGTCGCTGGTCAGAGGACTCATGTGCTCAATCGCTCTTCGGAACCAGCACTGGCCACATCGTATAATCTTCGTCTAAATACACAACACAACTGTTTTCTCCCGCCTTGACGTTGGCTAGTCTGTTTATTCTCTTACGATCCCTGAGGATGCTATCATTGGTAGCGAAATGCTCATCGAAAAGGACTCTGAGTGATGTGTTACGGAGTACTCCCCAGAGGTATTACCTCAACCGTCAGTGACCACTCTAAGATATAGGATGAAACATGGTGCAATTCCGTACTCTCCTGTGATGAACAAAAATCTATATTTTAATCGGATATCACGGAGATAGCCTCTGAAATCGACTATAACGCGAATGCGGATCTTTGAAATCTCAGAAGTAATTTTACATGAAATCCTATCTAGAGTTCCGAGAAAGGAAATTAATGCGAGAATATCATTCGCCGGAAATCGTCTCGTTACTATGGTAACTAGTGTCTATGGTGGAGATAAGTATCATAGATCTTTCTCAAAAGCCTTTGGTTGGATCTCGAAAGCAAATCAAGTGTTTCGTACGTTTGGGAAAAATAACAAGGTAAAGGCGAGCTGGAGCGTTGAGATTACTCGGTTGTTATGAGATGGATTTCCATCTGCGAATTTACATTTCGGCGAATCCTTCGCGATGATTCTCGAGGGGAAAACGAGAGACGAAAACTCTATTCAGTAAGAATCGTACACGAGCGAGGCGCTAGGAGTTAGATTTTTATAACAATTTAGGAATATTTGTTTCGATAAGAAATATCCTGGCATTCTCCTCAAATACATGCAAATTTGCTGCCAAACTTAGCTTTTCACTGTGTTTTAGGTTAAATCGTTGTATTTTACTCATATATATCCTCAAAAATGTAGAGGGATATCTCCCAGGAAATAAATTCACATTCACATGCAAAAATTCCGCTTTAATCACGTTCCTTCTTTAAAGTTTATTTATATTTACCTCTAAAAGCACGAAATTATTTTTATGCGATTCCAAAGAAAGGTTGAATTGATAATTTCATCGCAACTATATCATTTAGATGAGCAAGTACGAATTCTAGCATTAAAGACTTTCGTCTGCGAAGATGTTTAGCACATAGATCATTACACCGAAGATTGGTCAAACAAATCGAAATATAAAACTTTCACTGTTGATGTATACGCCACACCCTACGAGATAGATCATTATCCCGCCAAGTGTACGTGGGCAAAGAAGAATAACTCTTCCTATACTCTCTCCCGAAGATGGCAACTTAGTTGTCGAAATACGTATCGAGAACAATACTTGCTAAGCGCGACCATGGAGAACCCCAACCCCTGCTGGTGGGAATTCTTCAACGGTTAGTTTGCTCGCAAACCACGGCTATTTGGAGCTTTTATCTAACTCTGATGTCTTACAACAGCCGTGTTCCTTTTCCTTATAGTGGGTAAAGCAGGCAAAGTGTTTCGTAAACGTTTAAATTTATACATAGAATATACGGTACTTAACTAAGAAATACTGAACGCTTTGCTTAGGAGCTACATCTACATTGATATCCTGCGAGCCATCTTTTGGCGTGTGGCAGGGAGTGTACACGCCGAGCGTGTGGGTAACTTCTTTAGCTTATTGTTGACGCATAACGTTCGTGGATGGGAGTGTTTCAGGAAACCCCCATGCCCAATAGAATTATCTCATCTACTTTAAATGTTTTTAGGCTACTCTTACTAACAAGAATTGAAGAAGTATATAATTCATTGATGAAGATTACAATTTATGACATTTATTGTTCAAAGAGGGTCTCTGATCGGAATTGTCATCTTTAGATATTTATCAAGGTACATATACTATTGCTATTTCAAGGTGCTATTTAATGGTGTAACGATATTTATGTAACTTTCAGATGTGTTTATTTGAGAATTTTTTAGTGTTTCTCGATATGTATTTTGAGTTTCCTTTCTTTTCATAAAAATTTTTCTATGATTTTCAAGTGCAAAAATTTTAATTTTAAATTACTTTAATGTTTTTCTTCTGTGTTTTCGAGTTTTTTCACCCCTTTCTCCGCATGTGCTTTCTTTTATTATATTTTAGAGTAGATTTTATTGCATTATTTCATATGTTATAAGAAATTGTAAATACCAAATTCTATGATATCTACTGTTTTTAATGGTTATCATTCTATTAATAAAAATTTGTTCATTTTGCCTTTAACTGGCCTTGCGCTTTGCTTTGTTGATTTTTGTCGTCATGGGATTTTCTTTATTCATTCTGTATTAATATATATTTTATAGATTGATATTTATATCCTATTGTTCCTGATATTTTATACTTTTAAATATTATTATTTGCGCTATTTTATCCTTTAAATTCTCTTAATTTGTGATACTTTGTAATTATGTTGATATTTGATGTGATTTGTTACTGTGAAATATATCATTATATATTCTCTGTTTGTAACAAAATGGGTATATTCCGTTGAATGAATAGATAAGTAAAATATCTGAGATCTGTATCTGAAACAGACAAAAATAAACTTAGGATCGACAAACTTCAAATAGACGAAGAAATCTGCCAATGAGGCGGTAATATAATCAGAAATATAACGAGCGATGGATAAGAAGTTCCAAAGTAAGCCCAACGGTTACATTTTACCTGAAGAAAATTCGTCGACTACAAATATCACGGGTTTGGAAATAATGAAAACTCTCATAAAATCTCATCTGAAGCGTCTATTTGTTTTTAATGGGTTAGATGGAAGAAGAGACTTTTAGTCTCAATCTGGCCCAAATAAAGGCATTTATTATTATTATTATTTGCATGGCCTTGGAACTTTCGAGCAACGCAGAGAGATAAGATCAGAAGCAATGGAGATAAGGAACTGGGGAAGAATAATGAAACGAAACTGAAAAGAACGGGTGAATAATGAAAAAGTTCTTGGAAGAGTAAATGAAAAGAGAAATTCCTGGAAAACATCGAAAAAAGAAGGGGGACCATTGATCGGATACCTAATAAGGCATGACTGACTCCAGTAAAAAGAGTAGGAAAAAATGGTGGTAGTAAGGAATAATCAAGGAATGCTTAATTTGAAATAGGAAAGGAAGGTGATGGTAAATCCTTAAATTAGGAATTACGAGGAATAAATAAAGCGAGTGGCAGGACATGGGATGGCGGGGTAAGCTGCAAAAAAGAAATAGCTTACTATTGATTGATAAATAGCTTTCTATTCCAGGATTCTGGAAAACAATCAAACTATCTTATTTTCAAAAACCCAAAGAAATTCAATAACGGGTACCCAAAAGGAATTTTAATGGAATAGGACGACTCGAAAAACATATAGCCAATCTCATATATTCCTATAAATATTGGAAAAAAGAATATCGGTAAAATTCCCTTCTAAAGAGAAAGGCTTGCAGGAGAAAGGAGATGACGGCTATGAAGGGAATATTTATTTCTGGTTTTCCCCATGGGACAACGCAAATATGACCAGTTATGGATTCCTTTACATATCGGAAGACGGAGAGTCAAGTATTTCGATCCATCGGAAACATTTCACTGTAAAGAACGCAAAACAGGGAAAAAGGGGGATTTTGGAAGGAATTTGGGCCAAAAACAACTCTTCCCGTGTTAGGAGAACGAGGGAGGGAAATTATCATCGACCCGTACTTGTTTCTCCACTCCTCGCATTTTTTGTACGGGATGCCTAGCTGATAAATGTAGGGGAACGATTTCCAATGGGCGTCGTTAGAATGTGATTCTGTCGTTTGACCGACACTTACTTGAATGACAATTTAATTGGACAGGGTTTTTTATTTTATCACTTTATTTAGTTAGTATAAAGTTGTCGGAAATAATATTATATTAATATTCTATGCTACATTAAGCTATGGTGATTTTCATTCATAATGTACCACTGTATTCTAATATTTTGGTAAAATACTTCTCTGCGTTCGTAAGAATACAGAAATTAATAGACCATTTTGTCACTTATCACGCGCTGATTTTGAGTATTATTAACACTAATTAATTGTACGATTTAAATTCTGATTTCAGTCTCAATTAATGCGTGTATTTTATATTTTCTAGTGAGACCATACTACATATGTATGGTTGTATAAATTTTCAATTAAAATCTGGATATATGTCTCATCTTATTTTTATATATTTTACTGTAGATTAATGTGAAATCCTTGTAACTGGACCCCTGCCATAATACATATCACTATGATTGTTTATTCGAAATACTAGCATTTAATAAAAGTAAAACAGTTTGTCGTGGCTTTAATTTAAATATAGTCCACAACATAATTATAATCTTTGAATTTAAAGATTACAATTATGATTATTAAGATTACAATATCTAAATAAAATCATTACAGTGACAAAAAAAAAAGAAAAAACCACATTAATTGTCAAAAAAATTAACAAGATACATAAAGAAAACAAAACAAGATTAATTATAAATAATAAAATGATGATTAAATAGTTTGTCATTAAAAAACATTACGAAGAACAGTTCATAATCCTCTCTGGTGAAGAGTTCCGGAATTGGGAGGCTGTTCTTGAGAAGGAGTTAACATAAGTGTTGGTACGAGGTATTGTAATAATGAATTAAATAGTCAATTGCACATAGAAGATAAAGTAAAGTCTCTAATCTAGACTATTTGCCTCGTGGTAAGTGTACGAAATGTATTTAGTTGCAAGATAAAAGAGAATTAAGTTGTTTTTTAAATTTCGTAGAAACATAAACAGTCGGCTAAACGAGATGTCGGTAAAAAGTGTCGTTCCTGTACTGTCGCGCGAAGGTCGTCAATCGAGACAGGCCCGTTAGAATCTGGGGCTCGGCCGCGCTTGTGGGAGCTCTAGCCTCAGTGACGAGCGCACTGAAAGAATCGATGTTTTATCGAGGGGTTATCAGCGGGGAAGGAGTTGACCACAACGGAAACTCCTGATTCTTGTCATTATTGGAAAAAGTTTCGAAATGGCGGACAGAGATACGTTTTTTATGGAATCAATCGCTGGCGAATACCGCCGGTTGGGAGGGCGTAAATATTGACTTTTTAAATCTTGCAATGGGAGCAGCGCGATTTGACCGAAGGTACAATTTTTTGGCCATGGCCTTGACGTAATCCAATGACGCTTACGTCGAACCGATGCTGAGCGGAAAACATCCAATTTTTAAAATATCGAGATGAAATTTTAACATTACTATAGGTTTGTTTTATTTCAAACGTTCGGATACATCCTCCGAATTGCAAATTATCCATACCGGTGGGGCACGACCATTATCGTGATTCACCGGCCGATTGCGAAATGTTTTTTGGTAGAATTTTTTTATTTTTTCTTCACTTGCACTCATAAAAATTATTTTAGTTGATTCTAGCTAGATGATCTAAAAAACTGATAAATTATCAACCAAAAAAAACTGTCTTCGTTCTATGTACAAGGGAAATATTTGCCTTCTTTGATATCTAATAATTTACTCCTCCTCACCCCTCCTTACCTTCTCCCCTTTCTGTTTTTGGCTGAATATTTGAAAACTTTTCTATAAATCTCGCCTGATTATGCGTGGGGTTTTGTCTTCTTCAACATTCAGCAGAGAAGGTTATTCTCCACATACCCAAATCTTTTGTGTTATTGATTTATTTTCTTTTAACATTAATTATTAAATTCACTTAGGTATTGGCAATTGAGGTTAGGTGGGAGAGAGGTTAGGTTGGCCTAACCTTGCCTTAATAAAGAGTTTATTCATTCATTGTGACGTGAAGCGTCGAAAACATGATCACTTCATAAAATATTTCGTGGTACGGGTAGCAAGTTGCATCTTTTCATTCAATACGTTTTAGAGACCTACCATGAAGTCATGCCAGAAAGAATTGAAAAATGTTCATTTCTTTTACCTCAATTATAGAATTTATATAATTTAAACTTGATATTTGTTTAGTTCATGTAGTCATAAATTCATTCAGTCCATATATTCATACTAGAAAGAATTGAAGGATATTCTTTAATTTTACCGCAACAGAATTTTTATTATTTTAAACTTGATATTTGTTTAGTTTAGATAGATTTGCTTCCCTCCTGATAATTACATAGTCTATAATGATTTTATGGTAGAAGTTTCAATCAGAATCCTTTTTCTCTCTTAAATGGTTTAATCGCGAGGTTGTTACAGGAAAATAGAAGCTGGAACCCGAAAAAAAGTCGTGATATCCAACTAAATTAGAAAAATAATACAGAAATCGAAAAATAGCCGAAGTACCCAAAATTAATTACACTAGAATCGTATGAAGCTTGATTAAAAGTTCGCAGTACTTTAAATGTGTGGCCACACAGAAACGACATTCTATCCACCACTGGTTGTCAATTGTTGACTTTTCTGTCTCGAATCGAGTTTCAAATATCCTAGCGTTTATTTTCGCTTCGTTACGCAATACTTTTACGTCAGAATTCGTTACTCGAAATTCAATAAGAGAAAACTTTCGGTAAATACTAATTGTTACGCCCGATGCGGGTTTTGTGTACTTCTAGTTATCATATACGAACTGAAATGGTATATAAAAATTGTGAGGTCTCAATTTTAACTGTTGGAGAAGTTTCAAACTCTTCTCAGTGGGTTTTTAAAAACGCCTCATAAATTGCTTCACTTTGAGATGCTACTCCTGTTTATTGAGTGTATCCAGGCCTTTGCGATCTCAAAGACCTATGAGAGCATCTGCTTGATGTGAGATCTTTAGATAATCATACTGCTTCTCTATATTTCAAACATATACTAATTCAGTTAATGTCTTTATATTGCGTGATACTTCAAGTTTTTCTCGTGAGCATATCTCCTAGTGTTGTTCCTTTCAGTACAAGAATGAGTATGAAATAACCTTGTATGACACTTGTTACCAGCTATTGTTGAAGGAAGCTGTTGTATTTCTTGGACCGTATTCCAAACATCGTCTTCATTAAAATTCATATCTTATAACGAAAACAAAACGCTAGGTATCCTAACGATTAAAGAAGAGACAATTATTGAAGAATAATTTTTGATTTAAGGTTTAAATATAGATAAAAACATATTGCCATGTTAACTCCAAAAGTTTTTGCTTTCCAGCGCTGTACTTTTTTAAGTTAAATAGAATGACCACAGTAGCTTAAACTCTTTTGCGTAAAATATTTTAGTCATTCTAACACAGTTTTATTGAAAATTTTTAAGTATAAAACAATTTTGAATTTAAATAGTAATTTCACGTAAATGAGATGTAATGAAGTCTACATCTTTCAAAGAATCATATCCTAATTTATTTGCGTGAGTTCTTACTGTATGTCCACATAACTACTTTAAGTAGTACCACCTCTGAAACAGTTACGACGGAGGAACTTTTTTCTTCTGATCTGGAGGGAGAATCGACGAATAACTACGACGAAAACATTTTAACAGAGCAAAAGTTTAAGCCAGAAGAAGAAATGTGGTTTCAATGAATAGATAGCTAAAATAAGAAAATATGAAATGTTAATGAAGCTGAGTCGGAGTCGCTTAATTTGCTTTGAATACATTCTTAATTTATATATCAAAAGAGACTAACTAGTCTCAAACTCGCTCTGAAATGAAATCGAGGTATTATTAATACTTGAAATAGCATGCCAGGAGGGAACCTACTGACAAGCATTTGCTTAGAATCGAAATTATTGTAACTCTCTACGAGTAATATGTATATATTGTTGAAAATAATTTCGAAAGTAAAGTTACATTATTAGTAATATTGCATAAATTATGCATTATATAGTGTATATACTTGATAGTTATGCTGCAATTGCATTGATTTTAATTATGCGCAGTCATTCCAATACGGTTAACTCGGCACCACCTGACGAGCCAACTTTGGCTAAGGGGACCTTTACAGTGATTTTTTTTGTTTGTATCTTGGATGCTAACTATGTTAAATATTTTGTCACGATCACATTCAAGTACACAGGGCAAAACTGTATTTCAATTAGTGACACTTTTCCTATGTAGCGCCGTTTTAAGCAATGATTGCTACTATTACTATATACTACTATACTAACTACTGTATCCCCCCGGAATGGCCTATTCTGTAAGTAGCAATTCTTTAGTCAGTGAAAGGAATAAATGAATGAATAAAGTCTATCATTATTATTTAAAAACAGCTTCCTTTTCCTCCTCACTCAACAAATCAGGAATTGAAATGGGAAAAATCATCTGTCGAGGAAGAATTGGCGACAAAGTGTTTCTGTACTTGTCAGTTTTTGTACGTACCTTGCTTCCCTGATGGCTTCTATCCAGGTCTTGCAATCGGATTCCGTACTTGCGCGAAGTTCATACTGCCTTTGGTTCTCTCTTCGATACGATATCGCAAAGCAATGCTGCAAAGAAGAAAGGTTTAATGTAAATTTAAAATCCTTCCGGGTTTATTAAATGCTATGCATAGTCGTGTAATATAAATAAATATATACATTTAAAAAAAACTCTGCCCAAATACGAATATTTAAAAAACATCCTGATGGTTAGACTACCAGCAATTCTGGAAAGAGCTTGCGGGTTACATAACCAACTTGAATAAGGGGCGACAAACTTCTAATTTGGCAATGTATTAAGTAGACACTCCTTCCTTTAGGTATCAGGTACGGATTCACCATCGCTAAGATGAAAGAATTTCACCATCACGCCAACTTGATCAAATTAATTGTTCACCATTTCTTATGAACTTCCGATCAAGCAAGAATACGAAGGATATATGTAGCAAGATTGCAGAGAAAATGAAAGATTTCCCTTTGAAAATCAAACTACGAATGAAGCCAAACATTATTATGGAATTGAAGTTCTCATATCGTCAAACTATTGCTGTTTAAGTAGAAACTTAACTTTCGAAGAGGCATAACTTTGCCTATATTGAAGGCATTTTTTGGGAAGAATTTTTCAAAATTTGCAAGATTTCACGTACATTTCTGAAATATTTGCTTTTCAACGAACGCTTTCTTGATATACGTAAATTAGGACATATTGCAAGGCATATTGCATAAGTGAAATCATGAAACGAGTCAAGGAATTTTTTCTGAAAAGGTCGTGGGCAGTGCATTGAAAGGCCGACTTAAATCAGGTCTAAGTGACTTCATGTATTTGTAAAGCTACCATAGCCCATAATCTTACCTTTAATAATTCTAATATTAATATAAACTTGAAAATAAAGAAGATATAAATTTTACTTCTGAGTTTAAGAGAAATGTGGAGTGATATTATCATAGCTAGATCGTCAAAGACGATATTTTTAAACGATAAGAGAAAGCCATTTGACTTATTTAAATAGCACCACTAGTGGGGAATTTAGATTATTAAGACACTTACAGCCACACCAGCCAATCTATTATTGTATAAGAGATGTTCGAGATGGACGTTGAAATAGGGTTACAAATTTAAAAATATCGCGCGTTTTTTGAAACAAACCAAATGTATGAGGAAAACGGAAATGAAAAAATATCCACAGAGATAATTAACTCGATTTTCTAAACTTATCAGAAAGATATTGAAAGTTTTGTGCATTTATATAGTTGTAATCTGAAAATAATTTTTAAAATAAATAATTCAAATATACAATGCCTCAAACCAATGTATACCATCAATAAAAATTTCAATAAAATCATGAAACTGTTAAAAAAAGTAAACTACTCGTACAAGATTCATAAATTAATGGAAATTTTTATTTATAGAGAAAAATTAAATTACAAGACGAGTAAAATTATATATAGACAAGAATTAAAAAATAAATTATAGAAAAAACTCAAATTTTAACTGATAAAGTAGATGAAAGAAGAGTTTTGATTTTAAAATACTCGCAAAAGCACGCGCATGCTGGAAATCCCCGCCCGTTATAATTGAAATTGGTAATTTATCATCTTCAATTCATCGATGAGATATTGCTTTAAAAAACTCATTGTTGCATTTTCTCTTTGAGATTGTTTTGTAACACACTGTTTATCTTATCGGTCATAACCACGCATCGCGTGTCACAGCGGGGAGCAAATTTGGGGGGCGTGCCATGCCACGTTAAAATGAAATATTTACCCATTAAATAACAAAAGAAAATTAATTAACGAGGGTTTTATTCCACTTCAATGGATGATATTAAATTTTAACCTCGGAATTGCACTTTTAAGTTACACACGTACAATTTGTTATGTAATAATTACAATTACAATTTGAGTTTATTTTTTAAGGTATAAAAGACGTATTTAAAAATGAAAGAGCCGGAAATCCTTTTGCTGTGTTACACCGCACAAGAATTAAACAGTTGTCATGTCGCGCTTAAAACGCGGTTTTCCGCCCTCTTAAAAGCTTCTTAAGCGGGTTTTACTGTTATAGCGAATTTGTGGGTTATAAAATATGTTAAACACAGAATCCAACCACATACTCTTCCTTTACCTTTCAATACATAATTCCTTGTATGTGAAACTTCTAAATTATATTTCCAGTGAAAGGAAACAGCCAAACCTGGTTTTCCGACAGTTCTAAAGGAAACGTTTCTAGGAAGCGTGATGGGAATGAATAATATTATTATTTTATCATAACGGCTATGTTAGGCCAAAATGGCCTTTCTTGCTCTCTGGAGGTATTACTTGAAAATAATATTACACTAATAACAAATAACGATTGACTTCAATTAATATAAATTAAGAAAAATAAATCAATACCTCCAAACAATACGGCCAAAATGCCGCCCGCGGTGGCGGAGTAGCTAGTCTGCTAGCACTCTACTACCCACCTACTAGTGACCTACTAGCGACCTACTAGCGACCTACTAGCGACCTACTAGTGACCTACTAGTGACCTACTAGTGACCTACTAGTGACCTATTAGCGACCTACTAGCGACCTACTAGCGACCTACTAGCGAGCTACTAGTGACCTACTAGCGACACGAGGGTCCCGGGTTCGAGTCCCAGCTAATCGGATATTTTCGGGTTAGGGAATGGCTAACGTGTTCTATGTGTGGCTAAACATGGCTATGTGTGTTCGTCTGTTGTTATTGTTTAAGTCCACCAATTTAATTAAATGGATATTTGGGGGGCATTCGGAAATAAATAAAAATTTAAAAAATAAAATCGGGCAAACATACATACAAGATAATTGGTGTAGACAGTAGATACAAACTAAGAGGCAGTAAAGTTGATAAATAACAACTAGTATACACAACTAGATTTAGATAGATATGACACCAAAAAATTTGGAATTCATTCTCATACCATTCATTGAAGTTGCGGAGAAAAAATCTTCAACCGAAGGTTTATGGAGAAAAACCCAGGATGCGCGAAAACACCCACGCAAAAGGGGGCGAAAACGTACTTGCAGTACGTAGTTAAAGAGACATAAAAAATTTCACGGGATATTCGAAAGTATTAAATTAGCAGCGAGAATTCCTTATGTTAATTAACTGCGGGATGGAAGAAGCAAGGATAGAGCAGATCATTTTATAGGCGAGGGTAGCAGCTCATTTCGGTGGTGGTGAAAGATATGTATGAGTGAATTAAGAGGAGAGTAAATAGGAATATTAATAAGTGGCTGTCGTCATTAATGGACGCTAACGAGGTCTCCGAATGCTGTTCGTTAAGGCTTTCTCGCCGAGCACAATTTTTCAAGCCGTTATCCTCCAGCTGCGGCTTGTAAATGCTAATTACCGGCCTTTTACCGAAGAAGTCGACGGCGCAGGGAAAAAGGGAGTATACTGCGCAATGTCTTTGAGTTTCAAGGTTTCCATGGATCCAAAATGCGATCGTTTAATGCCTCTTAGAATATCTGGGATCTGCGGCTGATGTCATTTTCCGTATACTAATAAAACGTCCGTTTAATCTCTGCATAAGTTAAGGACTCCACAAATGATCGCATTTTCTGACAGATGACGAAGGCGCTACTTTTTTAAAAAGAGAGGAAAATCAGAAAAATTATTGGATGCTGTCTGCAATGATAATCGATTATACCACGGAAAATACTGAGAAAAAGCCTTTGAAATCATCGGTGTGAAAGGTTAACTTCCTCGAATGATGTTCACAAACTGTCATCTTTAAGATAAAATTGTCGGCGAATTAAGTAATAACGCCAGAACGTTTTGCTGGAAGAGCACGTCCTTCATTAAAAGATCATTTAAGGTGTTCATCTAGTAGATAGATAGATAGATAGACTCTTTATTGGCGAGGTTAGGCCAATATGGGCCTCTCTTCCAGCTAACCTCGTATGCCATTATAATAAGTACAGAATATAATTATAACTAAAAGAATGCGGTGTGGGAAAAAGCGTTGCAACTGAAGGTTGCCAAAGAAAAAACCCACGTTGCGGGAAAACACCCACAGAGAAGGGGTGCTAGTATGTAATACGTGTTCCTGCTATCAACTCTACTTGACTGTAGTATAACTGATTTATCTTTTGTTACAAGATGAAGAAAAATGTATCCTATATATTTCCCTTTCGTATGATCGTGTTAACAATTTTGATAATAAGAAAGTCATTGCAGAACTACCGATACTGAATGGAATTCAACTTGATTACTCATTACGGAATGCTTTGAAAGGTGTTATTCGTATACTCATGGTGTTGGACTTGGGTTTTATTCACTCAAGGAATTATCATATCGTCAGTGCGACGAGGCTATTCCAGCAATACGATTACTGTTTATCTTAGAGAATATCCAAATGGTTCATATGTGCGTTTGATCCTTCGGTGTTACAGAATCAGCAATTTTAACCGTAGTACTATGTAGACCATTGTAAATGTAACATTCATTCCGGTTTCTTTGTCATCCTTAACTTTATCTTAATTGATTTTAGCATTTTAAACACTTATTTGAACATTTTAGTCACGTTAAACATTGTATATTGTATAAAAAATATATTATTTAGGTCGAAACAGTGAAAGTCCACAAAAATCTGGCATAAGAGACCGTCTTGCTTGAGAATTCAGTAGCTGTCTGAGATAATCTGAGGTGGATGAAATTATCTTATGGCTGATAAACATCATAGCCTATTTTGGAATGAGATGTCGGTTAAATATTAAATAACTTTGGAATCCAATACCAAGGGTTATTAAATAAATAAACCATCATAAATAAATAACCATTGAATTATAAGAGTTATCATTTTAAATTAAAAATNTACGGATAGGATATGGAATCAGATCGACCTAAATGTAGCATGTGTTTCTCTTATTTCCACAGATTTGATTCCTTATACACAACACGATCCCTTTCCCAATATATTTTATGGCAAGGTGTACTGGTAATTCTAAATGATGATCACCATCGTTAGACTCGTGTCTTTTGTGTAGACACGTATCATACAGTGCACTGAAACCTCTATAATATCCTGTTTGCTTCACCTCTACATATTTTTCTTTATCCTTTCTAAGATCAGCTATTTAATGTTTGATACAAAATACTACTTATATAATACTACAAGATAATTTACTATTTTGAGCTATGCTGTTCCAACTCGTTCATTACCCAAGCCTATAATATTGCATCCATAAATAAGTATAAAATTCGTGTTCGATGAGAGCTGTTAAAGAGATATTGGTTAAAATAGGAAAAAACAACTTTTCCCATCAAACGATGAATTTACAAATATGTAATTAAATACTGGATACAATGGACTAATATATTTGACAATATCAGAATATTTTTGTTTAAAAAATATTGTAAGTGTTGTTAACATTATAAGAACTAAGTATTAGTAGCTTGTCGTTGAATGTAGCCTATTTAATTTTGTGCGAGGATACAATTTTATCTGACAGAAGGATTACCTCAAACATTTGATGTTTGAACACGAGTGGAGCAAAGATTCTAAACTCTACTACAGAGACGAGATCTGTCAATATTTAGCAGATCACTTTCATTTAAGGTTTAGTTCTTTAATAGAACATCGTAAGTGCCAAGTAAAGCATTCCGGGCAAAGATAAATTAGCAGCGATTTCCAAACAAACGTTAGAGAGCTTATAATAGCTTTCCTCGGAAGGGAGGCACGTTCGAAAACATCAGAGATTAAAACTACGAAAACGCTTGCCGTCGACCGAGAAAAATGGGCGGAGCAAATACTTACTCTTTCGTAAGTCTTAGTTTTTCCATTGATTAGTAAATTTCGGGCCGAAACACCAAAATTCTCAAGATTGGAGTGCAAACATTTTTGAAGCTTCGAGTCGAACAAACCCTCGACTCTCCATCTGTTCCGAGGAAGAGGCGTTCAGAAAAGATGAAAAAATTCTTTTAAATCAACGAGAGGCACGCCCTCTTCCGGAAAATTTGTTCTTCCGGATTTGGGGAGAATATGTATAAGGAATCGATCCGAAAAAGAGAGATTGGATAGTCGACTGAAAGCCTTGTTTCGGACAGCTGCTTTCTCTTTCCATTACGATAATCAGTTCAACATAGGCTCATAGTAAAAATAGTCCATGGAATGACATTTTTCTCATTCATCAATCTCGTTCATTATCACTAATTAATGTATTAAATATTAAAGTAAATAAAACTAAGGAATTAATGACAAAGGGTCTCGATAAAGGAATAAGGAAAAGATTGGTAAAATCCTTTATATGGAGTGTTTTGCTGTATGGGTGTGAAACTTGGACCTTACGAAAAGAGGACATCAAAAGATTGGAGGCATTTGAGATGTGGGTGTGGCGTAGAATGGAAAAGGTGAGCTGGGTGGATAGAAAAACAAACATAGAGGTGCTAGAAATGGTTGGGGAGGAAAGGGTTTTAATTGAAGTAATTAAGCGCCGACAAAAGAAATGGGTGGGTCAGATATTGAGAGGAGAGGGATTGCTGAAGAATGTATAGAGGGGAGAATGCAAGGGAAAAGACAGAGGGGAAGGCAAAGGCAAAAAAATGTTAGATGACATAAAGGGTGGGGTAAGCTACCAGGTAGCGAAGGAAAGGGCTATGAATAGGGAATATTAGGGCACATGGACCTACCGAAAGGTAGAACACTTATGTATGAATGTATCACTAAACTATAATTCTACAGGTAGATTCGACGACATGTTGTAATTAGAACAATGTGTAGCAAAATGCTATGTGAAATAAGATACCAAAAGGGAAATGAAATTACGATAAATAAATTAATGATAAAAATACGGATTGTATCCATAAGGGAATTAAATGAGAAATAGTGATAAGTTGGAAAATCGGCCAAGGTTTCGATAACTTCAATAATCTCAGAAATCGTAGAACCAAAAACGGCACATAATAAATGTACATATTCTATGGATGGCGTTTTCCCTGAGAATGGGAAAAAAACCATACATGATCTCTCATATGCAGGAGTTACTTATTAAACTCAAAAGATATCAAATCCGGTATATTCTGACAGGAAGTTTATGTATAAGGGAAGTTATATCAAGGATGAATTTTTATCGCGAAAATAAAAATAGGTAGAATTTAAGAGCAAGATACTAATCTTTAAATAAAAACCATACACATTATTATAGAATTCTCTAACTTCTCTGTTATCATGAAATTGGCGCATGCTATAAATTATTCAAACTTTAAAATTTATATGATCGAAACATCCAAATATACCATCAGCGAATTTTTTAATATCTTTACAGAGAAAGGATTTGGTTAAATTCGTACATTGATAAAGAATTAAAGAAGTATCTTCAATTGTCAATTGAGATTTCACCATGATAAACTGCGGAATTATTGCAAATCCTTTCGTGAAACGAGGATAGTTTATTTAGTTACGCCGACAAATCCTATATTACACGACAAAACTCTTGGAAGACCTTTTTTAAGCGATTTTTAAATCAACCATAAATTCTTTAAAGTTTTTGTCAAGAAAACAATCGATTGGTCTTCCATGTCATTTTTGGATGCTATTAATTAAATGTTTTGTAATATTATTTGAAAAATATTTCCTTAGGATAACTTTTAAAACAAATTCGAACGATTTTAAATCATAGATTGACTGATTTATATCAGTGGTTACTAAAGAAATATTAATCAATTCTTCCAAAACGGTGATTTGAACCTTGAACAATTTCTTTCTATTTCACTACCAGGAATTTGAGTTATCTTTTAAATGAAGAAGAAAGTGTACGTATGCGTAAATGCGTATGGGTGTGCACCAGGTTGAGAACCAAATTTTTCTTTTCACCAAACTAAGGAAAAATCATTCGCACATTATATGTTTCTAAGTATCATCCCTACGAAGTTTTAGCTACTTTTAGAAGACGAGTCAAAATTTACCAATAAGAATGAATAATTAAGTTTTAAGTTTCGCAAAATTAACTTCCTCGGCAAAATTAAAGCTGAAAAGCTCATCCTTGAACTTGAGTCAGGCGTCTTAAGAAAGTAAACTCAATAAAAATTCTTAAATTTACTGTCGTCGACTCGAAATCAAATCGCGAAGAATTCCTCAAAATAAACGGATTCGCAGTAAAATTTACAGCTTTGAAAAAGTGTCACTTTCAATTTAGTGAAAAAGCGTGTTCGGTCAGGAACACGCTCTTCGGTCAATCTCAATTTAGTATTAGGACTACTTTACTGTATTACTGCTTTTCAATTCTTCCGATGCTAACACAAACCATCACCATAGATGTAGGAAGTTTTTTTTTGTGACGATTGAGAGTAAATGGATTTTCTTTTTCAGAGATGCCCGTGCTACGCTCAAGGTAACGAAATGACAAGAGCAGAAGGAAGGAAAACTAGGTTAGCCATGAGACAAAGGATACACGTGCGCTCCTACGGATAGGATATGGAATCAGATCGACCTAAATGTAGCATGTGTTTCTCTTATTTCCACAGATTTGATTCCTTATACACAACACGATCCCTTTCCCAATATATTTTATGGCAAGGTGTACTGGTTTCGTGATCAATTGTGAAACTCCTACAATGAAGGATATATCATTATACCCGTGCATCGTTGATTTCATGTAGATCATTCCATTTCTCAACATACCGACGAAGTTAGTTATCTAAGAAAGGGGAACTACAAAGCCGAAAATAACCAAGGTGAAATAAAAGAGGACCCACCCCAGGGTAAGTTACCCTTTTATTTTACCTTGGTTATTTTACGGCTTTGGAGTTCCCCTTTCTTATATAATTTTCTAACTGTCGTGCCTCTTTTCCTTCCTTTCATTTGATAAAGTTGGCGTTGAGAAATTTTCCATTACCTGGAGACAACGGAATGCGTTGCTACAGCAACAGTATGACTGAGGACGATTAGGGATCAACTTTCGAATAATTTCTTGCTTATTTTCAACTTGACGAAGAACCAAACAATATCTTTCCGGAAGGATTTGGTTAATTAATAACGAAATACCGCATTCTAAATTGGAAATTTAGTATTTTTGATAGATAGATAGACCCTTTATCGGCAAGTTTAGACTCATGTGGGCTTTTCTTCAATTTAACCTCGTAGGTTATTATAATATGTACAAAATACAATTATAAACAAAAAGAAAGAGTGCGGTATAGGAAAAAATTTTTGCAACTGATGTTTGACAAAGAAAATACCCACGTCGCGGGAAAACACAGAGAAGGGGGGGGGGGGGGGGAGGAACCCTGCGAAAACACAGTAAATGCATATGAAGGTAATTGAGTAAATGCATATAAAATATTTTTAGGAACCATAAAAACCTCTCTTTCCTAGATTCCCTTCGCCTGCAACAATTCCCGACCATCTTTCTCAAGTTAAACAGCTTGGATTTATTCAGAATGTGGAAAACGTTCTTAAAACAGCTTTCTTCTCTTTAATATATAAAGTCAAGTTCACGCACCTGTTAGCAATTATGAAACGGAACTTTGGATTGAAAAATGGATTCATTTACTGATTACTGACTTGCCTTGCAAATATACATACAAATTCAGAAAATATTTATTTTGTCAAGTGTAGCAGAACCTCAAAAGCCTCAAGCCTCCTCCATTAGCTTTCAGTGGATGTGGAGAAGGAGTGATGCTTATTAGGAAAGATGAGGAGTGAGGTAGTTTGTCCTCTTTTTTTCTTCCTGAACCAGAATACTCTGTCACATAAATGCACACTGATCCTATGAATAACACTTCTCATAATATTCAGTAATAAATGTCCAAGATAAATGTCAATGCTTAGCAGCGTCCACACCTCGGTGGCTTCGTTATCACAGCCACAAGAATTAGATTAAAGTAAATAATAGGTACATCTTCTTAATCTTAATAGAGATGAAAAATTTCAGCCGTAAACATAAGAGCAAAGGAACTAGCAAATACTCAACAAGAACTAAAATTCTCACTTTAGTTTAGTATGTAAATGTATCTCTCTTTTACTACCTCATCATCGTAAAATACAAAGCGGTAGGGGACGGGTTTTATGGATTATTTGTGAAATATAACGTTTTACTTCAAAGGTTAAGTTAAATGTCCGCAGCGACTCAGTATCCCTGCAATATTTTCTGGTGTAACGAAAAAAAGGGAAATATCGACATTATTTCGGCAGAGAGCGTGTCACACTTATTGCTTAAGGAGGAAAATCTCTTCGATTACCTTTAAGCTTACAACGCGATATGGTCCAATGATGTTGTCTAACGTTTCTCAGCTCAAACGTGCTTTGCTGCGAAATGAGTGGATATAAAGATTCAAGAATGGTTTTCGGAAAAATGATCAACTTCTTGAAAAGGTCGCAGATTCGAGATACGACCAGCAGTCTTGTCAAAATCAGATGGTAACGAGAAAGCAAGGATTCTTTGGTAAAAGCTCAAGTAATGAAGGAAAGATAAAAATAATTTGGACTGAGTTGACCTGAGGGATGTTTCAATATTTAAAACGAAAATAATAGTAACAATTATGGCAATTTCAGCTGTGAAGCATTTTTGGTGTACTACTTCTTAAAAGCTTGATTGAAATCCCAACCACGTTTTAACACGAAAGACTGTTGATTACACGAGAATTGTCATTAGAAGATGATTTTGTAGCACTAAATTAATAATTATGTACTATGATAGAGAAGAAAATCTTTAAACTTAAACGTGAATGGAAAATAAATACACGAGGAATGAGAACGATACGTCGAACTTTAGGAATGGAAATCTTTTTTTCTTGGTTATTTCCTAATGATAGAGTTCCACAGAACATCGTCTCCATCTCTGAATTTTATAATTAAATGATCAGTAAATTTCACGGATCAGCTCTGTCAGAATTCATCTCTATATAAAACAATTATATATTAGTATGTGAAATTAAGCCTACAATTATTTTGGGTGGATATGTCTGTTTGCCTGAAAATCGTGAATTTTTATCTCACGGCTTAAGAACCTTACATGCTATTAAATTTTAATATCCTCTATTTCAGACGGTAAACTTTGATTTTAAAATCTTCCCATTCTAATGTTACTTAGAAGGTGGAGTCAATTTCCGTAGCAAATATAATGAGGGATGTACGTAGTAGTAGTAATATTGTTAAAAGGGCTTCGACAGCTTACGTCATTTCGCACGTAGACCCTCACCGGGAATCGAACCCGGGACCGCTTTCACTGAAGTCGAACGCCTTGCCCACTTGGCTATCGGGAACCCGATTCAAAACTTTGAACACGTCCTCGAAACAGAGATCGAATATTCATCAATGCTCGAATAGGTATGAGTAGCCCTTTTACACTACTTTGTCTTTTAAAATACTATTTTTAATCACCTTCCCTACCTTAAAGAGGAGAGGGATTGCTGAAAAAGGTGATTGAGGGTAGAATGCAGGGGAAGAGACAGAGGGGAATACAGAGGCAAAAGATGTTAGATGACATAAAGGATGGGGTGAATTACCAGGTAACGAAGGATAAGGCTATGAATAGGGAATATTAGGGCACATGGACCTACCAAATGGTAGAACACTTAAGTAAGCATAGATATACATACGTTGAATCCAGAGAAAAACCTAACTCGAGCATTGACTTTTACCTCACTCTCAACACTGGATATCGCAGCTTTCGGGTCATTTTGATGCAAACACGTCAATAACGCACCGCATTTCTATAACTACCGTTCTCTACGAATAAATTGACAAGGGTGCGCCATTTTTAATCAGAATTTTGACGCCTGGAATCACAATCTGTTTTTCTAGGAATACTCGCCAGTTGTTTGCAATGCTTTCCGCTGGATTGACAAATTTATACCGCCAGCAGATAGAGGGGACTTTGTTTGCTCTTTGTTGAATGAAGATCGGTTGGACAGTAGATGGGAACCTTCAAAAAGAAGCCAAATAAGAGAAGTGGATTGCAAAGGATGAGCTCGCGGTTCAATGGGTTGATGCCTTTGAGATCTCCTATTTGACGTTCTGGTCGACCGATTCGTTTCTTAGCCAAAACAACTTCTTCATTGTTAGGACTTCCACTCCTTATCGATCCACTCTTGAGGAACCATTTCCAATTCATTTTCTAAGAAAGCGAGAGTGAATTTAATTCGACAATCGACTCTTCAGATATCCTTCTGAATATTCATGACTGATTTCCGAGCGAATACCATACACACAAGAAAAGTCAATTTATATTTGAGAAGAAGAAAGACTGTATACATTTGCGCGTGACTTCGATCTATTCAAAATCGTTCATAATCGAATCACAAACTCACGTTTCAGTCGGCTGACATAGTTAATATTTCAATCCTTATGGATCACTTTTATATTGTAGATTTCGTCTACATTGTACGTGCATATATTCTTTTCTAAATTTCAGATAAAAAAGTTACAGTTTAGAAGAGGGAAAGTGAACAAAACTTTCGAACCAGTGAGCGTACGATGCTAAGGATGAGAATTTTCCTTTATCGAATGTATGCATACCTTGGGCGTCCTATATATATTTTAACTGCATATTTCTGTATATTTTAATATCATTCATGCAAATTTGAAGCTAAGCGTGTTAGCGTGCTCTTTTTAAAAAAAATTCAAAATCCTTTTGAGGCAAGGGAATCGATATAGATAAAAGGTGAGATTTATGTCCTAAAAAAGCATTTCGTCACCCATGCCATTGAAACCAATATTACTGTCAAAATTGGTGGTTTATCCAAACCTTTTCCCAATGCAAAAGTTATATTATATTTATATTATATGATTTAATCAACCGTAGAAGAGTATTGTGATACCTTCGTTTTTAATCTCTGGTAACAGATTTCTGTAAAAATATGGTGTTTCGTTGGTATACTGTTGAGGATTAAAGTATTCTGAGACAAGTGGATTTATGTAATAATATGTTGGTGAATAAGTTAATGTTGAATGTTTATTCTGTGATAACGGGCGGTAATGGTTGGGAAATTTGAAAAAAAATCCTTAAACCTAAATAGCACTAATATTGCATCTAGCTTTATTGCGATTACAACTGTATGTATTCTTAACCTTGAATTTATTGTAACTGTGCATATATTGTATAAATTGTATTTATTGTAGCTGAACAGGGATATTACTGTATTTTGGTGTTAAAATCAGTGTGAGATTAGAAGATATCACGAAATTGATGTAGAATTTATATCAATTTAATTTTGACTGTTGTGATGGAGATTTGTTACAATATATCGGTATAATTTGAGAGTATAATATTGAATACTACGCTATAATGTATTTTAACTTGCAAAAACCTAGCTACCTGGCTTGTAGCCTATCTACGAGGATGTCAACAGTAACGGTAGTTAAGTTATTCATTGATCATTTCCAATAGATGTATTGTATCGTTGGAAGATAAACTTATTACTTGGTATTCCTGTATAAAATATTCCTGTATAAATATAATATATTCCTGTATATTCCTGTATGTGGATAAACTGTATGCTAAAGAAAAGTTAAAATTACAACAAACAATTATAAATATAACTACAATGAATTAAAGGAACATTATTCGCATAAATAGGCACGCATTTATTCCAAACACTCCGTTTAGGTATATGAAATATTTCCAGCGTTTATCAATGGCCTATTTCCTTTCAGTACATCAATAGCTCATAATCCACTGACGCCACAAGCTCTTCCCAGATTATTCGCCCGTGCAATTCGTTTATAAATATGAATCTCAACTGATATTCACAATGCAAAAGGGTAATAAGAACTCAACGGTATGCGAACGCATAAAATTGGATTAACACTTTTGAAATGCATTATCCATATTATAATATACGAACGTGGAAAATCACAAAAATCTCGTCGAAATTTTTCACTTCATTATTTAATGGAGAGTGTTTATGAATATACGTAGAGAAATAAAATACAAACAGAGACAAAATATAAATCGGTAGTCGCTGGTCGCTCTCATACCATTGTGTCACATTGAATACGGAAATCATTCTTTTGGTGCGTAATACATAAATTGGATTGGCCTTTCGTGAAACAATAAATCTGTAGATTGTGCATTCAAAAATTATCACGATTATTGATTTCACTCGTAAATACTTCGAAAATCGTCTGTAAAGAAATTAAAGGTGAGAGTTTTGGTTAAGGTATGCCCTCAAGTAGGGAAAAATTGTACTTAAAGAAAACGTCATTGTAATGTGATGATCAACAATCAAAGATTTTGGAAAATAATATGGATTCGGTATTTATTGACACGCAAGAAAATATAATGGCGTGAGAAGTATATACAGAGGGTTTCAGGCAAAGTAATAAAATATAGTAAACAAATCAAACTCTATTTCTATCATATAACTATTATGCATCTACATATACTTAAGTACCATGCAAGCCGCCTTCCGGCGTGTGGCAGGGGGTGTAAACACCTAGAGTAGAATTACTTCTTTAATTGATTATTATCGCGTATTCTTCGCGGAAAAAAGAGTCCCTAAAACGACTTGTCCTCGCGTCTATTTCTCTTATTTTACGCTCACTATCGGATCGGCCAAAGAAGCAGGGGGGTCGCATAATACCAATTACGTCTTCCGAAAATGTATTTCCTCTGAATTTATCTAACAATCTCATCCTAGCTTCTAATATCCTTTCTTTCAAGGATTCCCAACCTGCGTCTGAGAGCATTTGCGTTACGCTTGCTTCTCTATCGTAGCACTTTTTAACAAAACGTATCGCCTTACGCTGCACTTTCTGCATGTAGTGAGTATTTGTGTCTGTAAGATGTTATATTGCTATAATTTATCCATATAGTGGAGGTTTCAATTAACTGTACTCAAGGAAAAGAGAAAAATATGACCTTCCACATAAAGGCGTGAACATCGTAAAAAAACTAAGAAAAAAGGGCATGGAAAAGGTCTGACAAGACCAGAATTCGAACCCGGAATCTTCAGCTTTCACTATTTTTGTATGTTCGTTTTTCCTAATAGCGTACAGCTGACAATAGAATATGCAACATTA
The DNA here is from genome assembly GCA_000376725.2 of Ladona fulva. Classification (NCBI taxonomy): domain Eukaryota; kingdom Metazoa; phylum Arthropoda; class Insecta; order Odonata; family Libellulidae; genus Ladona; species Ladona fulva. The sequence continues at coordinate 512,849 of KZ308611.1, forward strand.
AGTATCATCATTGTAAAATGAGAGTATTTAATATTCGTAAATAATTATATTCGTATTAATATTCGTAAAAACGAATATTTCTCTGTGGCATTATCAATACGTGATATATTGCGATAAATCTCAGTTCATGAAAATGAAATTGAGAAAATGAATTGATGAAATGAAGTGATATTGAATGACATCGATTACTAACAGGTGAAACTGTCAATACTTCTAGAAGTTTATTCTTGCTTAAGTGAAAGCAACCCTTTCTTAAAAACAAGGAATATTTGCTCCATACTGCAATGGCTGAGCAATGCTCCGTTAAGTTTTCCAGACATACTTCGAGTTTTGAGTCAAAATCGAAATTTCTGGTAACGTTCTTGAAGAAAATTCATTAATCGTGTTGTGATGGTGGTAGTAGAAGTAGTATTGTCAAAAGTGCTTTGACAGCATAGGTCATTTCGCACGTAGGCTCCCACCGGGATTCGAACCCGGGACCGCTTTCACCGAAATTGAACGTGTTGCCAACTTGGCTATCCGGAATCTCAATCCCGTTATGGAAAATAACGTAGTGTGTCTATCATCTGGTGGAAAATTTTGAAATCAAACTAGAATCGATTTTGTTTCCTTGAGCACTTTTATCTTTACCTACACGTGCATAACATAAGAACGTTAGTGTGGAATATTTGCTAATATGGAGTCGAGATTTATTTTAAACGAAAATTTCATCCTTCGTATACTTATTTTTATGATTGCTTGAGGGAATCTCGTGGAAAGATTGGCATGGAGAGATAAACAGAATGAAAACAGAAATATAAGCAGGATAACGAGAATCTGTTTTCTGATCCTAGAAAAGAGGCCAATGTAAACCGTTCAACTGCTACTACCAACAAAATTCTAATATTATGCAAATAAAAAAATGAGGTACGAAATCGAAGATAAAATGCTACATGAATATTGATATGAATGAATTGAAAATGAATGACATGAGCATGAGTATATTTCTTTTTACAAAACATAAGGTCATCAATTAATTATTGAAAAGATCCCTATAAAGGTAAGATTGAGACTGAAAGTACTATTCAATATTAGCTATTGTCAATTGAACTGCACAATTCAATATAATGTGTACAAATCCTGGCGTACAAATATACTTATAAATATTTGTTGATAGCAATCCTTAAAAATATAAAAGCATATTGATAACACCAAATAGAAATAGTTTACCTCACTCACTCACATCGGACCTCGCTGAACAGATATAGCGCTTTCATTAACGTGAATAAGGAATTTTCAAATTCAAATTTTTATGGAAAAAGTAAAAAGATATAAATCTTATAATTCGTGAGAAGTGACTGATGAGAGAACAGCGATAAATTCGTAGTTGTACCGCTTGAGATAATTCAACAAGACGTTTGACTATACAAGAAATTCATTTCACTATAAATCGATACATGCATCATTTGTCAGATGAGTTATTTATTTCCATTTAGGAAGGGGTGGAAATTTTTTGATGCGAAATTGGAAAAAAACACGCTGCCGTGCTTTCATTTCAGCATTGTTAAAAAAGTGGAGGAAAATAAATAATGGAGGAACATTAGCGCTTCCGAATTTTTCCACAGAATATACGTAAATAAAATGCGCCAAAATTTGTCTCTTAATTAATAAATGATTATAATTTTTAGAATTTTATATTATTTCGTAAACCATTTTCGCCAAATTCGAATTTTCAGAAATATTATCTGTACCAATTATTTTACGTGTTTAAGTTAATAACTCTTGTATATAATTCTGCAATCTTGTTTTTCAATGAGTTTGAATTCTAGCGACATCATCGAAAATCCAAGTGGAAAGGTTGGAAACCAATATTTTCGAAAGCACCGAGTAATGTTGACCTTTTATCTTCTAAATGCATATCGCACAGCTTACAATTATTTTATACATAGATTTCTGAGAATTAGAAAACTTTAATTTGTTTGCGATTATAAATTCGAAACCGAAACTAGATTAATTTCAATCTTATATGAAATGGAAATATTGATTCACCTGTTAACGAATTAGGTTATCAAAAATATCGTAAATTTGGATAATTTTATCTATACACTCTCATGTTTTACATGTATGAGTCAGCGACTATATATCATTACCTTTTTCTTGAATACTAGGTTGTGAAGAAGTATCTGTTACTGATGTACGATGACACGAAGATGATTCTTTCCCGAATCATTATCTTCAGCCAAAACCTTAGCAGAAATGCAATTTCTTCAGAAAAATCGTAAAATACATACAAAACTTCCCGCAAAACAACACTTTCTGCTTGTAAGCAAGAATGGATTGTAACTATACTGCTTTGATTATATTGGCTTTTTTGTTCATTAATCCACACTGTAAAAGAATCGTAGTAAACTCCATACCGTTGACTGGAGTAAAAAAAGAGAAAGATTACATTCAAACAAAAAAATCGCTGTTAGATTCATTCGTTATCCGAGATATCCTTGTTTTTGACTCTAATAATTGCCATGCAATCTGAATATCGGACACAACGAATTAATATGTCATGCATTTGGATTCCTTCTCATCACATTTCAATTGTTTCAATAGTAATTATTACCGAAGTGTCTCATTTCACTAAAACCTTCCTTCATAGTGAGATTGCCTACAGGATGTGGCGACCAGGAAAACACAGCGCTGATATTGAATTAGCCAATGATAAGAATAACGGGAGAACGCGAAGTGCTCATAACTCAACGACGCCATGAAGGTGCTGTATTTCGGAGAGAATTTCCGCGAAGTCCAGTATCAATGTCTGCATCCAGCATAATTGATTTACGGCGCCCTCGTGAAAGGCTAATATGGCCACCGAGAATTGATTGTTGTCCCTAGCACTTACACGCGCGCCCATCCACTCAACTTCACTCTCGATTTAAACGGATGACTCGAGGTAATCGTAACGGATGACAAACGATGATTTTTTCCTCTAATGAAAGCCTACGATTCCGCTTGGAAAAAGCTTAAGAACTGGCCGGGAATGAGACCAAACAGCCGAGCATTACATACAAAGAGAAAGGGAAGGCTCTTGGCTCACTTAAAGATTTTCTGCCAAAAACTGTTCGAAAGATACGTCCCCGAGGACAAATTCTCTCTGATTAATGGTTCTCCGCTTCCATCTGTTTTTGATTCGTGGCGAAACCTGGGCTATGACAAAATAGCATCGAGAATTAATTAAACTCAAGAGGCTCCGTTTCAAGAGGGAGACGTCGGGAAAAGGTATTATTGAGGAGGGACGCCGTTTCTCTTGAATGCTGAATCCATCGAATTAAACTAAAGTTTCTTTCTTTGGCAAAGGTCAAGGACTGACTCGTGAGAGCAAAATACCTTCGAAACATAGCGGGAATTAGAATTGTCGAAGAAAACAAGGGCGAAAACTTGAAAGATCGATCCCCTGCTCTTTAAAAACAGGTTACCTACTTATATCAAGGTCTTATTATTTCATATAATTAACATAAAACCCAAGAAAATTCGTGCCAAAAGTATCTATACACATTACAGAACAAATATACACTTAAAATCTCGGTTTAAGACCACGATTCGAAACAATGTTTGCGATTGCATAAAATTAACGGAGGAGGCCGTAACTTTGTGGAATCTTAATGAAATCAACAATTCCTTGAGATGTGATTGCACACTTTTTCTAGGGCATGTTTACACATATTTTCAAGAACGCATCATTACGATACGGGCGATACTTACAAACTCTTCTATAGGACGTAAATATTATTAAAGAAAGAGTTTGATGTTGAGTGCTTATAAAGATAACAGCCGTAACTGTTGATAATAAACTAAAAATTTAAGAAGGAAAAAATGCTCAATAATTAATATATTATGCAAATACAATATTAGAAATGTGGAAAAAGTTCTTATTTCTTTAGTATCGCATTAAAAGTACGACATTTCATTGATTTTAATTGTAACTGACTATCACGTACCCATACACCTTAAATTAACACCGATAAAAACCTGAGCTAATCATCCCTATAAAAACATTGGTATTTATCTGATTTATAAATATCTTAACATATATTCCGTTGCACGCACATCTTACATTGTTGGTTCTAAAACAAATCAGAAAAGTACTTAGTATTTTCTAAAAAAAAGTTTTTTGTAGAAATTTGGCGGAATCGTGGAATTTAGTGGAAATTACGAAGTACGTATCTGACTTGTTTTATGATTGGTGGCGTTCCACTGTGTTAAGCCAGAACAGCTGGTGTTTATCTCCCAGTTTAGGTGAAAACCTGTGCATTGTGCTAGACCTTAAAGATTAAAAGTTGACAATATTGACCCAAACATATCTAAGCGAATATCAATTCCCTCTTCGACATTCTAACCTATAATGACCCTTTGAGATATGATCAAAATTAATATGCAATGAAAATATGTAAATATTTTTTGAATTTAGTAAACAACAACTTAATAAACACTAAATACTGTCACCTTAGAGGATTTCATCACTATTATGAAAATGTCGAAGAACTTATTAAAGTTTGCGTAATTAACAGCTTGTCAGTTTGATAAAGAGTCATTAAATTTTAGATGTGTTTACAATTCTGATGTCTACCAATTTACGTAAATTTCACAAACTGTAAAAACCGGTTGGACTACTTTATGCTGTCCAAGTAAATAAACAATCTGTACTCCTTTGCCTCAAGAACCACCATAACGGATTTTAGGTCATATTTAAGTCATCCGATTATTACTTACAGCTGCATTGTCACTACCAAAACTAGCTTAATAAAGTTATTACTTACAGCTGCATTGTCACGCAAGTAAGTAACGCAATCAAAGCTACGAAGGAAAATTGAAAAGCACTATCTTATGGCTGCGAGAATAGAGATATTATACGATTATTAAGGAAAGGCGAATAACGAGTTATTCCTCGAGATGTTATACAATGCAAAAGGAGCAAATTTAAATGGAAAATTTCTGTTTGACCTGCGATACTTGTGCATGAGTTATTATTGTGAATGAGCCATCCTTTAACGCAACATACTTTCGAGAGTATACTGGATCACAAAGATACTGGCACTTTGCATCTCAGGTATCCTGGCGCAATTCTAATCGATAGTTGCTTTCTCCCTTCTTTATCGGATCCGAAGGTTTTTAAAGCATCCTCTCGTCTGTGCTGTAAAGTTGCGGCGAGATGCGAAATAACTTCGGCAGTAGAGCGCTTATGAGCTTCGCGCTTAGATATAGAGGAAGCCGACGATTTTCCTTTGAAGCAGGCGAGTAAACATCTCCATTTGCCTTTTCGTAGATTGGTCGGTGGTAGAGGAAGAGAGAGGCTGAAAGCGTAAAGTAAAAGGAAATGAAAGTGCGCTTATTAAGTTTCGCGTTGGGAGGAAGAGGAAGTGGAGGGAGACGAAAAATTAAGGAGAGGAGGTGGAAGGAAAGAGAAGGTCGAAATGAAGAGAAGTGACGGACTCAGAAAATAAAGCTCGCAAAAGCTCACAGCAGGGAATCAATAAAGGGACAACCGAAAAGTGCAACAGAAACCTGTAACCGAAAATGAGAAAAGAAAACCGAAAGCGAAAATTTACTACCTAGGAAACGTTATTTTTACTGTGATAACGAAAAGGAAACTAGAATATCATAATTTATGAGCCTGAATCGAAACTATTTCGGAGCGGAAAGAAGGAAATTATACTTATTATACACGAAAACGTCAGAAAAAATGCCAAATATTTATCTGCATGTTATAGAAAGATGTATTTCCCGATCACTCTTTAAATATTTGTTCTACTAACTTTCCCTCCTCTAGAAAATCTGCAAGCAAGAGATCTTTGAAGAATACTATCTCGAGATTCATGGGGTCTATCTAATTTCTTTTTTCGTTCAATCAATTCAAGGGGCATTCAATGGGCTCTATCTAATTTATTTTTTTTCGTATTTGCTAACTCTATGTTTTTTTGTAAACATTTTTTACAAGTTTTCATTCCTGCATTGGCCTAAAACTAAAACAAATAATTATAAACCTTAGAAATACATTTTCAGAAGTTTTTGCGTAACCCTCTTCCTTGCTGACCAATAGCTTCCGAACCACAGAGAAATATACTGAACATGCAAATTCTTATATCTTTTTATCGCAAATTTCCACCAGAGGCACTTATTATATTTTCACTCATTTTTTGATGGTTCTCCTTTTTTTGAGAATATCTTTATCTGCCTCCTGAGTGATACTGCATCCCAGATGCTGAAAGTTACATAATTTCTCTGACATGAAGAACTAAATTCCATTGACTTAAAAATGATAATACTTTGCGATATTTCATCTACAGATTAGGAAACCGGTTTGGGACATTTGATTGGAGAATATAAACCAGATTGATCGATATTTTAAGTTTTTATTGAATTTCGGCAAAACTCGGTACGGTAATTTAGAGTTTGGAGCTCTAACTCAACCTGACGGGAAAAGAAATACGAAAAATTCAATCCATCACTCTCAAAACGCTTTAAACTTCCCGTGAATTCTAAGGGATGGACCAAGTAGCCGTGTGTCCTTTTTTGGATAACGCTTAATATACAAATTAGAGGATAATTCAGGAGCGCCCTATTTTAGATATTACGAGCTTCAAAAGAAGCCGAAGTAGATTGAACGCCTCAGTAATAAATCTCGGCTATGGACCAGCCTGCTTCCAAAGAATATGTATAGAATACCGATTAATTGGCCTCTATTAGAGCAGGTCTCCGGCTGAGTAAACGAAACCCAGAAATGTACATAAAAGGAACTCTTTGATCGTTAATTAGAACTGGTCCCTATAAAGGACGAGAAGGATAATCCGGACTGGGATAGAAGAGTTAAAGGAACTGCTGGATATATAAATGAAGGTGGAAGTATTGTTAATAAGAAAGAGGTAAATAAACTGGATGGATATCATAACGATTAAAGAGTACTGATGAGCTGCAAATAGCCCTAGCTCTCGAGGCACCGTTAAAAGTTAATCTAATCGAGTACAGATGAGCTACGGGAAAGGGTAGCGTTGGCCAAGAAATTTTCGTAAAACGTAGGGAGCTGATAATTAGTGGTTTCGATAAAGGAATCAGGAAAATAGTAGTAAAATGGTGTGGAGTGTACTGCCGCATGGATGCAAAAAAGGACATAATTTGAGAAAGAAGGACATCAAAGATTGGAGGCCTTAGAGATGTGGGCATGGCGTAGAATGGAGAAAGGAAGTTGGGTGGAGAGAAAAACAAACACAAAGGTACTAGCGATGGTCGGGAAGGAGAGGGTTTTAATTGAAGTAATTAAAGGTCGACAGAGAAAATGGATGGGTTAGATATTGATAGGAGAGCGATTACTAAAGAATGTAACTAATTGTAGAATGCAAGGGAAAAGGCAGAGAGTAAGACAAAGGCAAAAGATGTTAGATGACAAAAAGGGTAGAGGAAAATGTCCAGGAAACAAAAGAAATGGCACTCAATAGGGGATATTGAGGAGCATGAAATACCCGAAAGGTAAAACACTTGTGTATATACTGCTGGTATGGTATTAAAGTTCAGAGGCATTCAAGATGTGAGCATGGCATATAATGGAGAAAGTAAATTGGATGGGTATAAAAACAAACATAGAGGTGCTGGGGATGGTTGGGGAAGAGAGGGTTTTAATTGATGTAATTAAACGTCGACGGAGGAAATGGATGGGATGAATGATGAGAGGAGAGAGATTGTTGAAGAATGTAACTGAGGGTAGAATACAAGGGCATAAACAGAGGGAAAGACAAAGACAAAAGTTGTCAGATAATATAAAAGGTAGGGTAAGTTACAATGAAGAGAAAGGAATGGCATTGAGTAGGGAATATTAAGGCACATGAACCTACCTAAAGGTAGGCTACTTGTGTAACTTATTTCATTAACGCCTAGCGTGATTCTTATACGACGGTAAACGTATCTGACGAATCAACATTAAGGCCTTATATTATAATGTAAACTTAAAATGGATTTTAACTAATACTCACTTTGAGTACCGGTATAATAATGCTTTTATGTTGTTAAAACGAAGATTATAATTTATATCCACCCTAACTCATCATATTTATGCAGAATGTAAACTACAATCCTCGATTTAACTATTAAAATACGGGCCTTAAAGTGAACGATAGTCAAAAGTACTTTTTATGCATACATTATACGTAGTAAAACTTTCACATTTCAAACAAACTTCACAGAATAAGGCGAAAATTGTGGATATGCACAATGGAAAGACAATGGAATACATTCCCATTCTAATTTCCCGAAATACTGCTTGGTGAGAGAGCATCTTCTTTCCCTTCTCACTTCCTTCTGCTCCACTGTTTCCCCACAATGGCAATGTCCCTTTTACAATAACTTTGCCTCTTCCCCTTCTAACTCACTCCATTGCTAGTTGCTATATAAAGTTTGTTGTCTTAATGCGTTTTTCACCACACAGTTTAATAGTCATTTGTGGAAAAAGTATGATTTCCGAGTCTCTTTCCATTTCACATTTCAGTTACTTTATTGCCACGGAAAATCTTTGATTCCTAGTATATCTATTCGTTAAGTGTTATAATTTCTAGAAAGCTTTATTTTACTTTACATTAGGAAAGAAAATTATCTGGCACTGACGATTTAAAATAATACTGAATGAAAGAGAGGGAGAGGAAAATATCGTATGAGTAATGAAAAAATGATTATAGTATAAGGTAGTGATTTACACTTTTTGCTAGACCGGGCATTACGCAGGAAGAGATTACGAAAACTATTCAGATACAAAAAGAAAAAATGTATATCTATCAAAGACTTGTATTATTGAAAACCGTTATAAAAATCGCTTATTGAATTCGACGAAACTATATTTTTGGCTATTTAAACATTAAACCCTAGATATACAGACCAATTCAGCTTTATTATTTACTATTTCTGGTTCAAGTTCCTCTCGGTCTGATCCTCAAAGTACGCGTTTAGTAGAAGAAATAAATAACATTTGATGTTCTCAGCGTAAGAAACAGACATTCATTAGAAAACGGTACGGTGCCTTCTTGCCCCATTACGGCAACGGGGCAAGAAGTAATGCGTGTGCTATCAGAGACAAATAAGTTTGCAAGAAACAGTAGTTAAAATAAATTTATAGATCAAAGGAATAAAAGATGCTCTAAGAAAATTTGACGCTGAAATGCAATCAACTTCAAAGCCACAGGTGCGGAAGGGAATGCGAGGAAAATAATTTGCGTTTTCACTTGGCCCAAGAAAATTGGCAAGCAAACAAATTAAATAATTTCATGGTAATTTAAGATATTATAACTTTTAGAAACCTTTCCTCCTATACCCATGATTATGTTCGCAAAACTATCTATAAAAGCTTTCGACATAACAGTACACACCGTAGACGTAACATTCCGAAAATACAGTCATTAATTCCTTGACGTTGAATCAGGTCCGTGAAATGTTTACCTCCTTAGGATTACAAACTTTAAAAGCAACTTATATATAATGTTATTTCGGACTATTTTTAGTAAAGTACCAAAAAATGGAAATTCAGCGTTATTTCTAATTTTTTTCGCGAAACAAGAATTAACTCAGCGCCAGCTGCTGAAATTATAAGGGATTAAAATGAGAAAATATGGGTCCGTAATGGGAATCTAGAGGTGAGTAATTTTGGCCCGGATGAGCCTTGCAGAAAGTTGGCCCGTCGATTAAGTGTAAACACAAACACATGGACGCCTTCGCGAACCCATGAAACTACTTTCGCTCCCATAGTTTAAGACGATGGCTGGAAATAGAAGTTTGGGTGAAGGCGGGAATGGAATGAGTAAATAGTGAGAATGAGTTTGGGAGAGACAATAGAGGCAGTATAACGAGAATTAAGGGCATTCAAGCAAATAGCGGAAAATGGGAGAGAGCTAACATACGGATATACGAGAAGCTGCAAGAATAAAGGGAAAACTGAATGAAGAAGTTAAAGTGAAACAACTGAGGCTGGATAAAGAATGTAGTGAGTTTAGTTAGGAATAGGTTCCTAAAAAAAAAGTTAGTTTTTGAAACAAATGAATGGTGAAAAGCATTAAATGGACTAGAATTTTAAATGGTTCGTATGGTTCTCTTAGCTGTAATTTAGCTATCCTCTACTGAACAGGCTAATCGATGCTAGTAATTGTATTTAATCGTATAACTTAAATTTTATGATTATGAGTACTTTTATTTCTATCATTATTATTATATTTTATTAGCTCTGGGGGGGATGCCCATAAAACTAAGTAAAAGATAAGTACATAAAAGATAAGCACTTTTTGCTCTCAAAAATTGATACAATAGAACGCTATAGTTTGTCTTTAAAAGATCTCAACGAAGTAGAGTTCATAATCTTATCTTGTAGAGAGTTATAAATTGGGAGGATGTCATTAAGGAGTTAACAGAAATGTTAGTATGAGGAATGGAGTAAGTGAGGTAATTAGGGCGGTTGGAATTTTTATTCGTTTATTTTCATTAATTTTTATCGTCTTATCAATGGTGTGTAATCATGATACATTTAAGATAGAAGAGTATATGAGAATTACTTCTGGGTACTGAATTCCTATTGAAATACCTTGATTGCAATATATTTATGTTTTCACCAGTCAGTGAAATTATTATTTTTGTCCAAAATTTCTGTATTACTAAGAATTAAGACGAATTGCTGTCACCAGTATGTTATGTGGGGTAGAATATAATAATAGCAATAAATAATTTAAAGGAATTCTTAAAATATTTGATCATGTTCTGTGAAATCTGGCAGAATATCGTACTTAAGAAAAATTTATATGATACATGTAAATGTATGTATGTGATCCAACTTCGAAACCATGGCTGTTTCAAATGTATACCGAGTGGACAGCATACAAAAATATTTTGGTGTTTTCTTAATAGTCGAAATGTTGAGTTCCTGAGTTATGACGTGTAAACCATGACTCTCTCCGATTATACGAGGAAATAATTAAGAAAAGCAATTACAGTCAAAGCTAATAACCACAAATATTTAGTCTGCGCTATCACATAAACATAAACGTAATTAAATTTACAATGCCTTTACTGTCGTGAAAGATGTTCAATTTTGTACAATCACATTACATAATGTAGAATGTTTTTCCAGAGATCTCAGTTACATTATGTTTCTTTGAAAACATCATTCAACGTTTATACGATAACTTACATTATACATAAAAATGTATTACAATCGATTTCTATCAAATATTCGCTTTTGATTCAACTCAATGTAGTTGGTCATGGTTGGTAAACTGGTAAAGATAACTAAACTTCGTAAGTGGTTACAGTTCCATTGAGAAGGTGAGCACTTACAAATAGTCGAAACGTCCGCTACTTATCTAACAAATTTTTAAGGCTCCTCTAAATTAAGAATATATCAGAAATTGAATATCTGAAGGTTCTCTTGTATTTACATTTGTAACCAAACTTCCAGTGAACGTAAAGAAGAAGGAAAGAGTATTTTCAGCGGAAACTTTTTGTTTGGCCCTAAAAGTTCCTCAAGGGTTTAATAGGATTTTACTTCTTTTCTGCTCTATCGACTTTCTCTGAGATATTTTTGCTTATATTGCGTTAAATCTGTGTGTAACAGTTTGCTCTAAGATTGGATTTCCGGATATTAAGAAAGGCATACAAGATGAATGGATTCAAAGGACGGTTCCACTAAGGTAACTTTATCTGCATCAATCAGTAATGGACATCTTGCTAAGGCCTACAATACTCTTGAAGAAAGTCGAAAACAAAGGAGTAACATTTTTTGAATTATTTTCTCCAAAAATACAATGTGACTGAATATTTATGAGAAATTACTGAGAAAGCGAAAACATTTGTTTTTCAAGTAGTGGTTGTTGTAAGTAATATTGTTAAAAGTGCTTCGACAGCATAGGTCATTTCGCACGTAGGCTCCCGCCGGGAATCGAACCCGGGACCGCTTTCACCGAATTCGAACGCGTAGCCCACTTGGCTATCCGGGAGCCCGTGACTGCTGTTTTGAGAGACTTTAAATCGAGGCAATCTCATACAAAGCCAAAGTAAAAACATTTTTCTTCTCAGAATTAAACATCAAACAGTCGGATGTTGGTAAAAATGACGTTCTTTATTTAGACTTTTCTCAGTTATATTCTATTCAAAATTAATCTCTAAGTTTATGAGATTTTGAAATTTTGGTAATTTACAGTTTAGTATTGGATCGATAAGATTCTAACACTGGCAAATATATTAGCATACGTGAATGTTTAATCCTGAAATATGTTTAATAATCCCAAAATATGTATGCAATATCGAAAAGAAATAACCAATGAAACTTGTCGTTTTGAATGGCATCATAAAATATCTTTAACAAAAGTCTTTATTAAAACGACATAAGCCTACATAGTTCTCAGAATTCTCAGTTATCTAGGAATTAAGTGATACCAGGGCTTGGAAGAGCAATTATTTTCGTTCCGGTTTTCTCTCTAGTTCAATTAAATCACCAAATTTCGGTTTGGTTCCGATTTCGCACCAGCAGCACCGTTTGGATGTTTGAACGTTTTTTTCGCTACAATAAGATCATTCTTGTGCATTGCGATATGTGCATATGTGACCATTATGTAGAATTTATTTTACTAAAATTTATGATAAAACAGTTGGTATAAAAGAAATAATCAATGATAAGTCCAGTAATTTAAATGTAAATAATATTTAGTTAGAATTTCACCGTAATATACCTTTATCAAATAAACTTACAGTACACTTGATGATAATTCAAATCGACAATCGGAACGGAAAAAGTTTTCCGTTTGGTTCAGGTTCGAGGATTTAAATTCTTTGGCTGGTTATCGGTTTTAGCTATGGAAAAATGACGTTTCTTTCGGTTATGGTTTTTAGATCGGTTCCTCTTAAAGGCCAGATGGAACTCAAAAAGGAAGAGGGAAAATTTTCATTCCGTGGCTCGATTCAATTTAGTAAAAAAATCATCTTACACGACATGTTCTTGGTAAATATCTCACCAATTTTAATGCTAAGTCACTGTGATATTCCCCAAGTATGTTAGTACAAAACAAGCAACGTACAATTTATCTGATATTCTCCACCCGAAAATACCTCAAACCTAAATCAAGTTTTATTCACACAGGTAGCGGTATGCTCTCTCCTTCAAGCAAGCAAGCAAAACTATGCTGAAATACTAATAATTAAGGTTAAGAAGACATACAGCAATAAGGCTCTCTTTATAAATGAGAAAACGAAAATTGAGGATGGGTTAGTTAATTGGAAAGAAGGAGAAAAGGATGAAACACTGCGTTAAAGTAGTACGGAAATGTTTTCCCCATCGGTTATCGTCTTGGTAAGGAGACTGTTACAGGGAAAATGTCTCCTCACGCAGGAATAGAAAACACAACCTGCGGATGAAAAAAATGAAGATGTATCCGCTGGATTAGGAGTTTGGAGAAAGAGAGATCAAATAGATAAAGAAACGAATGGATCAGAAAGGGTAATATACTAATCAGAAACGGTAAATTAAGAAAGCAAATTTTAGGAGTTTAAATGAATCATTCGTGAGTGATACTTAGTAACATGTTCCTCGGGCATTTATTCCAACGGTGGAGTGATCCGCAGTGAATGTGTTAAGTGTTTTATTTTCCGTATTTATTTCAATCGCTACCTAAAGTTTACAGTTATAGCTTTTTCATTCGGAGTAACTGATTTGGAATTACCTATGGCGAAACCGTTCATAAAATAATACTATATAATTTATATTTTCATGTTTACGAAGTATATACTATGCCTTTTACCGAACCTCTAGTGCTGGATCCAGATTAAACAGTAAATTCAGCGTTAAAAATACAATAATCCACCAACTACTCAAGGAAATACGCTTGGAATAACAAGAAGGAGCAAATATCGCAGTATATGCGACAGAATGATTACAGAAGTGATTAACATTACAGATACAAATAAGATCACTGAATTGGATGTGAGGAGATCATGCGATGGGTAGAAACGACAAGCGCTGGATGTTTTCAACTGGACATCTCGAAATGTGAAGTGGCCAAGAAGAAGACCGAAGGACAGATAGAACAGAGACATTATTACTGTACTAGAAGTACCATGGTAACAGGAAGCTCATGAAAAACAGAATGGGAAATGCTTGGAAAGTCTTTATCCAGATTGAAATGGCAGTGGGTGATTATGACGATATATATACATTTGCGTGGTGTATTTACCATGATTCTACTTTTCGTCTCCTAATTCTCAAATGCCTTCGGTATATTTAATTACCAGTCACTATCGAGAATAACATAGCCATCTCATACCTCACTGAATCTATAGGGCTCCTTGTTATACAAATAAGCTCTTTTATTCGGTTTGTTTTAGTCTCGCAAATATCGTCAGTTGACTGTGAATGATCAATATTAACTATCAACGCAATGAGAGTGCTTTAATAATAATATCTCAATCCGTTTAGTTTATCTTTCCCTTCACAAAGCCAAACTTTTTCCTTGTACATGCCTTAAACATTTCATATCGTCCGAGTTTTGGGAATCTTTTTAGATTCGATCCGTTGAAAGAAAGAGCCTTTTCCCTCTGAGCTGTTCTCGCAGTATACTTTGGAAGTAAGAGGGATGGAGGAGACGAGGGCCGAGTGGAAAAAAAGTTGAATATCCAACCGTCGAGGCAGAATCGCTTCCTTAAACTTTTCCTAGATCTCCCCCATTCTTCTCTCGAGGATAAAACTGTTGTAAAAATTCGTTACTTACGCTTCTAACGAAAGCAGAAACTCCCGTGGATGCATACGATGCATGGTAGCTCAATTCCTATATATCAGTTTATGTTTTCGTCCTTGAATTTTGATTCCTTGAATTAAATGTTTCTTCCATGAGCCATTTCAGCGACTCATTTTCTTTAACTTATCTAAACTTTCATTCAAACATACTTCTCTAAATTCATTTTCATGTTCATTAACATTAGAGGGGGTCCTGTGTGAGTCTATGAAAGAATTATTGGTGCCGATGTTGAGTGTATACAGAAATGAAGAGGTTGCCATTGTATAGATTAGCTTGAAGGGCTGATTAACTGATCATTAGAGCGACGACAGTATTTTTATGCATATATTTATATCCGTAGCCGTGATAAATTTTTCCATCTTCCATATCTGTGCCGTTAGGAAAGCGCATTAAGTAATATCCTCTCGTCTCAATTTATCACAGCACAAAAGATTGTGAAATAGAATGCTCGTGGAAGTGAGCGATAAGCCTTGTGTTTATTTAGAAATAAGTCCATCATCAAAACTATCGGTGTACTTAACGATATGCGGTCAATTCCTCGAATCTGTATTATAACAGACATGTAAACTGAAATACGCCTGAGGACAATGACAGCCTGTAAAGGGTGAATAAATATTACGGAGTCATTAACCGTTCACATCAATCGTGTGCCTAAAGGGAGCAGTGAATCAAAGATTTAAAATATCGAGCTAAACTTAAAAAATAATAAAAAATATATTCCGTTACTTCACATATATATATGTAAGATGATAAACTGTATTCTCAGTAAAGTGAGTAGGATAGGGCCGCTGCGGACTTTGGGGCGTTTTATTCATCGGGCTGTAAATAAGAATTGTGAATATTTTGTAAAATACTTTTTATAATACTCAAAAATCCATATCTTCTGATTAATTTAATTACAAAGAACGTTTCTACTATTACAGTAATCAATTCATAATAAGAAAACTTATGATCTTGAGAATCACGCTGGAAAATCTCAATAAATAATGAGAAAGGCATATGAAATGTTGGGAAAATTTTGAATGAGTATTATTTTAAATATATACGGAGGAGTAGAGAAAAAGATTTCTTATGCAATCTTCTTCATCTATTAAAACTCCGCTAACTTCTCCATATATTCCGTTCTTTAATATCCTTACGCTGTATTTGAAACCATTCAACGTTCCTCTCCAAATTAATTAAAGGTATGATTTTATCCTTTACAATAAGAGAAACATGGATGGAAACATTTTCCTTATCCTGAATGAGTGGCTGCTCGAAAAGATATGGTGGGCAATATTTTAACATCTTTGAGACAAATATAATTTTTACGGATCAAGACTCAACGACGAAGGAAGGGAAAAAAACGTAGTGTTTTCCCTGTCCAATTGTTTATTCATATCCAACTGAGGCTGGAATTACAATTCTTCTAGAGAACACTCGGATATTTAATAGAGCTTCGCCGCTTGTAAGACATGACCTTTCCATTCCACCATCAAGGCTTCGTCTTATCTTCTGTTGATAAGAAATCTTTCTTCAAAGATGAAGAAAGATTCCCATGATAATAAATGTACTTCGCGATGTCTCGAGAAGTAAGATGGAGCATACGGCTGCTTCGGATGTAATCACGAACACGGTTCACCTCATAAACATCGAAACGTCACACGATTTATCAAGCATTTGAGAGATCAGAACATGCGGATAATGTTCACGGCGCAGGCTATTCATATGATTAATGTCCTATAAAATTTTTATGTCGGACGTGTGAAAGCGGTCCATAAAAAGGTAGTTATCGCAGGTGCTCCGTCGTACATTTTTAAAGCCGAAGGTGTAACATTCACTTCCACATCGGCTAAGCTTTATCTTCTCGTTCATTCGGATTATTGCGAATAAATGCACCGTTTCCACTTCGCCGAAATAATTGCGCGTTTATAGCGGAGCATAGGGAGGAAACTTAGGCATGGCGGCTGCACACAATGCCAACGTGAACATCCATATCGATCGGCTTTCCCAAATTTCTCGAGTCCTCTTTTGCTACACAGTCGCACCTTTTACGAACCAGTAGCGGGTCTTTAAAGCATCTATTTCTTTCCTTGTCTTATTATTGTTATCTCTTAAACGGAAACGGGTTTTCCCACGATTAAGTCCATCTTTAGGCACTTCTACAACAAACGTACAGTGGTGTGCATAAAAATGTTACATCTATGCGGGAACATAAGATTAAGGATACACGAATATTTTTTTTTGTGAGACATGCAGCAACGCTGTATGACCTCCCGTGCCTTTCATGACCGTTTCTTGCGGCCAAGTACCTACTCTAGCCTTCTTAGGCGTGTGTCAGGGGTGTATTCACCACAACATTATTTATTCCTTTGCTATCACGTATTGCCCGAGGAAAAAAATAAGTCTTTGAAGCGAATAGTCCTAGCGTATTTCCATAATTTTCTTGCAGTGTCTGATCGGCCGATGAAACATGGTAGATGCGTAATATCTACGTTACTAATACTACGTTTTCTGAGTGTATATCTCTGCATTTATAGGGTTGGTTTAGCCTAAAATGTAATCACCTTCCACCGAAGGATTTCCATCCAATATCAAGGAGCATCTTGATAATATTTATCGTTTTGTCGTAACAACGCTTAACAAAATGCGTGGCTGAGCCTACTCTGTTTCACGAATATCATGATTTCCTGAAGGGTCCTATATTCGCGGTATTGGCATTTGGTTAGTGGAGGTAGGTGGGAAGGTTTTAATCATTCCAAATCGAGGTACCCTAGAAAGAAGGTGAACATAAGTCGTATCGAGAAGAATATCAATGAGGAGACTCTGCATACAGTTAGAAAGAAGAGACAACACTGGAAAATTAGTGAAAAACGAAGAGGCGAAGTAATAGGGCCTATAATACGCCGTGAGAAAAAGGTAACAGCTTGAAGAGTAGGGTCCGTTGAAGAATATTTTGGGGATGACTAAGAGGGCAGTAGTATATTAAAAAATAAATGACGTCCTTAGCAACTCCTAAAAAGAAATGAAACCGAAAGCACAACAGCGATCAATTGGGGGTGTAGCATCTTAAAAGAAATAAAACTTCGTAATTTCCGCATCAGATTTCTACGAAGCGAAAGAACGAAGTGTACTTTCTTTTGAGTTTTGCGTGAACTTCCAAATCGCGCTTGAAAATCATAACTTTATTGGTGAGTAACTCCAAACCAATCTACGGATACAATCTAGTACCCATAGTACCGATTTTCACATTCACATGGACTGCATTGAGATCGAGTTATATTAGTTGCGATTAATATATTCTCAGAACACCTTTATCCGCTACGCACGAGATGTTTTCTGGTTAAATGAGAAGCAAATTTTTAGGAATCAAATAATTAAATAAAGCGATTGAGTGTGCAATCAAATTTCTTCCTTTACAAACATATCAATGTAGCTATTTTCGACTGTAATTAAGATAATTGCATCATTAAAATTTAACATTTTTAAATTTCTCAAACTCTTCTATTAACAGTAAATATGGATATGTAATATAATCCTAATCTCAAATGGAATTTATCATTTTCCGTAGCTTACACAATAAATTAATTTAATATAA
>KZ308611.1:534454-545771 GCA_000376725.2 Ladona fulva
TAAATTTCTTATAAAAATTATAAGAACTGATTATCCCCGTGCACTTATATGGGATAATTCATGAAATCAACATTCAACAATGGTCTTAGTCGTCAAAGGGATGGGTTGTTTATTTCCCAAAAGTTTTGCGAAGTTTCCGTGTATTTTATCAAAGTTCTGGCAATTTCGAAATTATATGAATGATACACGACAAAAATAAGATTCTATGATCATTTTCCTTTCTTGTGACACTTGTCTCAATTACATAGGACTATTGTTTCTAATTTAATTCTGTAAAAGAAACAACCTCTGCAGGTAACGAAAACATACACTACGTTCATCTCTTATGGAAACGTATTATGGGCTCCTGGGTTCGAACCCGGGCCTTAACAGAGATGAGAATAGTTTTCCTGGGGGTTTTAGCATCGTAGAAGCGCAATGCGGTTTGTTTCAGATCTCTAAGGCAAGCCTTTTCTGAGATAAATAGGGGGACGGACAGACGGACGGACGGACATTTGGTTTTTATACATATTTCATCTATGTAGTACTTTTCTCTACAGCATATTCACCGCAGTATATCAGCTTTTCTCGGCCGTCTCTCCTAACCACCACTCTGCCTATTAAATATAGGTTATCGGTGTTTAATGATTTACTTCTCCTGAAACCAACTTTTAACATTTATTTAAGGGCTATATTTGCGTTTACACGCTCGGATTACACACTCGGACCGGAGAACGTTTTCAGGAGTGGAAGTACTTTCTTTAGAGGTATCGAATTCTGATATGGATATGCAACGCCATCGACTACACCAACATACGCAATATCCTCCTGGACGTTACTGAGGTTAAATTTTGGAGGCGTAATTTTGGGCGGAATCTATCGGATCCGCTAGTTTCACTAATAGAGTAAAATAGGAGAACCCTCAGGGCAGCCCGAAGGAAGATTAGGCTTAGAAGCTATGAGTATGAAGGTAGGTGGAGAGGAACTTAGTTACCGCTAGGTGAAACAGGAGACCACCTCTAGCCCCATTAGATCGCACCACGCAGTTTTCATGTCGTCCCTTTCGTGGTTTTGGATAAATTTTGCAACAGCAGATGTTCGCCTAGAATATTATCATCTTGAGAGAATTTTCTTTCTTTGAAATCTATGGGTTGCCAATTAGCATTTTCTATAGTGCTATGGTAATTATAATCCCATTGTATAACGTACTGGGCGCTTTGTAGTAGCACCGACTGAAAAGTCGTTATGCCAAAGGCTGGTTGGATCTTCAACCCCTTCACCATTAGATAGAAATAGCTTTGGATAGGAAACGAGGATTACTAGTCGAGGTGCCTTTGCTTTCCTGAGCCATAATGACCAAGGTGGAAAGTAATTTTCGCACACGCAGCGAAGGGATGCCATCAGCATTTCTTTTGTAGAATAAAGTCATATCTAGTATTGCTGTCATTATCAGAATCCTGACGAGCCAAACTTGGCTCACAAGGTCTAAACTATGCCCACAACAATGTTTAATCTTGAGCGGTAAAATTTTTATTTTATTTTTTAAAATAATCTGGAAAGTATCGAAATGTATGATTAAAATGTAGATTACATATATATTGTTATTATTTCTTTCGTACATTGATATTGTAAGTCAATTTAACATGTTGAACATCTTAACCGATTACAAAGTTAATCTAAGACGCATATTTATGTTGCAAGATATAAAATAAAATATGAAAAAATCACTCAGTAGTTGTCACATTACCACAGCCACGCACAAGACTGAGAATTATATATATGAGAGTTATATTTTTCACTATCCTTAACCAAAAATAAATCTGAAGTATTCATTAAGACAGGATTGCAGGAACAAAATCGTACCATAACCCATATATTTACCAGCAATTCAATTACCGCTCTATCACCTTCTTCTGCACATCAGTGCTTGCAAACCTTTTCTATTCTCATATTATACCTAGAGAGCTGCTTATTAATAGAGGATTCAAGCTTCTTTCTTATTCCTTTTACCTATCACTGTGACGGATCGTTTGCAAAAAGAATGAGTTTTATGAAGATTTCTTCTCTTTCCTGTTTTTTTCTCTATAAGTTAGTCCATCTTTCCAATCGATGGCACACCTAGGTACTGCTTCAAAATTTTAGAAATAATATACTGTATATTAGGGAGACTAAGTTTGCATAATTTGATCAAGTAACTATCAATAAAGATGCTAGTAAAATGGAAGATTTATATGCATTTATGCTGAATAAAGTAAATCTCTAAGCTTAACCTAATTACGATTTAATATTACGCATAGATGTCAAGAGATATCAGAAATTATGCGGCACTCGATAGCCCATTCTGTCGGTGTACTATTAGAGAGAGTCGTAAAGCAAATCGGTGGAATACCGTACATTCGGTAGGTGACACTATCTCCATAAATTTGTTCAATGTCTCTAAAGCTGAGAACGGAAAGGTATTTCTTTAATATTACTCTGCGTTTCATGTCTGATAAATGTCTGTCAACAAATGATGATCTCCCAAGGGCTGGGGAAGAACAAAAGAGGATGGCTAATGATATGAAAATTATTAAGGAAGGAAACTACTAAATTTATGATCTATATGAACATATCTATTATGAATTCCTTTTATATTCGACTTTCATTGCAAGGAATGTTCTGATATTCGCTGTAAACGATTAAACATGTTGTTGACTTTATTGTCCTTTATGTGATCTATTTCTCTCTTTCTTTCATTCACTTCTATAGCTTTCGCAGGTTTTTCACAGCCCCTTCTTTGTGGGCATTTTCCTGCAGTAATGATATTTTTCTGCAATACAGAAATCACAGTTTGTTCTCCACAAAATTATTTTTTCATTCCTTCTTTCATTTTTATTTCCACTGGGATATTTGAAACTTTGTGTATATTATAGTTTAATATCTTATATCTTGTTATATTTTAGTATTTGTACATTATTTTGTCAAGGGTTTAATGAAAGATGGAAATCTCTCGTCGTAATTTCACCCAATGAAAATGATTGTATGTATATATGTATTTCAAAAGCAAGAGATAAAATCTGAGATTTGGATACCTAGATCTATTAGAAACACGAAAATTAAGCAAAAACTAACGAACAGGAATAGAGTATTGTAGAATGTAGAATACCAAACACGAAGGAGAAATTTCACAAAAGACATACGTAATATAATTCTATATTTACATGCATACATACTAACTTCTTAATTTGGCAAAATTACGCGGATTAAGTAAACCAGAAAAGGGTTATTTAAATGAGCTGTTCGTCAAGTGCAGATAAACAGGCAACCTCTTGGGAAATACGGAAGTAGAGAAAGTTGCAATGGATTATCATGCCAAGTAAACCTCACGCTGTTTGAGATCAACAGTTTTCCTCTCACCCGGCCAAACTAGCGTAAAACGACACCTTGTGAATGCAGCTTTTAGCCTGCGTGAGCAAAATTACTCTTTCTCTTTCTCTCTCTGACAAAGTGTTCGATCGGTAGGACGTTAAAGCCGCGGGGACGAAGAGGATGTGAAAAGGCGCGTGGCTGAAGAGTTGGAGGTCACCGCCGGGCTTCCCCTTCTGCATTCCCCAGCTCTTCCCCTTTGACCCCTACTGATAGGTGAAAAGTATACACAGCGCTTCGATCCCGGTCCTCTACTTTGAGCGACCATAGCGTATGAAGGGAGAGGAAGGATATGAACATGAAACCCGTCCGCGTGAGAGAGAGATGGTATGAGTTGCGTTGGATACGGAAAATGGTTACAAAAAGGTTTTCGGCGTATCGCAAACTAAGATGCTGACTGGAAACTTTTCCGGAGGACGAGAGGTTTGTTTCCTCTGCTGAAATGGGAAATGTTTTCCCTAAGAAGAAGGCCGAAAGAATTTTGCAGTTGCAGGAAAATATTTGGCTCAATCTCAATATTTGAAATCACAAAAGTTACCTTCGCCAGAAGACATGACTCAGAGTATTCTTGATGTATACGTCGTTTATACCGACCTTGTGCTCCACGTTGAATTAGTGTATCGTAATTAATATCTTGGTGTACCGCGTGTTATTCAAGGGTTAGAATTTTAATCCCGTGTAATTTACACTTTGTATTTTTTGTTTAACAGCTTTATGATTATTCTAAAACAAATGTTGTATTTCGTGTTTCGTTTTTTATTTTGAATTAAGACAGAAACCTACTAAGGTCTCGTATCGGGAATTAATATCAGGAAACACTGGTATACAATACAATACAAACGTCTTTTTTTATCGGGCGAAATTGGGACTGGAGAATCCCATCTTCCAATTAACCTTTGTCAAATAATCTACAAACACGAATGTATAAGATTTTAAGATTATACACTACAATATTATAAACTACAATATATACATACTTAAGAAGTTCAGTGGAAATAGAAATAAAGGAAGAAAGGACAGAATGGTTTTGTGAAGAGATGAATTTTGATTTCACCTTGTGTAACGATCACGAATATTGTTCGTTGTGGTGAACTGCGAAGAGAGATATTGAGGTATGTTATTACTTTTAATGGAATACAGATAGGACATAAGATGGAGTTTTCTTCCAGCGAAGAGCTTCAGCCAAGATAATTGCTCATACAAATTCGAAACCTGATCGCTTTTTCTCAGGTCACAAATGTATCGAATACATAAGGGGACTATACAGTCAAGCATCTTATTATGTGATTTAGAGAAGATGCAGGGAAATGTTATACGTATTTTTTTAAACTGTTACAACAAAATACTCACATACATATAAAAATGTATCACGTCATCCAGAGTACATAAATAAGACAGAACTATTGAAAGTTTGTAAAGTGTATGGATTATTAAGAGTACAAGAGGATAATTCGTTGGAAAGCGTGCGTTTAAGAAAATACGCGACAAAATTAAAGAGGCAGATTACTTTAGGTAGGCACAATAATAAATTCAAAGTAAAATATGTTAAACAAAAAAACCGATAAACGTAAATATTCTTTTCTAAATAGAACAATCGAGGAATAGAACATTCTACCTGCAAAAGTATTCGAGCCCTTCCCAAGCAATGTAAAATATTTCATTAAGAATGTATGCAAAATAAATAACTTAGACGAGTGAGTCCGCCGATTACGAAATTTTAGACGAGTAGGGGATTGCCTGGTTGGAGATTTATGGCAGGGACTTCGAGGGCCCCGTAACCGCTACAGTATCCGTGAAGGCCTATCAGGAACTCTGAAAAATTTTAGATTATAAACAATTCTTGACAAGCGATATTAATGCTTTTGAAGGAAATGACATATTTTTTATAAGGATTGTTAAATGTACATGCTGTTGTAGGTGTAATTTATCTGTTGTAGAATAATATAATTGTGCATCATAGCTGCTTAAATTGTGAACTTGTAATATTATGTAATTTAAATATGTAAGAGATAGCTTTTTAAATTGTAAAAATTAATTTTCAATTGTATTATGGAATTGCATTTGTCTATTTAAAATATCAGTTGTAAGCATTGTAAAATAGTGTAGTTAGTGGACATAAGTTATAACGTAGTAATGTAATGTAATGTAGTAATGTAATGTAGTAATGTAACGTTGTGATGTAATTTAGTGATGTAATGTAATGTAATTGTAGTAATGTAATGTATGTTAGTTGTAGAATTGCAAAATAGTATTGTAACGTCGCCACCTGATCTATTGTCATAACTGCAGGGGAATTGTATACTGATCGAAGTTAAGAAACGGTGAAAGGTTGAGTTCATTCCACCTCAGTTGGGTTAGGTACGAAAAGTGAAAGACCGAAAGCATAAAAAGGGTGATAAAGACTGCAAATAAACCCTAGGAAAGTAAGATAAAATATGGAAAGTTATAAGCTTTGAAACGCTAACCAGCGCGCAAGAAAGAGCGGAGTAATAAAAAAAATTACGATTGCTGAATATTTAACGACGAAATTTGTTCGTTTCATTATGAGAGAGCAGTATCAAATACTCGGTTTAAGGCCAATTATCCTCTATTCAACAGTTTTGCGCAGGAATACATTTTTTTATGATTTAATGATAACTCCCTCTCTTTCTGTTTAAGGCAAAAATGTCGCCATCTGTGCGTAACGCTAAGTATACCTCTAATTACGCAAATCTTCTACTGTTTCAGCTACTATTAACTCACTAGAAATGCAGGAGGAAGACAGAGAACAGAAGTATTACCAGAGAGGAACATTCGTCAAATTCGCCTTCAACTAGATTTACGCTACTTTTCGAATTGTTGCTGTTTTCAAAGAAAAATGGTCACATAACTGCTACAGCGATGGATAAGTTCTACCAGAGAAAAATTATTTATGGCAGATAACAAAAGTTTGGATTTGGAAAATTCAGCACATCTATAGATCTATGCGTTGGGTCAAATGTTATATTGAAACGGAAATACCGATAAACTAACGAAAAAATCCCTCAAAGAGTGGATGAAGAGAGGTCTGTGATGCTTCGGAAAAAGAAGCAATCCATTAACTACCACGAAGCATAGAGTTCGCTCGAAAATAGCGATGAAAAGGGGAAAGAATGTGGAGAGAGATCTACGCTGAGTAGAAACTGCCTTCATTTAGATTTATGAGGGAATGAAGCGGTTGGCGGCGGACAGAATGCCTTAGAGACTTGTGAAAAACCATTTCTTAGGCCAATAACCAATGATGATGACATGATACGGATTTTTCGTTTCATTTATTATGAAAATTTTATCTCCTAATCCTGTACAATACCTCGCATGTTTGAATAATTTACCACATTTAAAATATTTGATGCTTTTAAATTATAACTGACTATAAATTGGAAAGAATGGTGCTTCAATAGGTAGGGACACAAAAACGGATTAGAAAAGGGATTTAAAGCTTTACTACACCATAAAATTACAGAAGTATAGTCTTGCTGTATAGTATACTCTTTAGGAAAAGAAGTTTATTATGGAGCAACCTAGCACTAGACTAGAGAAAAAACATTTTAAATATTTTTTATGGAATGTCATGACGTAGAGCTGCGAAACATGGACCATGGGAATAGCAATAAGAGTATAATTGTGGCATTTAAAATGTGGACATTGAAGAGGTTGGAGACTACACGTTAGACGGACAAAGTAAGATATAAAGAGGTATTGAATAGGGTTAGCGAAAACTCTTAAACATCATCAGGGAGAGAAAAGAAAAATGCATAGGCCACATACTAAGAGGGAATAAGATAATTGCAAACATTTTGGAAGTATCGGTAGAAGGGAAAAAGAGAAGTGGAATAAGAAGATTTAAAATGATAGACGAGATAAAAAGAAATGGAGAATATAAGGAAACCAAGGGGCCTGGGACAGAGACATATGTGGCTGGGACCTGCTACTAGGCAGAATAACATGTGATGATGATGAAGCCTTGGTCTCGAGGCCTGGCCTCATTATATGACAGTCTGAAGTACCACATTGAGCTGATGATCAGGACAGGCCTCGAAATCAAAGTCGCTCCTCTATAAATTGGTAGTACAGTAGCTATAAGACTTTTTCAATCTGACAATGAACTCTTTTATAACCTTAATAGAAAATACTTTTCGCCATCAAACATGATACTATGCAAATTCGTACTAATTTGTGGATGAATGTATTCTCTTCTCAGAGCAAACTGGAGCTTATGGAACAATGAGCAGTATGGAGGAATTTAGTGCTCTCCTGGTGGACGATGTGTGGAAAATCCACTCCAAACCATTGCGCGGGTGATGTCCGGTTGGAAAACCGAGGTTCCGGCGGCCCAATTTCAAGTATGTAAATTTGCATTTCTCAAACACTACTCCCAACCATAATTTACTCACAGCGATTTAATTAATCCCAGCATGACGTTTATGAGAGAAAAATGAGTATGGATCGATATGACTTTGAAGCAATGACTAAGTAGTTTCATATATGAAGCTCATTCCACATCAGAGATCTAAATCACTGAGCAGAGGATCGATAGACGCTTCTCACTGTCTTTCATGAAATGATTTTAGGACGCATCCTTGAAAAATATAAATGTACTTTACCTAAATAAAGTACATCGCTGTGTTTTTAGACTTATCATAAAGACGACCACCCTGTTCTTTATTTTTAGTTTAAACTCTTATCAATCAAACTTCAAATTAATATTCTACAATTAAATCTAACATTGTAAGATTGCATGAGTATCTGAAGCAAGAGATTCAATCTCAACTATAATCATTCGTTTCAAGCGGTGACACAGCAAGCGAATTACTAAAAAGTATATATCTTTGAAAAAATTAATAAATTTAAATAATGAAGTTGTAATATTTTATAATTTACTACTATTTCAATGTTTCTAAGAAAATATTTTTTGAAATTTCAAGGTTTCCTATGAAATAAGACTTGTCAGAATATATCTCTTCTTTTCGTGAGGCAACCACAGAGGCGCGAATTATATGAACGAATAAAACTTTCATACAAGAAAATAAAATATGTTGGTTGTGAATACAATCGTCATTTCGCAGAGATCAGCGCTAAAATCTTATTTCCAAGTCTGGAAATTTTGAGATATTAACGATGAAAAGAATACCAAGGATAATCGCAAATAAGAAATACAACTAACTACCACCAAAAAGCACATCGGCACAAATATCGGCAAATATAACACGTACCATAAACAATGATAAGGCGACTCATGAAAGGAATACTTTTCTATTGGTCCAGTACCAATTGCATTCAGAGTGCCATAACTGTTGGCTCGCCGTAGCGTTGGCTACGGGCACTGGAGTGGTTAATTGTGGCTATATAACGCTCGTACGGCCTCAACGGCTTCTACAGTCACACGAATAGAATTATCCCGCCATTTAAGGCTGATTATCAAAACTATACCGTCACAAAGTAACTTATTTATCAACTCGCTTGTATTTGGAATTGTTTACTGACGCACGAAAAAAAGAACTGTGACCAACGGCTACTTAAGTAAGCTCCAAAGCATATTATTTTAAGAAAATATGAAATTAAAATATATATTTAAATATGTAATACTTAATAAAATCGAATATTAAATATTCTAAGATCGAAATGTCTCTACCATATTATTTATATGCGGATTCTTGGAATGTTAATTTAATATTTGAAACAAATAGGATTCACATTGTAGGATGGTGGTATATTTTCCAATATCATAAGAAAGATTCCCTACCGTGAATGACCAAAATAATTTCAATCTTCGTCGACATAGTGTAGTAGCCAATATATGTAGATAATTTCTTTTAAATAATAATCCTCATTCAAGAAAAAGGAAGCGATTCTTGTTTGCTGAAACATAGAAAAAACTCTTGAAAACAGGCTTATTTAATTCATACGGATTATCATCTAAATATTAGTCAATAGCTTGGTAAAAAGATCGTTTTCAGCTGACATAAATTGTCATTTCTTTTTCTACGAAACTAAACTCATAAAAACCGATGTGCCTTAAAAAAACGCTGAATTGTGATAGCTATCGGACCAATTAAATGAAAAAAATCCCTCTCTGCATTGACCTATTAATCGATACATAAAATAATGAATTTCCTACATGTGTAGAAGTCATGTTTATTACAGTACCTACAAATTGTTGCTTTGATTACAAGCTTGAATCCAAGTGATATTTGAAAGTGATAGGAAGACCTTGTACGTACCTAAAGTTCTAAACCACTGAAGATAGAGAAAACAAATGTTGTGGTATTACCCTTCCTCTACGGAAGATCGAGGGACGAAATATCCTAAGTCGTTACCTCTCGTTTACTTATTAACAGGTGGTACACGGGAGATCAAAGTATCTCGAAGGGTGAGGTGAACTCAACTTTACACGGCTACGCTACGAAGTTAATCGAACTCGCTATCGACTTCCTCCTCCCTAACTACGCAAGATAGACCGTGTAGATGTAGATTTAGGAAGAAATGACGTCTAAGCTCAGATGAGCTTATAATTTCTCCACAGCTTCCAACCTCGGGGAATGTTAGAGGGAGCCACGGAAACTGGAAACAACATCAGAACAATGCGAGAAAAAGAGAAAGAGAGCTAAGAGTGGATGTGGAAGGGGAGCTGAGGAGAAAGCTGGAGAGGGTCGGCGAAGCGTATGACGTCAGCAGGCACCGTTCGATAGTTGGTAGAGGAAGTTACCTTGGTGCCAACAGGTGGAGTGAGGGATGCTACATCGGGAAATGAGAACGGGGGTACAAAAAGGGTTCGAGGAAGGGATGTTTTCAGGGATATAGAAGGAAGGAGCGAGGGAAATTAGGGAGAGGAGGAGGAGGGAGAGACCAAAGTGTACTATTCATCTTCATTTCGGCTCCGAAAAGAGCTCCGAATCTCTCTCTTCCTTTTAATGATCACTAGGGTCGCTCCCTGTCGCATTCTGTTCCGTATCCTCTCCTTTTGCTGAATTTTCTTCAGCGGCCCAAAGAAAAGGATCTCCGCTTTTTGGTTGAGATGACGTTTGGTGCTGGGCAGCGCATTTTGCGCCCGAGCATACGTCCGAAGGAAGGATTTATGCTGCGTGAGAGATTTGCAGATATCCGACGCAAAAAGCATTTCATCCGGGGAATTGTGGCTGATGACGTCGACGCAATGGGAATCCACCCTTCTAAGTTTAGTCAAAAGAAGGGGATTTGGCAAGTTTCCTTATTATTTGCCTATAAGCTCTCCATTTCACTTGTGGAAATAATAGCCGTTTAACATGGAATTATAATAAACTACAGGCATATACTTATATCACTCAAGCTACTCCTATCGTGCTAAGCACGATATTTGCATCGTAAACTCACGATTCTATTCTAAATTGTCCTATCCTTTCTTACACCTATATTTTTGAAAGTTAATATATATATATATATATCGGTTTTGATTTATTTATCAACTATACTGCCCATTAGTTTGTATCTACTGTCTGTACCAGTTATCTTGTATCTATGTTTGTCGGTTTGTTTCGATTTATTGACTTATTCTCCCAGATATTTAAAGTTAATTGTAGTCAACTGTACATTCCTGTGAATTTATGTTAGAGTAATAGTGCATAGTAACACGCATACAGTGATTCCTCGAGTTACAAACCGCCCTAAATACAAACTTTTCGACTTTCCAACTTCTTTTTTACTCTATTTCGGCTCTGGATACGAAATTGATTTCAATAAACGGACCGAAAAAACCAGAAATATATAATGGAAATTTGGGTATCGAGGTCCAAACTTTTCGAGTTGAAAACTTCAAAATGGAGCGAATTAAGTTCGTGAGTCGAGGCCTCACTGTACTTTGCTTTATAAAATTCTATGTGAAAGAGGATTTTATGAGTGTATAATAATATGGTGTTTATATATATGTGATGTTGTGTAC
>KZ308611.1:545909-557044 GCA_000376725.2 Ladona fulva
TATATATTAATATAATAATGATTATATTTATCTTTCGTATCTGTCGCAACCATACTTCTTTCCGCAAATTCCCTTTCATACTTTCACCAACGTACGTCCCTTTTCTTCAAAATCTGATTCGTCATATACAATCAGCTTTATACCGACCTCTAAAAAATATCAAATAACGTACAAAAAGAGTTTGAGCAAAACTAAGGTAAACGTACAATAAAAGACACGGAAAACAAAATGAAACGATGCGAGGGAAAAATAATATTATGAGTGAATGTAGCATTAAAATATCGATGAAAGGATTTTTAACAATGGAAGTGGGTCTACGATGAATGAAAGGGAGTTTAATTAAGAGGAGGGTAAAAAGGGAGCATTTGAAAAGGGCATTTTAGGTGACGGATGATGAATAGGATAGGGGAGTAGGACTTATTAAAACAGAGCAACAAAAACGCTCTTCTCCATGGTTTTTCGGCGACAAATATGTCTCTAAAGGAGTCTTTCCCCAGATACTCCCAGGTTGCTGGTTTATTATTCTCCCCAGAGTGTTTTGGGTTACATTGTAATACATATCTACGCTCATAACCAGCAAGCCGCCCACTGAGTTGTGGCAGGGGGTATAAAGACCTAGCAAATAACTTATTATTTTTGTTCATTACTATCGCGGTAAAGCGCGTATTTTTAAACGGATGCATATCAGCGTTATTCTCATTTATGTTCATTGTCGGAATGGCCGATAAAGAAGGAGGATCGCATAATATTTATTGTCTCCCGGGAATGCAATAGTCATGAATTTAATAATCTTGATCGAGCCCTAATTTCATTTCGGATTTCCAACCCAATGGCAAAGCATTTTACCCTTCCGTTTAATAAATTTTCTATACATTATAGCTTATGCACACAGAAATAAATCACCCTTCTAACATAATGATCACAATCGTGTAAGTATTTATAAACGTATATTCATATTTATATACATCCTCGTCAGTAGCTATCCATAAGAAATACATTGAGGCGATTTTAAAAATTGATATCATGCACTTTCATTAGATGGAGACGTGAAATCGCGGTATTCATTAGAGGGAAAATGGACTGACTATCACATATCGAAATTTTTGTACGGGTTATATATAGGTTCGACTCCAGATGACTCGAAACTCTTCCATGAGAAATACATGTAAAGTTCATATTTTGATCTTTTTGAGCTCATATTTTGACTTTGTTTTCTTTAGAAAAAATAAATAAGAAGCAAAGGTCCGAGGAAGTATACATTTTAAAACAATTTAAGGCCCGTCATTTTTCGCGGAGAAGTTCGCAAATATAGTGATGATCATTATCGATAGCAATAGAGTTTTGAGAAATTCTCCAAAAAGCCGTAGTTTGCAAGCAAACCAACCATTAAGAAATTCCAACCAGCGGGGGTTATGGTTCTCTGTGGTCGAGCTGATCAAAGTCTTCTCAATACTTATGTTTCTGTTCCGTCAATCGATCTGACATTCCATTTGAAAAGCCAGACATTGGTACATTCAGTTCCTCAATAGATTTGAATGTCGACGTAAGTGCTGTACAGACAACACTTGGGCAAAAAATATAAAAAATTCGGGATGACACAAACGATTCCGAAATATAACTCCAGAAGACTACTCCTTACTATGTTTCTAAAATCGCTCTTTATATTCATTTAATTAAGAGAATTTAATGTTGATACATTCTTTAAACATTCCGGAAGGCATATATACGTATCATTTAAACTAATCCTCAAAGCGCCTAGCTTAACCTTACCGTATGACGCAGAAGTCTCCTAACGGTGAATTGTCCATTAGAGCTTGGACTGCCAAGGGAAATTTTCGCGTAAAACTCCTTTCAAGACAGTCTCAGCGCAAAAATTATGTAAATACCTGCGACAGGCTTAAAAAATACAGTGGAACATCCTTTAAACGGCATGGTAATGTATTCCAAGAAGCTTGCCATGTTTATAACTATTTATACTGTTACGCCGGGTCTGTTCGGTTCAGTATCTTCAGAGAGAGCAAAATTCACTCTGGAATTCTTAAAGGAAGGATCGTACCGAAGAGACCGTATGAAAATGAAGCAAGCACCACGTCCCAAGTGAGTAAGCGTTTGTAAAATGTGCTTTGCGGGTGTAAAAGGTGAACTGGGATCTGAAATAGAGGGATGGAAATGCTGCAGGGAAGTACTTGAGGAAAAGAATATAAGTTCTTAGATTGTGTCGTTGACGGGAAGATTGGACATGAAAAATTCACGAAGAAATGCGTCCTTTCAAATGAATACATGAGTATAAAATAATTTGATTTTCGAGAAAACTCATTTAGTGCCTGTCTCTGGAAATGAATAGAATTTATCTTCAGTAAGATACCATTTTTGATGTTGAACTAGAGAGACGTTTTCAATAGTATTTCCTAAGTTCCGAATGAAATTTAAATTTATACCTCGACCAATTAGTTATAATAATTAATATATGAAGGCTATTCAATTATCTATGAATTAGCGTTGAATATCTTCACTTTAATTGATGTGAAATACAAGTAAAATAATTATTCTTAACCAAATATTTGAAGTAGGGGTCGTAATAACGGTCAAGTATAACGTAAATTGAATAGGAGCAAAATAAATCTGCAATTCATAGATTATTAGCCACTCTGAAAGTACTTTCAGACTTCTTTTCGCTCAATGAATTTGGGTGATATTAAACTTCAAGTGAAAAATACTCTAACGTTTTACTTTCATTCATTTTTACCATCTGCTTTTTATGTTGAGGTCAAATCAATTTCCTTGTAGATGCTATCTTATTGCTGATCTCAGCAGAGAATGAAAAAGGTTTTTATTAATTTCATATTTCAGGAAAAATTGTACATACATGTGCAAACCACAAAAATTTCCGAGTCTTACTTATAAAATTAATAGATTGGGGTCATATATTTCATTGTTACTGGTTAAATGTACAATGTTTTTCACGAACATGACTCCTCAGCCAAGAAAACATGTTTTATATTCTACGTCATATAGTTGAAAAATAGTAAAAGCAGGAATCTGTTTTCTATTCCTATAATGTGAGTCATTGCTTCGTGCGAATTTTCGAGTAATTTAGAAAACCAAAATGACCTTATGCGCATTTATAGGATGTAATGTAGGATGTATAGGATATGAGTTTGTTATATGTACTTTCGTTTTTAAGGTATGCCGATTATTTTATTTGCGGTCTAACAACACTGAACTGTTGCGTTGTGAACTGTTACTTAATTCAAAATTATATGAATTGTATATTCATCATCAAAGACTAGGTTAGGAAATGGAATTCAAGACATATTATAATGAACCAAGGTTTGTTAATCGTGATGTTTTAAGTATGTACCATAAAATCATAAATCAAGTCCCAGAAAGTCAAGAATTAAATACCAGAATCTTAAATTTAAAAAATTATGGCCCGGTATTACAATTTATACTTAAAACGGACCTTAATTTAAGTTCACTTTAGAACCTGGTATTATAATGTTTTGTTAGAGTAAAAATGAAGATTATAGAGATCAATTATAATCTTTAACTAAGGGATTAACTAAAAGTTTCCCAATCACTACCATTCCTACACCTCTATATAGTAGAAAAGAATAAACAAATCAAAAAATCATAAGTAGTACTAAAGTAGAAATCAATATTCGTACCAATTTTAATACATTTCCGACGACTTTCAAATCAAATCTGTCCTAATTTGGTCCTGATGACACCACAACATATAATTTGCAACAAAATCTTTTGTAAAGATGTATTTCTTAACTATTGTACATTTGAGACTTTTTATCCCTTAAACAAACACCCGCCACTGAAAGATAGAGAATAAAGCATTTCATGAACCGGGGAATGGTCATATTTACATTGAAAACAAAGATCTGCAGAGACAGCGGGAGGTTATTTTTTGCCTCGATATTTTCAGCATTCTTTCCCCAGCGCTAGCCTTATCGGAGGACATTCCTTCCTAGTAGTAGGCTCTTCAATTCAACTCCCAAGGGTCCCTCTTTCAAAGGGGATTGGTATGGAGAAAGGCAAAAAAGGGCAAAATAGAGTTCGCAGATAGAGCGAAAAAGGTGGCGAGGACGAGCGTGTGAAGGGATTAAAATCGTGTATGCAGGGATAGATTTGCAAGGGAGGCGTAGGAAAAAGTCTACGTCGGAAGATAAAAAAGGGAGCTGGGGTTTTAAGGGAGATTTTCTTTGGGGAACGGTGGCAGCACGCTGCGGATCACAGGAATATTTTAAGGATCTTATGCGAGAAAGGGTACCTAAACGATTTCTTATTAATCCTTCAAACTGAACACACACCCGGCTAGCTGATAGTACTACGGAGATTAAACCCGCGAAATTCGCGAAGAGGAATATTCGAGACGAATTTATGCGATGAAAATTAAAATTTCAAACCTCTCCCGTCGCGCAATGAAAATTGATACGGAATGAAGCGTAGCACAGAGGACTAGAATCCAAAAAAGCTGGCCCAAAATGGTTTTTCTGAGTCCGGGATTTGTAACTTTGCATGGCCTTCTTGAGTGAATTTTGCATACGACATTCAATTATTTACGTTGATTTTTGCGCACTAAAATCACACGGGTCGAAGTCGACTTGATTTTACAAAAATGCTCGTCTTCATTTTTAACGAAATTCTTCAACTTGAATCCATTAGAGAAACATAAAATGTGAATCATTGTCATTAATGTTTCCTTTATATTTCATGGTATCCATAATAAAAATGAAATATTTACGCAATTTATAAAACAAAATGTCGGACTTTCATTTTAGACCATATTTTTACCTAAGATGAGGAGAGATAAAAAGGACTGATTTACAGTGGCTAACCCATATGAAAACATTCCTTGAAACTTTGAAGAGATTTTGCAACAAAATGTTGCGACAGTTAGCGACGCCAAGAATTGAATCGACTTTTCGACAACACTGCAAGGTCCAAATGGGAACACCGTCCTCACTGATGCTCTCGAGCTAGAGAACTATTACGGACCAGCTTGCTTCCAAACGGTACGTTATATGGATTATGAGCAGAAGTTATACCCTATTCATATTTTAGGTAAAACTGCATGCTAGGATTTCCAATGCCAAAGGCTGTGACGGAGGAAAAACTAAAATATTTTAAGAGGTAGGTACGAGGTATCCATAATAAAAATGAAATAGTTACGCAATTTATAAAACAAAATGTCGGACTTTTATTTTAGACCATATTTTTACCTAAGACGAGGAGAGATAATAAAAAAGACTGATTTACAGTGGCTAACCCATATGACAACATTCCTCGTACGCTTATCACGTCATATTTTACTGCTTATTATGTAATATTCCTATTTTTAAACCAAAGACTGGTATTCAACGTTTTAAATGCATCAATAAAAAGAAAATTCACTATTTTATTTTAATAAAATAATACATATAAATTCTGGACGCAGTTTATTTTAAACTACCTTAGATGAAAAAATTGAAAGAGAAGAAGTCCACAGCAACCAGGAATCGAACCCGGGTCCCCCACATTCCTGTGCTCTGTCCTCTAATCTACCACGACAGAACGATCCCTCCTTCAATTTCTTTGTCTAAGATCGTTATAGCGTAGAAGACAGAGCACCCGCACGGAGAATAGGGGACCCGGGTTCGATTCCCGGCTGCGGCAGACTTTTTCTCTTTAAATTTCTTCATATAAATTCAAGCATGTGAACCATGCGTTTCTCATCGCTCATCTTTAAACTACCTTGTTAACAAACGTAATAAGAGCAAAGAAATGTGGAAGAATAAACAATATGTTGAAAGAAACTGCATTTTGATGGATCAAAGCTATATTCAGCACATATTTTTCAAATTGACTTGGAAAATACTTGATTATGAGACACTTGAGACCTCATTATGTGAAGTTAATGAAAGAAACTGAAGATTACTTGTCCCTTTGTGTGATTCTTGGGTACAAATCGAAGAGGGCAATTATGATAATTTAAAGGTATGCTATTCTATGATCTTTATCGCATAAATCTTGCAGTTGTATTGATCACGAATCTTCATTTCTGCAAAGCATACGATACTATTTTTATTTAGTATGACACAATTTCTTATAGGATTCGAATAAGTGTGTAGATTCGAAAACTAACTGAAACCAACCGAGAAATGTGGGTTTCAAATTAAGCTATTTTAACTTTGGAGTAAAGATTAAAATTTGTGTCGATCATCGCCGTTAAGATGTTTTCGTTCTCTTTTTATGAAATTAAAAATATTCTTATGAAGTTTTCGTGAGATATAGCTATGGTAACAGTTGTAAAGATTTGCTTGTTTGCTATTTCTCTTTTAACGTTAATTTCAGTAATTATCTTCCGTATTCATAAGGTGTTTCTGAAAAATACCACTTTGTGAAAGCCTGAAATTTAACTCACGTCAAAGGGAAATGAAACCCCTTTCTACATCAACCGCTAGTAGTACGGGTTTTGCCTTGAGGTGATTATCCTGACTAGAGAGTTATTTATTCATCTCTCAGGAAGCTGGTTAGTGCCTAACCAATTTTCCTGCTACCCTAATTGGATGTTGACTTCCTTATTCTAAGCACTCAAATCTTCTTTCATCCACACAGGAAAAAGAAATTTCCTTATTATGTGTCAGGACTTTTCCGTATAAATCTCTTCTCTTGTTATCCCCCGGAATATTGTATTTTTAATCAACAAGAGAGAGTCTTTCGTGAGGATTTTTTTCTAATTCAGATAGAATTGTTTTCTCAAAGTCCTAGGAATGTATTCAGATGTACTCTATTGCCGTTCTTGTCTTCATACCTTGATTAATGGAATAATTGTCACTTGTTTCTAGGTTGGGAATAAAGAAAAAAGTATCTTTCATTTACTCACATCCCAGTCTTGCTAATCGATGAGATAATACGTAGGCTACTGAGGTATGAGTGGTCCAGAATGCACGTTATCCTTCGCTTTAATACATGATATAGAAAGTGTCATTTGCACTGTCATTGTGTCGTAGTTTCGTGGATTTGTTCCACTCATAGCATTCTAGTTCAGTGAAGAAAGTAAGTAACTACCTCACAAGCCATCTTTTTGACAAGTAAACCTCAATCCCTCTCTAAAGCTTTTGGTAATTAATAATGGAGAGGATGACCACCCATCCAGGATGAAGGCTGAAGACTTAAATAGAGGACGCAATGTACATACATTAGCTTTTCTTCTAACTCTGTAGACCAATGGAATAATGGCCAGTAGAAGGAGAAAATTTTTTAATATTACCCTCCAAAAAGTTATATAATTTTTACCATAAAAGAGTGATGCTCTTAAAGAGATATCATAAAATAAAATAAACCCTCCATCTCCTTAAATTTGCTTGATTTTCTATCATTAATATCTAAGGAAAAATACATCGTAATTATATCTAAACGACTTACAAATGAAGTGGACTGGTGATGTTACGATTCGAAAAATGATATTGAATACTTCTCAGTCGTGTGTTGCTTTTCGATGAAATTTCCGGATATCCAATCTACCTTTCGGTAAGTTCACGTGCCTTAATATTCTCTATCGAGTCATTTCTTTCGTTTCCTAGTAATTTACTCCACTCTTTACGCCTCCTAAGATCGATTGTCTTTGAACGTATAGGCAACCTAGAAAAGTTTTGAAAGAGTGATATTAATGTGTTATATTAGTGAGTAGCAAATAACTGCTAAAAACATCAAGGATAAACCTTTATCCTTGGTTATTCACAACTTATTAGAATAATTTTGATAAATGGTCAAGTGTAACATTTCCATATACAATGAATAAGACAGCCATTTCCATTACGTCACTTGAAAATAACACTTTTTTCGGTAATGGTCTCCTTCAGTAATCATGAAGTAGCACATATGGTCACATACGAATCGTGGCCATATTTTTATTCAATAAACGAACTGGACGGCAATTTCTGTGGAATGCCGTCACGGGAACAAATGGATCGTAGCTTTCGATTTGAGGGACGGCCCTTCGTAAAAAATGCACTACGGCGATGAAATGTTAACAGGGTTTCGAAACGTTATCGCTCGGAGCAAGCGCTGCTTCGTGAACGATGGTCTGCATGGATGAGATTTTATACATTCTCACTTTTTCCCCACTTTCGGTTCATGAAAATATGTAACGCAACGAGCATACTCAATGCAGAACGTCATGCCAAAAATTTCTTTCACTTCCAAAGTTTCCCACTCTCAATCAATATTGAACATTAACTTAAAATATCAGATATAATTATTGTACTTCAACATTTTTATTTTGTTAAGATGATATACGTAATGCAATTAAGTAAGTCTTGTTTCCCAACGATAAAAGAGCATATTTGATTTTACTGAAAATTTTACATACAAATCTATTACATAGTGAAAATGATATAACTACAGCAATTTCAGTGAACGACTCTGTGTACTTATAAATCAAAAGATTACTTCGACAAAGCAAAGCATTTGAGGTATTAATTTAATTATAATTATAACAGAACGCAACGGAATATTTAAACATCGATTTCCGTCGAAAAACAAGCATCGATAAAGTCACTGTACATAAATGAAAACAGGTCAATATTTAAAGAAATTTAGGATTATCGATAGAACAAATATGCGTTACCCGGTAGTGATTTTATTTAGGATCTTAGTATTTTATTTTCCAGCCATTTGTTAAAACCGTTTTCTCCAATCAGGAAAAATAAAAGCTAGCAAACTGAAATAACCAGCCCTGAAGAGTGCACACTTTTTAAAACTTCAATAGTTTGAATATGTTTAAAGTTGAAAGATGACTCCTTAAGTAAACTCCAGCAGTTTCAGTTTTGCAGATAAAATTCAGATGAAATTTTGCAAAAGGTAAGGTATAAGAAACATTTCCAAACATTAACGGTTATTTGTTAATCCTAAGATGACATATATTGATGAATGGTATTAATTTACTCCGTAATACCTATGTTTTTTTAATTTATGTCATGTAATTCTAACCTACCATAAAACTGACCTAAACCTGAGAATGATTTTCCGTTTAATTTAGAGTACGATACTCATCGGGGATGTTTTAGCTAAAATCACCTTGGATAAATTTTGAACTCCATTACTGTTCGCGATTGTTAGAATAATTACATTTTATAGTATAACTAGGCGTGTTCTGGATAATTTTCTACTCACCGTTGATATATAGTTGCGATATTAATGCTAAGTATCGAGTGCGATGTTTTTAAACCTGAAGTTCCTGTTACTTTTTGTTTAATTTTTTGAATTACTGACTGTCCACGGATCGTAAGCCTATATTAATAGATTATATAAGAATAGAAAATTATAATAAGTTTATATAATAGAATAGTATAATAATATATTAATAACGATAATAAAATACGAAACCTTTCATCGCCCTGGTGAATATTGCTACAAGACTCGTGTTTAATTTAAACGCACAGTCTCCGCAGCAGTGAAAACATGATTTGGATTTTTTCTCGGGAATCTTCAGATTTTGCACCTTTGAGATTCTTTCCTTTCGACACTGGCGCGGTAAAGCTCGAGAGATCCCTGCGAACCTGTTCCATCTTTGATAAGAGAAAGATACGAAGCATTTCGGCTGCTAAAAATTTTACGGCGAGAGCCGATCGAAAGGATCCAGCTTTTTCCAGCGCCGAATACCCTGTTTGCCTCGCATTGAATAATTTCTTGACGTGCCAAGCAAATTAACGACCATTCCGAAAATAGACCGGGTGCTGACTTACAGATTACATATTGGAAACCAAACACTGCGATGGCAGGAAAGGAAAATAGAATGCGTCCGCGTTCGAATCAGGAAAGATTAAAGCTTTTGCAAGCTTTGCGCCTTATGTGGTACGTGCTCAGCAACTACGGTGTAAATTTAAAATAAGGTCCTTATGATTTCAGCAACTTGATTGAGGTTTTGTCAGAACTTGAAATAGTGGTATTGTAGGCTAAATTTAGTAGCCCCATTGGAATCAAACCCGGCACAGCTTTCACAAATGGTGAACGCGCTAACCACTTAGATATTTGGTAGCCCCCTTTTTTAAGCAATCCAAAAGCATTGCTACCGGTACAAGTCACTCTTAACTCGATCTATTCATCACCCTATTTAATAGTTGTACATATTTTCCAGCATTTCTATCTCTTCGCCGTTTTCTTGTTATAACTATCTTTATGTCGTTTCCTTCATGTCATGCTTTTTAGTTCATATTTCTATTTATTTATTGTGTTTAAAACTTACTTTTAATGTATTATAACCATTTTATTTCCTGTTTGTGTCGAATAAATTATTAGGATCGAGGAAATGTAAATTTCTAAGCACGGAAGAGCCGTGCTGCTATATCCAAAGGAATAACAGGTGTGAAAAATATCACAAAAGCATTCCCAAACACAGTGAAAGAGACGCGGCATTTCAGGTTAGTTCAGTGGTTAGTATGCCTGACCAGAAAGTGGGAGACCTGGGTTCCAATCCCTATAACGCTATTTTACACACCTGTTATTCCTTGAAATAATTTTCTATTATTATTTACAAAAAAATCAATAAAATCTGCAACCGATTCTCATTAGAGCTCTGCATTTTCTGCCATTAAAAAGAAAAAGAGCAACAAATTCACATAAGAGGAAACACTTGGAGATTTTTTTAACGAAAACTCAATTCTATTCCTTTTTCAGAATATTAAAACATTCTGCGACGAGAAATACAGAGAGGGTAATGGACTTCGATAAAATGCTTTCGGTGACTTTAGAGAATGCGGGGCTACGTTTATCTGAAATTCCGAAATGATCAGGCAATTTTTCACTCCAAAAATCGAGGCAATCGCTTAGCCTATCCAATCTCCGCTGTAGCACGGATTATCATGCTCGCTTAAGCCCTTCGATCTAAAGCCCGACTTTTGTGTATTGAACCAAATGACGAACTGTCGGTCGCTTTCTCAAGTCTAATGTACAGTCAAGCACCGTTTCCGTTTTTTCCATAATCCCCAAGGATCGCCCACTGATTTTTCTCGTTAATAACAAAACTCGATTTTCGGCCATCAAAATCAATATCTGACTTGGCATTCACTTTTTCATAATACATCGTTTCAGTGGGTTATTTTCATTCGTTGCCGAAGAGAATCACCCCCCCCCCCCCCCCC
>KZ308611.1:584711-679434 GCA_000376725.2 Ladona fulva
T
The DNA here is from genome assembly GCA_000376725.2 of Ladona fulva. Classification (NCBI taxonomy): domain Eukaryota; kingdom Metazoa; phylum Arthropoda; class Insecta; order Odonata; family Libellulidae; genus Ladona; species Ladona fulva. The sequence continues at coordinate 584,713 of KZ308611.1, forward strand.
TGGGTGGAAATTAGCTCACCCCCACCGTATCTCTGTGGAGTAATAAGAAGGCTGGGTTGGATACTCAACTTCGTTACCACTAGCTACGAAAAGCTCAAAAGAGGGAATGAGGTTTATAGGCAAGATGAGGAGTGAGGCTGTTTGCTCATTGTTTACTTCACTGTGTCGGGATGTTAAAAAATCTACCTGCGTGCATTACAATGACCCAATATATGACACCTTTTAAAGCTTCTATTACAACTACGTTAACACCGTATAAGCCTTCATTTGACGTATGCTAAGTTGTGGAAACGCCTAACATTCATACTGATGTAGCTCTCATTGTTTTCGCGTATTGTTTTTGGAAAGAATGAGTTCCTAAACCGACTTGCCTTACCATCTAATTCTTCTGAGTTACGCTCATTGTCGATTCCTCCGAATTAGCAGGGGTGTGGTACCGTAACACCTATTACGACTTTCGCAAAAGTACTATCAATTTCATATAATTCGATAAGGTTTTACCAAATTGAGTGCCATTGACAAGCAAATACTGCTTAACAGGACATAATTGGATTAGAGCTATTATTTATATATTCAGTACAGTTCTCGTATAAAAATGCGTCATTAAATGTTACTTTTGTATAAATAATCTTACATGCCACAGGAGGTAACACTATAATTTTAAATTCTGTTGATGGCTAACAGGTGAGTAAAAAAGTTACTCTTATAAAATTTCATATTCATGGAGAAGATATTTTACAATTTGGCACTCTTTATTACACATATTGTGGAAACTCCTCTACCAAAATGCATGTGTGGTTACCTTTGTGTAATGTTTTTCTGTTGCAAGTGACTCTCTTTTTAAGTATGCAAAATTATCCATTTTATGTTACTGATGATATTTACTTCTATGTAAAGGAACTTGGAGATTTTTTTCGTGAATAATGTTCATTGAATTTTGTACAATTATACGTAATTAAAATCAATTATAAATTAATTATTAAAAAATTAAAAAGCTCTCATGATCGCCATGATCAAGAACCAGAAATTAGAATGGAAGATACAACTTTGCACAATCCTTTCGCAAAATATGAATGAAAATTATTCCAAGTTTTTCCTTTCTATTTGGCAAAGTCTAGACCGATAAAATTAACTTCCCCTAGCAATATATTAGTTTAGAATTTATTAATATTTACTTGTATTTTCTGCTTTGTATCCACTAGCATTAGATCACGTATCTACCTACAGAAAAAATTCCTATAATGTGCTAGCAGGAATCCACCCCTTTCATCTACCCTTAAACGCGCGACTTTTACGATTTTTTTTACAACACGAAGATTAAGGACGAAAATCTTGTTTTGATGCCACCGTAAACAGACTGCTCTAATGTAAATTTCAGCGTAACAGGACACCGGAATAAAGAAGGGCAACTTTCATCGTAGTTGCCGAAACAAACTCGAATAAGGAGTCGCAAGGCATCACCATTTCCCTTAGGAGTGAATTGTGTTGCTAGTCGAGCAACTCTGCACCGTAACCGGAAAGGATAGCTGCTCCTTCGCTATCTTCCCTGCGTCACTATAACTTCGAATCAGTCGCGAAGTTCGTAAAGAACTTTGATATTTTCTCATCCGTTCTAAATTCCACACGAGGATACGGTTTTAACGTAACTGACTATCCCAAAATAACTGAGATTTGAAATATCTAAATATAGATTTTGTCCCGATTCTTTGACGACATTTGCTTTCAATTCTACAGAATGAATTTCGTTCGATAAGCCATTCTTGCGTTTCCATTCCAAAGAAAATGAAATTCTCCGCTGTTCTCAGCTAAAAAATTTAAAGAGAAATGTAGCTTTAGATCGTTGAAAAGAAATATCAAGCAACTTCTTCGGTGAATAATATATTTGCTTGATATTTTCATAGAAAAACACTCAAAGAAAGTAATTTAACAAGATATCCTAGTTGACTATCTAAAAACGTATTTCCTTCTAAAACTGGCATTACAAGGTACACTTATGTCTCGATTATATCAAAATATGAACACACCAGATAAATGAATTCAGATATTTTCTGATCGATTCATCTGATTTCTTACTCTTTAACAAGGTACTTTTTACTTTGAAATTTAGTTTCGATATACCGTATATACTCATATATAATATGCATTTTTCATGAAAAGCAGAAATATACGTGGGCATAAATTTTCCATCGTATTACGAGAGATCAAAAATAGACCTAAAACCTTACTGAGTCTCATACGTATACACAGTAAATCAAATCACCTTAATTGAAGTGACGGAATACAGCGAAAGAATCAGGGTTTCGGCAATAAAAATTCCTGACTTGAAAGATTTATTGTAAATTTATATCGTAAACAGCTTTTCATAAATTTGTTACACTTTGATATCTTTGAATACTTTATAGGTTTTAGTGCAACACAGATATCCGAGACAAGATTTAATTCGATCCCAAAATTTCGCTTCTACATGAAATAACTTAAGTCATGAATATTTATTCTGGATGAAGAGGAAAACGATAGGCGAAAAGAAGAAATCTTTCAGTAATGTATTAGAAGGTTAAATATCTACATTTCTAGCTATTTACTTTCTAAAAGGAAATATGTAGGCAATCTAACGAATATTTGAGAAAGATATTGAGATAAGATAAAAAATTAAATGACCCCGAGGCAACTTAACATCGAAATGATTGAATATCAAAATTACCACCTTTAATGATTGAATATCAAAAATGTCCTTTAACTTAAAAGTCGAGTCATACTACTAGCATCAATTACACAATCCAATAAAAAGTTTAGTGCGCCAAACACATACATAACTAAGCTATATTTACGGAAAAATAGCAAGTAAAAGCCGTCATAACCACGGATATGGTCAGGAAAAAGATATGTGTTCTAACTGCTCACATTTTTACATTAATACTGCAAATATGGAAAGCTTATACTAGACACAGTTTCCATAAGAATTGAAAATTTTCAATTTTTTTCTGATACGACAGAGGTTTATGAGTTTAACGTAGAAAAAGTACTCTCAAATGGTATTCTCAGTCTGAGGTCCAAAGATAAGCGGCCAAAAGTATGCAAGAAAGAACTGAATAAAGTAAGGCCAAGTTTTTTTAGAGTAGCAATCGTAAAATCAAAGAAAAAATTGGCTGAAATTATCACAAATCGCATTAAGTTAATTTTGGAAATAAATTAAGATTTTCTTGAATGTCATCAAATCAATTGAAGCGTATTTTATTTCAACAAAGATTACAAGAGAGCGTATCCTAAGGTTGCTCTCTGAGATTTTGAGCGAAATTGGAAGAGCTTCCACTGGAAAGAGAGGGAACGGGTTTTTTGAAAATGGAACGGGTGAGGGAGAAGCTTATCAGGTTGGAAAGATTATTGGGACGGCGAAGGGCAACGCGAATTAGATTGGGATCGGATGATCCAAATTAGATTTGAGGCAGTGGCAACATTTTATTTCTGGCCTGAAATCTCATCAGGACAGGACAAGATGACTACCTTTCATGCCCGTCAACAAAAAGGAAATACGAAACACTTTTTTCCAATTTTTTAAATGTTCTTCACAGCTGCTGGAAAAAGGGTATTCGATAATAATACAATTTGTCAATTAATCTGTAATGTCTAGTTATATTCTCTTACACTTATGGGTGTAATGAATTTTTAAATTCCATTAAGGTTACTATTGAAGAGATTGGAATCAAATTTCGAATAAATGAGTAACAATTTCAGCAACTTTTTCGTATTGTCAACCACTTTCAATTCTTACTAGTGAACCAGGCTAACTGATTCAAACTTTTTCTATTTAACGTTCAATTCATCAGAGCAAAAGCGGCCGAGGATAGAAAAAACTGNATACAATATTTAATAGTGAATTTAATGTGTTCATTTATTCATAAGAAATTGATAAGAAACCATACATTACATAATAAAATGTATGGTTTCTGAAATCAGCGAGCACAACCATATTTTCCGGAGTTTTTCAAATCTTTCATTTAGCTTCCTGTGTGCAGAAACACCGAGGGCAGGCGACACGAAGAATTTATAGACCTTTCCAAAAACCTTATCCAAGGTTACCCAAGTATTCCCTTCATCTCTATGATTTTGAATGGACGCTGACACACTGTTACTCATCCCTATATATTCTTCTTCAAAAATTAAACGAAGATCGCTAAATTTCTGTTAAAAAAATCCGATCTTTTAAATCTGTTGTCGTTATGACGATCATTCAATGTCTGAAAAGCCCAAAAGTGAACCTCAAATCCCATGCATACATATTCAGTTAAAAATATGGCAAGCCAAGAGGTTGGGCGATGGTTTTGAAAGTAAATGAGGACTTAATCGGAAGAATTTATGCAGACCTTTCGTGTCCATGCAAATAAATCAAGAGACCCTGAGTGAAACGGAAGGCTTTCCCCATGAAGAACATGTTGCTAACTTTAATTAACGTGCTTTTAAGAGCCCGAGGTTAGCTTCCTCTAAATTTTGTTTTGGATTGTTCTTCCAAGATTGTTTTATTGAAACCTAAGAACATTGACAACATAGATACGGGTTCGTTACAACATCAGCCGTGTTCAATCCAACTTCGGATGTAGGCCTACCCAAGCGTTTTCCAATTATCTCCATTCTGAGCTTCTCATTGCTACGTTACCCCTAGATACTACTTGATGAAGTCTATGTCATTTATTCTTCTTCTTGTCCTCTTCAGATCTATAATCGAGAGCTTTTGAGTCCATCGGTTATCGTTGCACCTTGCCACATCTCTGGCCTAAATCCATTACAGTGATTTAACTTTATCTATGATGTCTGCCACACCTGTCATCTTCCTCACCCAGGTGTATCTCTTCATGAGAATCCCATCATAAATCGTTCAATACTTCTTTGCGTTCTATGTTGTGGCTGCGTTTAATACACAAATCTCACTTCCACGTATATGTGAGACTTGGTATACTTTTAATGATACAATTACAACTTTCACTGACATATTAAAAAATAGGGCTGAAGTTTTCAAGAGCCTGGTATAAGCAGATAATTAAATGATGAAATCTTCAAACCGTAAATATTCTCCTAAAAGCCTGCTGATCGGAAAGCATAATGACGGCCATAATAAATTCTCGTATTAAATCCTTAGATACAATTGGAGTTCGTTAAATAGCCGAATAAACGTAGAAACAAAAAATTATTCCACATTTAATTCTTAACATAACTTTTTCATCTACATACTGTAAAAGGAGAAAAATTTGGCGCACAACATAAATCATTTATATGACTGATTTGATAGCAATAGAAAGAAATATTTTGATGAATAATAGAATGCACAGGAAAAGTTTCCACTTGACACAATATTTTTGAGCATACTTTATTATAACTTTTCGAATATAAACGTCTTCAAATTTCCCATTTTATACTTTGTGGCAGCTCTCAATTTAGCTGTCTTTTCAACAAACTATTATGTAATTTTGATTTAAAAAATATTTTTTAAGTTTAAAATTAAATCGATTCAAATATTTTCACAATTATTGAGTAAATCGATAATGAAAAAAAATGTGATGGGGAGTAATTAGACAAGAAATTAAACACATTGTTCATTAACCCGAAGGATGATTTATCCGAATGTGTTTTCACTCGAAAGTCTGTTTTATCGGGAACAAGTTATTCAGATCAGTTTAATGCTGATTGTAAAATGAAAAAACTCAATATGCCAAGGTGTTACCTCGAGAAAGTAATGGGAATTGAACTTTTTTGAAAGCTTCCGTAGACATTTTTTCTCTATGGAATTGGGCAAAGAAGTTTAATTCCTTATTAGTGAAATTGGACATTTCGTTATTTTCCCGTATCATTTTGTTTGCACTGGTTTCGTAAATAGGTCCAAAGAAAATTTTACTCGTTCAAGTCACTTCCCATTGTGTCATATTTTCATTTTCCGTATTACAGGAGGATTCCAGAAAGGGTTCATAAAGATACCCTCTGTATGTGGTTTAAGCAAATGACTTCAATTTAGGAAGGCGTGAATGACTTTTAATCAAAATAAAAGGAGGAACATACGGAAAAGAAAGGCAATTTGAGAGCCAACTTTAGGTCTAGGGAGAAACGGACATGAAAAAAGGCTAACGGGATCGGGACTCGAACCATGGTCTCCCAATAACCGGTTGGTTGCTCTATGATATATGAGCTATCTGGCCAGAACATTTCTCCGTGCCAGTTGGCTTGTAAGCAAAGGCACTAAAACTCTCCCAAACGCAATGGAGAAATGTTCTTGCCGGATAGCTCAATGGGTAGAGCAACCAAACGGAAATTGGGAGATCCGGGTTCACGTCCCATCAGACTATTTTCACGTCCGTTTCTTCTTGGGATTTTTCCTAGGTGCACGCCTTTACGTGACTAGTCACCTTATTCCTTTTCCCTTTAGATATAAGATAGTAATTGATTTATAAGCTATTAAACGTACAAAAGTTTCGTATATGTGGAGGTAAGAATTAAACTGATATGGTAAAGCGCAATTTTGTGGAAAGGTACCATATCCAAGAGGAAAACAACCTCGTAATTTCTGCAGATTAATATTTATTTCTTTTAGGATCGTTCATTTCTAGACATTTTCAGAACAATCACGGAACAAGTCGAAAGAAATATTAGTTCTGGGGAAATACAATAATCTTGAAAACAATGATTGATGCAATAGCAGACTAGAAAATACAATATTTAATAGTGAATTTAATGTGTTCATTTATTCATAAGAAATTGATAAGAAACCATACATTACATAATAAAATGTATGGTTTCTGAAATCAGCGAGCACAATCATATTTTTCGGAGTTTTTCAAATCTTTCATTTAGCTTCCTGTGTGTAGAAACACCGAGGGCAGGCGACACGAAGAATTTATAGACCTTTCCAAAAACCTTATCCAAGGTTACCCAAGTATTCCCCTCATCTCTATGATTTTGAATGGACGCTGACACACTGTTACTCATCCCTATATATTCTTCTTCAAAAATTAAACGAAGATCGCTAAATTTCTGTTAAAAAAATCCGATCTTTTAAATCTGTTGTCGTTATGACGATCATTCAATGTCTGAAAAGCCCAAAAGTGAACCTCAAATCCCATGCATACATATTCAGTTAAAAATATGGCAAGCCAAGAGGTTGGGCGATGGTTTTGAAAGTAAATGAGGACTTAATCGGAAGAATTTATGCAGACCTTTCGTGTCCATGCAAATAAATCAAGAGACCCTGAGTGAAACGGAAGGCTTTCCCCATGAAGAACATGTTGCTAACTTTAATTAACGTGCTTTTAAGAGCCCGAGGTTAGCTTCCNAACCTTCTCCAAGAATCTCCTTCAAGACTAGTTAATTATTGCTTTATCGTTGTCATGTTTTTTGATTGTCAGTAATTCGCAATTAAATAGTGTTAAGAATGTGTTAGACAAGATTGAGAATCAAAATGATTGATGGGAGACACTCTATTGATCTGTTTTCGGACATTAGTGTGAGATTAAACAGTTTCCTCCTTACTTTATCACAATAATAACAATGATCCCGCACGTATATTTATTAATTCAAAATCAGTAGCTTCTCAAGCGAGCTCATTTATGGACACTCTTGAAGTAGGAAGCTTTGTTTCCGAATTGCGCATAGGGTAATTCCTGGAAATCTGTAACCCAAAACTTCCCGTTTGTTTCCAAACGCAAGTTCCATCTGCCGAAACACGATTTACGAGTATTTTTTAAATTATAATAACGCAGAATGAATCTAGAAGGCGAGAGGTAAAAACTTTTACAAAATCACAGAACCCTAAATTGAGTCTGAAATGAAAGGTAGGAAACTCCCTCTCGGTGTCACGGATTTGGCCCAAGATATTCTCTAACAGGCCACTTTTTGTGAGCAATGCAATTGAAAAATTCATTTGATGTGCTTCCCAATAAGGGGTGCGTACTCAATTTAGGGCGTCGTAATACCGCAAAATGGGCTAGAGACGACCGTAATCAATGAATGGATGGGCGAATTACTTGTTTATCGCTCACAATAATGAAAACGCTCGTACATCACTCTATAAATTTCATAACCCCAAACATTTAGCTTTAGAATGTTTATGATTAGGGTGATTAGCGAGAATCGGCCAAAATTTTTGATGAATAAGAGAATTAAAACGAAATAATTTGCAGCCTGGGCAATAATTTACCTTATTCGACCGCAGTGGAGGTATTATTATAGTGGTATTTCCCAAAGATAAACATTTGGCCATTCTTGGGCTATTAAAACTCATTTCAACACAATCAGCAATTTACATTTCATTAACTTCCTAAATTAATTTACTTTAGATTTGTAAAATTTTTATTTATCGTATTATATTTTATTAATATTCTTTATTACGTTTAGTTGAATTTTCATAGAATTTTACTACGTACTTTAACTGTGGTGTATAATTTATTGGTAATGTAAATGCAATTTAAAGTGTATATTATTTGAATGTCGTATATATGCAATGGTTATATTTCTAGGTCATGCTGAGGGGATCTGTCTTCATAACATTTAGTTATTACCTTCAGGTTTTTCACATCCCATTCTTTTTAAGTGTATTCCTACTGTGGTTCTTCCTATTAATTTTAGCTATTTCAATTACCATTTATTATTTTTACCGGATAGTTATTTTTATTTTACAGTGACACTTGGGTCGACGGAGGAGCAGTCTTTGAAGTCTCAATCTTGCTCAAAATAAAGAATTGATTGATTTTTAGTTTATATATGTAAATCAGACAGGCAGAAAAGTATGTCCTAGTAAACTAAGCAACCGAACGTATTCGTAACATCAAATATAGCTCAGATTCTAAGCTCAGCACTCGCTCTAATTTCACACGAGGCTAAACCATTCATCCAATTCCTGGAAGAGGAAGAATACACGACGAGGAAGAGGCCGAACACGATGCTGAAAATCAAGAATCTGCGTAACAATACGAACGCCGCGGAGGTGAGATGACTGACAAATGATCCTCGGGAATAAAGACAATTATCCGAGCAAAAATAGCTCCAAAGGGAGGAAAACTTTCTCCTTCCACTTTTATCGACGTCGTTCCCGATTTCCTCTATTCCCATTTCCCGGTTATATTCTAAGGCCTTTTTGGACAACGGCCAAGCAACCCTCTTTCCTCTAAAGCTCTTCCCTTCCAAGCAGATTTACTCGGAATTCTCTGCCTTCCTTTCTCGCCCTTGCTTCTTCTTCAGAATAGACATCTCATCTTTCTTTATTTCCATTTCACCGCTTTTCCACTGCCTATCCTATCTCCTCTGTAACGGGATAAGTCGAACTCCTATTTCATCGGATAAGTAGCAAACACATATGGTATTAAGCAAGAAATCCTTTACGATCATCTATAACTTTTTATATTTTGTATTAAGTATCCTAATGGTGCGCAATCCTCACACCAGCTGTAATTTTTACTAGAATCAACAGCTTTGGCCGGGACTTTCTGGTAGGATTCCATGAAGCAACAAGGAAAATTCGAACTTTTACAAGCCGCAATACTTTCTGGAAGACGACCATTGTTTCGACTCAAGAAGTCATCATCAGCTGCAGAGAATCATTTTTATTATCTTTGCCGTCATTCAAACCGATATTGAAAAAAATTGGAAGTTTTACTTTTCCGAAGGTAATTTCATGTAGCAAAAGATTACATATCGGAAATGAAATATGCGTGTTTTCAACTTATAGCGATAAAATGTCCCCAGTGAAGCAAGACATGATGACGAATCAGGTATATTCATTGTTCAAACGATAAAACGAGAAGGACATTGAAAACGAGGGTGACATAGCTAGAAATATAAAAGATATAACAGTGCGGAGTTAACAAAATTAATAGCACTATGCGCTAAATCAACAGGAATCTCAACATGTGAGGGTCGCAATAAGTTTTTCTTAAAAATTAATTAAAGAAAGATTCATTATTAATATTACATGCCTCACTGTTGATTCTTACTGTATCAGTGAAAATAAACTAAATATAGCCGGGCGAGGGAGAAAGCCTAAGTAAGAATCTTTTTTACGTGTACTGCACGAGGAACGTGAGAAATTATCGATGTGGCACTTGCCACTGCAAGGGCAAATAAATATCATGACCATCTTGAGTATCACGAGTGTTATGAGTACTTCTTTAAAAAAAAATAATATGGCACAATTAGCCCTCCATTACGGTGAAAACTATTATTTCTCAAGAATTTTCTCAAGCTGAACGAGAAAAATAGTTCTTTTTTGGATAAATCGTATTTTTATTGAGAATGAGTGTGTAAAATATTATGGAAAGCCAAATATTCACGGATATATTTAATCAATAAGAAAGAGTAATTATTGATGAACTAAAAGAAAAACACTTTGTAATTGTATAAGACACAAGGACTGGTGCCGGCTAAGATGACATTTTAGTCGAAACTGGTCGTTGAGTTGTAACTAATGTAGAAATTACGAATATTTTTTTCTCATAATTCATTATTTCTTTCCACGAAGTCCATCCAGCGATGATAGATTATAGAACCTACCTCCCAAGCCATAAATATCTAAATACATATTGTATATCTTATTATTTTCTAATGTTAAAAGAATGAAAATTCATTTGCTAGTAGTTATGCCAACGAATTTAACAGGCAACGAAGGTTTGCCGTATTTTCTCGAATCTTGTTATAGAAGTCACGTAGGGGGAAAAAAATAACGTAATTATAACAGCAAATAGCATGTAACGCATGCTACGTGGTGGAGCACGGTACATTTCCCAACACGTCCGGAGGGTCTTGCGATGGAACATTAGTTTTTAATTACCCAATAGTATGAATGTCTTTCGATGATCCTGTAAAAAAAAGTAGCGTCAGAAGAAACGAATTCTTTAAAATATTTGGAAATATAATTGGTCTTGCTATCCAGAGAATTTTTTCCAGATATCAAAATAAGTCTTGAACCAAAATCATTCTTCCCATTAACTGGACGGTAAGCAGCTTCATTCAAGAGAACCAAAATTCGCAATTTGGTCACCCCTGCCACCGTATATAATGCGTATTTCGCTATATTTTGCCTCATTTACAATACATCGTACTCAAATTCTACCCACTAAAAACGTTAGAAATTCAAATGTATGCATACTCATCGAATGTGGAGCAAGGAATCGAGCATACAATCCATATTAATCATCACGTTGGATTTGTAATTCCTGTTATACCACCTGCAATTCTCAAGTACGGAATTTATGTAAGAAATAAAGTGGAATGGACTCACTAAAAGATTTTCGAAAAACGAAACGGAGAATGCGATTAAATTTCTTAAGTTAATTCTTGATGACAGACAATTCCAATTAAGTCGAAGAGGTTTTGGCAAATTGGGAATGTAAGCAACCGACAACTCGCAGCTGTTTCCTCTGTATAAACTTCAAGTTTCAGTCGAGGTTCCCGTTCGATCGCTGAAAAGAATAGCTACAATTCGAAGCATTAAGCGCAACCATAATTGAGTCCTGGCAGTGACACATTGGTAATAGCGTTTTCTCATTAATCATTCAAATCCACTACCTACGTCAAATTCGCTACTGCGAACAGATCTTATCACTACTTTTCCCGCGTGTTGAGATTCGATTTATAGGAGCCGCTTTACATAATTTAATCTCCCCTCTTTTCTCAAGATTTTATTTACGTAGTGATGCTAACCCTCAAACATATATTCGGTGAAGACTTCTTATAGCTTTGGGTTCGGAACGATTCATGAAACTCTGAAAGAGGAGCTAAATAACTCAAATAATAATAAGTGCGTACGCACCTGAACGTATATACACTTATCCGCATACAGTTGTTCCAGAGAAATTTGAAGCATTAGGTGAAATTTAAAGATAGACCTTTTACCCGAGTCATATTATTTGAATGCATTTTAAATAATTAGGAAAGAAAAACGCAACTGGATGCGCTCTTTTATTCCGTTCAACTCTTAAAAATCTCTAAATCAGAATTTGAATGCTTTCAAACTTTGCCTTTTATTAAATATTGCTGTTCAGCTTGCATTTTAAGCTATTTCCCACATAAAATTCTCAGTTTATTTCAGATAATCCTCACCACCTTTATTAAGAAATATATGTTAAATAATATCGCTTGCATAGCTAATTTCTTTTGACACATTTTTATAGAAAACTAATCGTACTAACTCATAGGAAACGAAACTCTATGTAAATTATCATTCTTTTAATTAAATTGTTTTTTCGAATACAAATCACGTGAACTTTGAAAAATATACTATACATTCTTGGGTTTCACTTCGTGGTATTCAATCACATACAACGGATTCATGATAGAATTTTTACTAAACCACAGAAATTTACAAGCACGACAAAGGTTTCGTAGCCAAGCCTAAATTAGTATATAAGCAGAATTGTCACCTAAAGATGTAGCTTGGCTACAAAACCTTAGTCGTCGTAGTAATTTTCTGTGGTTTAGTAATAACTCTATCGTGAATCCACTGTGTTTGAAAAATATCACAAAATTTCAATAATTTCGGCGCTATTTCAACAGCATCCATAGAAATCTCATTGTTTGTTAGATGTGTCTATGATAAACAACGGTGAAATCGACTGCATTAGTCGGGATAGCAAAAGCGTAGACGTTTGAATCTAAAAAACTAATACGATATCCCCACGAACCGAATGATATCATAAGAAAGGTATATTGATATAAACGTAGATGTTGGGTGTCTATGAGGCGTATCAGTCCTCCGATTTAATATATAAAAAACGTGTTTGTTGAAGGGCGAGATTGAGACTTCTTAGTCCCCTCTACATCTAACCCTTTTTGTCGAATATTTAAAAAGAAAAATTCAAAAATTCAAAAAGAAAAATCGAAAAAAAGGAAATGTTTTCTGAGTTAAAAAAACTAAGTCTGAAATTAAGAAAAAGAATTATCCCTGCAGGAAAACGCCCACAAGAAGGGGGCATGAAGAAAATACAAAAACCTATGACAGTATCAAGTGAAATTTGGTAAGGAATAGAAAAAGAAACTGTAAGCAACAAGTCTGAGTAAAAACACACTCATAGAGAAAATACAGAAATGAGAGATGGTGAATTTACATATAATAAAACTGTGAAAGTAACAGATTAAAAATAAAACAAAAAGGAAAGGATATGAGACATAGGAGTATGTGTTCGACTATACAATAACAGCTCATCCACAAGGGCCACTGGGACGACGATTTGAAAGTAGGTGAAGCCGTAAATATTTCATGATAGTTTCCCACTTGTTCTTGACTTACCGTTATCTGATTTTTCTCAATCGACCGACAAAAGTTTTCCAAAGTTCCCGAGTCCAATACACTATAACTCTCCTCTGACTACATTGAAATTTCCAAGCATGGATTTAATTCAATGTGAAAATATACAGCCCATTTCGACAAAAAATTCTCCGAAGCTCCCTTTGTCTATGAGCAGGATCGAATTATTTTCTTTCCCCAATCGCAGATTTCCAGAGGATTTGCAATAAAAACTAGAGTAAAAGCAGAGCTATCGTGACAAACTCCTTTCTCTCCGAGAGCTTTCAGAACTTTATTTCTCTGGGTTTTTAAGAAAGTGGACAAGAGGACAAAGGATTCCGAGATGCTTTTCTTCTCGAAAAGAATGAAGGAAGTTCGGCGATTTCTGCAGCTGAATCTTTGGCGTGCGTTTGGACATTCCACTTTTATCTTCTGCTCTCTAAAGCTCGATAATTGATTTTTCTAATCTTCTCTGCACGTTTTCATACTGGTTCATTTCCTCTCTTTTTATTCGAAAGGCGCACAATATTAAGGCTGTGTATCTTGGTTTTATAGCAAATTTTTGGAGGATTTTGCAAGTCTTCGATGAAATTAGGACATCTATGTCTCGTCCAGATACATTTGGTGACAGGTGTGAGGATCTTATATGTCAGACAAGAGAACCTCATTGACTCACCTTACAGGTTCACGATTTAGATATGTAGATTTATTTCACATAATTAAGAAATCTGAATTAACTGTTCACTCTCTGTATAAGCCTGCAAGACGCAAAATTGTTCATTAAAAAACTTTGTGCTGATAATAGAGAGACAAGATTAAAAGAATAAATTTTATCGATGCATTATTTATCATTATCGAAGTTTATCATAGTTTAAATTCTAGTAATCATTTATCAACTTTTCAAGTCAAAGAACAGGTACTTTTTAATGAAAACTTAAATATTATCATAACTTATGGAAGTTATTTGATCCTAGAATCGCAAAAAGAGACAGGAAACGCAACAACTTTGTGAGGATAATGAGAGGAGTGATAGATATCATAGATAAGGTAAGATAGATGAAATAGATGTGAGCAGGCCACATGGCAAAAGGAAACGACAGTCGTTGGACATCAGCAATTCTCACCTGGACGCCAAGAGATGCGACCAAAGAGACCAAGAAGAAGACCAAAGGACAGATGGAACAACGATATCAACTATATACATTGTGGAAAAAAACAGCTTAGAATAGAGAAAATTGGAATAAGCTTAAGGAGGCCAACGTCCGACGTCGGATTAAAAATGACTGATGATAATTATTTGATCCTTAACAATCCTATTGATCAAAGAACAAAGCAAATACCACCGATTAGGTAGATGTTTGATTTTATGACAAAGATCGTTTCAAATTTGTTTATATCGGGCCCTTTTTTGACAGAACAAAGGAACCCGAAAAGAAATCTTTGTTCCTATGTAACAGTAAAATCAAGAGCATATTAACCCTTAGTTACTCCCGTCAGATAAAGTTACGTAATACATAACACGGTATCAATACCACTCTAAATTTCTTTGAATTTTTACGGCCCTATAAAGTGTGGCGACAATAGAAATATAACCAATCTAAAATCAGGAATAGAACATTAAACAAGGAATTGCAAGATTTTTATCCTTAATAAAATTTGTTTAATTTTTAATTTATAATCCACGACATAAAGTTTACCAATTTTTTTTTACTTGATGCTATCTGCTAAAAATGCGGACTTATATCAAGTAGGTAAGATCAATGTATGAATGCATTTCTCGAGCTACCTCTATGAATCAGACATCTCACATTGAGAAGGTGAGTCAAGTAATGAGGGCGTTCTTTGCAGCAGTCGATTTTCAGAATTTATGGAGTCATGGTCGTTACGCGATGGAGAGACGTCTCGTTTTTCTGAATAAACCTCCTTAACCTCCATAATTCTTGGATATCTCACCTCTCCTCCGTTCTCATGGCAGATGAGGATATCCTCAATACTGTATGCTTTTTAAGATGAGTTAGCTATGAAAACTAACTTTTCACCTATTTAAATATTATCAGAGTGCATACTGACTTGAATTTTGGAGGGCAATTTATTTTAGCAGTTATAAAAAGATACAAGAGATTAATTTTCTAAATTGCATCCAATTTCATTTCGTTGACAATGCATATATTTTAACTTAAACTAAATCTGTATACAAACTATGCAGTAGTTTTGAATTCGCTTTTACAAGAAATCTCATTGTTTGTTAGATGTGTCTATGATAAACAACGGTGAAATCGACTGAAGAGATTGAAATCAAATTTCGAATAAATGAGTAACAATTTCAGCAACTTTTTCGTATTGTCAACCACTTTCAATTCTTACTAGTGAACCAGGCTAACTGATTCAAACTTTTTCTATTTAACGTTCAATTCATCAGAGCAAAAGCGGCCGAGGATAGAAAAAACTGCTTAAAATATTTCTTATTTTTAATTTAATTCTGTACAGAGCCTCATAAAGAACGGCGTACACATGGTAGCCTCGGTTAAATTAGATAATGATAGATACCTTAGAGTGCCTTTCCTTTTTGTGTTGTGTTAATTAACTTTGGCCGGTTTTCATCGATTTCGGTTCGCGTAGCATAATCAGCCACCGCGAATCGAAGCGCGAGGCGACTACTCTCTCGGATATGAAAGTCAAAAACTAAAGTTCTGTTCAAGATAACGTCTCGAAACAAACTGTAAATNTGTTTATGAATATTATATTATAAATAGATAGAAGTTAGGCGTAATAGAGGCTTATTGGCCTAACCTCTCGAAAAGGATTAAATAAATATATAAAAAATTTCAATAAAAACTTTCAGTTTTTGGACATTTCATTTACTACCAACAGGTAGGTTTTCTACCTTTTACCTAAACGAAGTTTTATAAATAAATTCCGTTTACATATCTCATGCCACTATTTCTAGGCTGAATTTAAATTAAACTAAATCGATTAAATGGAAGAGATTACCCGTTGATTAATAGACAAGATTTTTGCTAGTACCGGTTAACCGGTTTTATGACGGCAATTTAATCTGTTTTCGCTTATTCTGTTTGTATTATAACCTGGTTTTATTCCCTAAGTCCTTCTCATTATCAGCATCTCCTTCAGTTAAACTCTCTCTCCAACTATTTCTTCAACTCCTCTCTTGAATAATCATCCTCTTCCATTGGTCATTTAGGCCTTACACATTTGTCCTCCACCTGTCATCCCATTTAACCGGTCATGGCATAACCGGTTTGTATTATAACCGGGTTTTATGCCCTACTTCCCTCTCATTATCAGCATTTCCTTCAGTTAACCATTTCACTTCGACTATTCTCCTTTTTCCTCAACCCCTATTTGAATTCTCCTCCTCTTTCATTAGTCATTTAGGCCTAATCTCCTCCTCCTGTCCGCCTATTTGATGAAGTCACTGGTTATGACCCACCCTCCAACTCCCCTTTTTAGGTCGCTTTTTCGCTCTTTTGCTACGCCTTTTCCACCTTCCACTCATCTCACGCTGCTAATCCTTCTTTATCTCCTCCGAAAGGATTGCACTGGAAGCTGTTTGTTTTTCCTTCTCCGGGAGGGCTTTGTCACAACATAGTCCGGCCGATCCTAACGCGAAAACGGAAATCCAAGCTCGAGTATCAAATACTCCGTTTCTCTACATTTAACGGAGTTTATCGAGCGCTTGACATCTACAATTACCGTGAGTTCTCGCCTCTTTGCGGAACGAAATGAAATAGACTTCAAACGCGTGAGCTAGCTTAAGCATTGGGGAGATTCTCTGCAATTTATGACACGCAAAACGCAGAAAATTTTCCGTTTGTTCATCCTAGGGACTAATTTAAATAAAGAAGTGAAGTTCCTTTCGACTTACGACTGGCATGCGATTCCCAAACTTGTTCAAACTATTAAAAAATGTATATATATGTAAAAATAAAGACCGGTTGGAGTACCATAACCTTGATTTTAACAGAGGGTTGTTTTAACTTTAAGACCAACAGTCGTGAATTTCGAATTGTTTTTGTTTCTTTTCTACCTCTACTCTGGGTAGTTGTACCCCCGAACAGTTTTATCCTGTCGACAATGCTCCGGAGATGCTCACGTGAAAAGCAAGAAGTACATTAGCTGTAGGTGTTTTCAATTATGGTTTTTGGGGTAATTTTTACTATTTACTAATATAGCCACCGGTGGCCTATATCACTCTTTCAATTAAAAAAACGATTTATCCATCGCGGATTCCACTAGTATATTTATTGGTATGGTTAACGAATCTAGAAAAGAAATAGACAAGGGAGTGAAAGAAGGAGGGAAAGTAGTGAAGTCAGACGACAAAGCTATTGTGTGCAATTCCGAAAGGGGTTTATAGATACTAGTAAACGTACTAAACGATAAAGCTGGGGAAATTAGGATGAAAATAAATATAAGAAAAACTAAAGTAATGAGATTCATCAAAAGAAAGAAAGCTAAGTCAAGGATCAGAGGAGATAGTGAAAAACTAGAAAAGGGTGATAATTTCTTTTACTTGAGAACGGTGTGTGTAGATGAGATTAGTAAAAGAAAAGCATTGGCCAAGGAAGCCTTCGTGAAACGAAGGGAACTGATGACAAGAGGTCTCGATAAAGGAATCACGAAAACATTGGTTTGGTGAGTAATGTTTTGTTATATGGGTGTGAAACATGGACCATACGAAGGGACATCAAAATATTAGAGGCATTCGAGATGTGGGTATGACGTAAAATGGAAAGGGTAAGTAAGTAAGGGTAAGTTGGGTTGCTAGAAAAACAATCACAGAAGTACTAGAGATGGTTGAGGAAGAGATGGTATTAATCGGAGTAATTAAACGTCGACGGAGGAAATAGGTGGGTCAAATATTGAGGAGAGAGGGATTGCTAAAGATTGTAACTGAGGGTAGAATACAAGGGAAAAAACAGAGGGGAAGTCAGAGACAAAAGTTGTTAGATGACATAAAGGGTGGGGTGGGTCACCGGGAGGTGAAGGAAATGGCGATTAGTGGAGAATATTAGAGCACATTAACCTACCGAAAGGTGAAAAACTTTTAATGATGATTTATTGGTACACTGTAAAGTTTAGTTGTCGCTATATTTATAATAATAGTGTCGACTGACTCATAAAAATTCGACAGTTATTAAATACTGAAGATGATTGAATTCTATTGAGATTTTCTAATCAACAGAAACTTTAACTAGACGACGCTTCAATCAAGTAAGGTACTATTGAAGAACTAATTCACTCTAATTTCAAAAGGTATTCCTCCGGTATGAGGAGTCTCTATTTGACTCCCTCTCTTACCAGATCTTTCCTTGTGTCTCTTTTGTAATTTGCACTTAGATAGAGAAATTACCTAATATATATATCAACGTGAAATCCCTCAGAATTTTCTGCTTTTGTCCGAATTCCGAGGATACAAAGATTTCTATAGATTTAGCTACATAACTAGTCAGATGGGAAAACCTTATCAGGCTCCATATTCTTTTCTCTACCAGTGTGCCTGCGACTGAGATAACCGCAAAATAAAAACAGGTGATATATGGGAAAATATTCTTTTAAGAAGAGATATACAGACAAAAAGTTTTAGCGTTGATTCTGTAAAGAGATTAAAATTGGTAGTAAATAAGCTAAGGTAAGAGAATTTTGCTTGAAAAAAACTTAAGAAAATTCAAAGTAATCGGTATCAGAGGGAAATGGTTGAAAATTGATTCAAATTGAGAAATACTGAAAATGAAGTTACTGGGTTCTTGTGGAATATTTTTTCTTGGAAAGGGAGTTTCATAAAAGAGGATTAAAGGAAAATATATCGCTAGCTAAAGCTTTAAATGACCCGCTTTTTGTACCAATATTTCTATATACTAATAGGTTATTACAGCCCATTTTTACAAAAGTGAGAGTCGAGAGCCGTAAATACATTTTGGAGATGTTATTGTAGAGGAAAGAGTTTATATTACTATGTTTCCGAAGTACACACACGGGTCCTCGGTAGTATAGTGGTCAGTATCCCTGCCTGTCAAGCGGGAGACCGGGGTTCGATTCTCCGCCGGAGAGGAAAGATTTTTACTATCCAAATTATCCAACTTCAAAATAGTACTTAAATACTCAGAGATTCTAACTAAAAAATCAATTAAAAGTAGTGCTTTACTCTGAGAATCAAATAATTTCTTAAGATTACTCTATTCGAGGTATATATTTTTATATATAGAAGAGAATACGTCCCCCTGAATAAACGTATTCTATTCTATATTAGGTATAATTTTACAGAAAATATGTTTACGTCATAAAATTCAGATGTAGAATGGAATCATAAATACGAATCTAGCAGTAAAACTTATAAACTTACTCCTTAGTTTGTTGGTATTACCTCAAAAACACTAACTCAAATCTCCTAGACCATCGTGTCCAGATCTGACGTGATACTACCCTGCAAAGCAGGACTCGTTCCAGGAATTATGTCAAAATGAGATGAAATTAGCGTGTTTAATCGAAAAGCGCTTGATTTCTACTTGTGACAACAATGACTCGAGGAAAAAGCAGATTCTAAAGGCTCAATAACACCGGGCAAGTTTACTAGCTACTTGCTGGCGCTTTCACTATTTCACTTCTTTGATTAAATGGTCGAAAAGCTCGTTTTTCTTGGATTACCACGAACGCTCAAGGAAGCAACGCTACTTTATATCCGAAAATTGCCTCTAGAAGGAAAAAATTCATAGTTGCGTTGGTTAGGAAAACAAAATTTTATTCCCGGTAACGCAACCCCTCGTTGATGGATTTTATGAGAGGGATGAATACGCTTGATGAAACAAAGGATGGGATGTAGCGTTTCATCTTTTCCTCCTTTCCACCATCTCCACTTCTTTCCCTACCGTCTTCTTTTATATTTCTTCTTTCTTCTCTCATCCTAGCAAACAATATTATTCGGCAACTTCTTTCGGTTCTTGACGTCCCGATTTTGACTACTCCGAGCTTTAAAGAGCATATGGGGCACGGCTGATTGGAGCGAAAGAAAATTACGCGGTATTAAATCAGGCGACGATATGCTGATTCATATTTAAGAGGAAGCTATGCTTTCCTAACGTCATATTTTATTATTATTATTTTAATAACAATAAAAATCGACTGGTTATGGATCTGGAAGGCTTAAATATAATTTTGATGATATTAATAAATAAATATAATTTTAATAGTACAAATTTTAATAATAATAAAGCATTACTACAAGCAAAAGAATGACGGTAACTTTGCACAAAAAGGCGTGCACCTAGAAAATATCCCAAGCAAAAACGGACAGGAAAAATGTCTATAAGGACCAGAACCAGAACCGGAATCGTTTGCTTTCTGGGCGCATGCTTTGTCCAAAAAGGCTATCTTAGACTTTCGCCAGTAGTTGCAGTGACCATGACTCTAGCGGTTTTACAGATTTCAATCTCGCGACTTAGGATAAGATGAACATTTTTCTAGCTTCTCTCACCACTGAACAATGGGTAATGTTTCACTATCCTCAATGAAACTGTAAGTACACCTTGAGAAACTTGAGCAGACATCAGTATTGATTTCCTTTTCAAACGACACAGCTTTCACTTGCTACGATCATGACGACTCGGCTAATTTTGAGCCCACGTTCCACGTTAATAGAGGTAATGATGATGCTGGATAAGCGAATTTAAAATTTGGATTAATCTACTCCAGAGGTGCTTAACATCATCAACAGAATGTTGATAACAACTTACAGAGGCGCTCGTAAAACAGAAACGTCATCCCAATGGGTAAAGGGAATGTAGATTTGCTTCGGGAGGGCGGGGAAGAGTGAGAGATTGCGCTCAAGAAAGTGGGAAGAAAATGGAGGGCAAAGGATAAATAAAAGAAGAGGTTTTCTGCGCCTGGAAAGGAAGAAATTAGGGAAGTGGAGAAGGGAGATTGAAGGTCGAGGAAGGGGAAAATGGGGCCGAGAAAAGGTACGGATTGAGAGGAAATGAGAGTGAGGGATTGATGAAGAGAAAAGATGGACGCAAATAAAATAGGAGCGGGAGATGGAGGTTCGCCCGGGACAGGTGGCGTAGGAAAGGCTGGAATAAGAAAGCGCCTCGTGAGTAATGGAAGGCACGTTCGCCCGGAGGTGGATTCAATTCAAGGAGGTAATATTCTTCCACACGATTCTCTGCACGTATATTTGCACGTCCTCGTATGATTAGATAACCAAAATACCTATAGATACATTCTTTCACGATTGACGTCCCAACGGAAGATGTGGGTTATGTTTCTCTTGTCCCACAAGTGTAAACTGTTTGAATATGAAATAAACGTTATCTGAGTAAACGTGCGGGAACACAAAGTACATTTCACGAGGAATAGGTGAAATTGAAAGTAGTGATGGAAACTTTTTTACAAGTAAAAACAAAATTACAATTCCACAGATATAATAATCACATTGTGTGTAACTACAACTTTTGAGGAACTGTAATAGTAATTTTACATTTATTTTACCTTGTAATTATTTATTTTTTAAGTTATTTATAATACCTTGGAAAACACACGACTGGCTTTGGCGAATTTAAGTCATAATCAGTCCCAAACCGGTCTTATGTGTGACTATTACCTCTATGGAGATGTAATTTTATTTTACGTTATAATATAAATTTTCATTGTAATAGAGTTTCAAATTCGAGTTGCAAGTTGAAACTTAACTTCATTCGATAGAGAATGCTTGACTTTACAACCAGTTAGTGGCTTTAATTCAGAAAAACCTTGTGCAATGAATGAGAAAATACATTTGACTCAGTAGTTAAAAGCAGATAAAATTTTATTCACCGCGCATAAATGAATAAAGTAACTTCACAGGTGTTAAATAATTTTCACGAGTCTAGAAAATAACGCAAGCGCTTGTAGCAAATGCGCAGAGAATTTCGTTTGGAAGAGTCCACTTCCTAAAAAAGGCTCCCGGAGGGGGTTGCGTTGCTATTACACGATATTACCTGCCCTTGACTTTGCCTCGGTTCCCTGGTAAACCCATTCCAGAATCGCTCTCCCCTCCAAACTGCGCCTCACAGAGCAATGGGCTTTCGCGGAACTCAGCATTTAGATATGGAAGAGATACTTCTATTTCAAACGGAAGAAATAAAGCGCGGAAAACAGACGTGTAATGCGGAGAAGAGACGAGGTATAAGAAATTTAAAGCACACGTAGATAAACAACATCCACCGCGGACGAGGCAATAGTCGGTGGGTATAGAATGACTGCGGAATGTGAGAACCAAGATAAAAGAATTCCTTAGGGTGGAAAGTGAATGCAGGTGTGGCAGAGAATGAGCAGAAAGGGATATTAAAAGGAAGATGAGGAATGGTGTGAATGATGGCCGCTGTAGAGGAAGTGCGAATGGGGAGATAAGTGGAAGAATGGAAGGATCGATAGATAGGCATGTGCGGGTGTTGAAAATTTCAGCAGGAGAGAGTAACCGATGGACAGACGAATATAGGGGCAGGTTAAACTTTGATGAGTTTCCCCTAAAACATTCATTGAATAAAATGATAGCTACGAGGTCTAGAACATCGTGCAGCATATTTCGCCTTTTCGCGGTACTAGCGTTTGATATAAATTTATGGAGCGAAACTCTGCGGATTGTAGGAAGAAATTTTATAACCGGGCTTTCTGGCGCTATATCACACATTAAAGTACGAGTACTTCTCGAATAGGCAAAGTTTGATGCGTTAACTTGATGCCACCTCGCGCATGAAACCTTAAGTTCACGCAGGCGGTCAAAACTGTAAGAAAGTCCTTCGCGACAAGACGTTTTTAAGTATGCTCAGGGTTTTAATACCAACGGTGAGCATCATATCTTCACCATGGTGCATCTTTCTACAGTTATAGATGTCTGAGTAAATATAGATTATCTTAATTAAGACGAGAAAGAGACTAAAAAGTCTTTTATTCCATGTAACCTGTCGTCAGTGTTGTTAATCAAAAAATAAATAAAGTTTTAAATACAAATAGACACGAGAACTTAAGAAGAATTCGTGGATGTAAAAAAGCTAAGTAAAATCTAATGAAATAAATTATCCACATCAGGGAAATATCCACAAGGAAGGGAGAGTGAAAAACTTGAATAAACCTACAGAAGGTACCAGCTATACCTAATTCGCGTTAGGAAGGCACTCAGTGCCTACTGCGCAGACGGGCCTAGTTCAAGTCAGAAAATAGGGGAGGTAGCACTTCCTGAGCAGGAAAAAGCATTACGCTGAGCGGGAATTACCCCTCAAAAGGCCCCCATCTTCTTCACATTTTCCCCTTTCTGGTAGCCGAGTGCCTTCCGAAATTATTAAACGCGAATTAAGTATAAAAGATGTGAAGGAAAGCGTGGAATTAATTGGAACTGTGGATAGTATGAGCAGTACCTGAGCCGTATTGTAACAATAATATACTAAAACATTTAAAACCACAAAGAAATCAGAATTTTAAACTAAACCATACGAAAATTAAAATCGTTTAAACATTTAAATAATAATTTTAAATAGAAAAAGTACTTGAGATGCATTAATGACATTTTTTTAAATAAGACATTCAAAAGAAGTGAGATATTTTCATATAAACGTGAGCTTCTTTCGAAAATTGTTGGATGTCATAAAAGGAGGGGTTAGTTATCGAGAAATTATGTCAAGTAGGGAAATCATGAGCAGATGAACCTTCAGAGAGAGAGAGAGAACGTAAAGTAAAAGCTAGAGGTGTGAAACCTTCGACCTTCCGGCTAAATGCGACCTTCTCCGAACGTTTAGTGCGGCCCTTTTGTCACGTCCTAAAAAAAGGCCGGATTTCTTTTATTTTTTGTTTCCCAATCTCACTCGTGACAGGAATGAGAGAAATTGGCATGGAAAATATTCTTTTATAATTCACCTAGTTAATGAATTCGTTTTTTATGGGGCGTCCTAGTATTTCTATAAATACAGCTTACGAAGGAATGGAATCCTTTGTATTATGCATCTGTCTGAGAAAATGCCCTCAAAGCAGGTCGCCTTTATGCGGAATTCCACGACTAGATAAAATTACGAATCATTGCTCAGATTCGAAAATTTTGAACGTAATATTCACTTGCTGTACTGACCAGAAAACTGGAACTCAGCATAGTATAGAATGTTAAAAGATTTGAATGTAGTGATGTTAAAAGATTTGAATGTAGTGGGCAAATAAAAATCACTGTGTAAAATTCCACTGGAGTACATACATTTATTGTAAAGACCGGTTTCGAAGAGAGTTAGTTCATCATCAGGCCACCTAGTGAACTAACTCCGTTCGAAACCGGCCGTTACAATAAATGCACTCCAGTGGAATTTTGCATAGTGATTTTTATTTGGCCAGGGATGGGGTTCTAAATACTGAAGGTAGTGTCTACAGATTATACATTTGAATATAGTCAAAACGCAGTTCAGGAACTGCATGATGGTTCCTTACGCAACCGAATGGTGCGTGTATGCGGTCTCCCAATTGGAAAAAGGTACCCCACTCCTAATCTAGGTGTACAAAAGCGGAAAAAATAATTAATACAGAAAAATAAGGCTTACTCTTCAATTTCTTTTTTACAACAATTAGTTACGATAACGCAGCTCTTGGTCAAAAATACGTTCCTCGGTTCAGAAATAAAGGTGATCTCATGATGAACTCGCCATAGAATTTATGACTATTTATCTCGAACTTACACTTACAATCAACAAAGAACAATGTATAATACACTACCACAGGTCGTTTCACTTCCTCAGCTCCCATTACCGAAACGTTTGGCGTTACACTGATTTTATACTGACCTAGTAGAGACTAATTCACTCGATACTCATTCATCATTCATGACTTCCTGACCTGGTTAGCCCGTACCCTTGTTACCCATTCGAAAGTTTTTCAGGCAACTGATGTTTAAGTCAGCAGTTCTGACTCTATTCAACAAGAGGAATGTGACCGTCCAAATCACCACGCTCAAAAGTCAATTCGCATTTTTATTTTAAAAATAAATTTGGAACAAATAAAATCTCATCTAGTGACTTATATTTCTAAATTATATTTTGTAAAAAAAATACATTTTTGTAAGAGAAATATTAAGCACATATGTACTCATGTACTTTTTGGAAATAAAGCGTAAAAAGCTGTGATGGAAAAAGCGGATAAAAGCTTGGATCAAAGAGTCTAATCCTTCCTTCTTTAGAATACCATTTCACTTTTCTGCGACTTGAGTTTATATTTAGGCGAGTATTAAAGAAAAATAAGGACCTTATAATATATATTTTTGAATCTAAGAAATAAATTACGAAAAGGATTGTAAAACCGGTATTAGAATATACGATACCTTCTAATATGTTTAAGACATACATACAGCCTGATATTATAATGTATACTTAAAACGGACATTAACTAATGTTCTTTTTAGGAGCCAGTATTATAATTTTCTGTTAAGAGTTAAAAAGAAGATTACTGTTAATTTCCTATGTAGGTAAATGTTAAATTGTTACGGAGATTAACTAAAATCTTCACAATTTATTAAAGATTATGTAACAAATCAAGACTAAGTTCACAATATTGAAAGGCACATATGCGACCGGTTTCGACGTAATAACTTCGTCATCTGGTTATTACCTCGAAATCGTCGCATACGTGCTTTTCTATATTGTGGACAGTCTAGTTCTGTTGCATA
Source organism: Ladona fulva (assembly GCA_000376725.2). Lineage (NCBI taxonomy): Eukaryota > Metazoa > Arthropoda > Insecta > Odonata > Libellulidae > Ladona > Ladona fulva. The sequence continues at coordinate 610,656 of KZ308611.1, forward strand.
ATCTTTAATGAATTACAGAGACGTTCCACTAAATATCGCTTGATATGTTTCGTTATATAACCTTGACTTTAACTTGAACAAAGCGATATAATACCGGGCTCTAAAGGGAATATAAGTTAAAGTGCATTTTAAGTATACATTATAATGCCAGGCCTAAGACTACGAAAAATTGAAACTGTCATTTCCATTGCCAAAGACCAGGATCTGGGCTGTGAGGAAAAGGGAAAAAAAGACACAAGAATATCACATTTTTTTGGAATTTATTCTTGTGAGTTGAGAAATTAATTAATGTGTACACAATAAAACGAGTTATCTGAATCAATATAGAGAGTATGAACAGTAAATGTGAGTAATGAGAGTGAGAGTGTGTGAATGAAGCATAGGCGGAGAAAGTGAAGAATGGAAGCAGCGAATAGGATTCGTACACGTTGAGAAAAAGAACTGCGAAGGCCACAGAGGGACACTTGGTTACATAATCAAATCCACTTTCAACGTATTACACTGATTTCCTACTCTTATATAATAACAGTCTGCAATTCTCTTGTGGATCGCGGTCACGCGAAACACTTTGCTGATCTCTACACCAAAATATTTCCGAAAGTATCCGGTTGGAGCAAATAATCCTGCGAACAATTGAGTGATTTTTGGCAACAAAAAGACTTACTAGTAAACTAGTTGGGATTTGGCAGTTGAAAATAAGGACTAGTAACATTAACATCTAGACTTTTTACAAAGAAAATCATTTTTCAACATAGGGAACGCCAGAAAATCTCACAACCCAAACACTAATACAATCACATTTGAAAGAATTTATTTTTCATACTTGTAACATAGAAACATAAGTACCCTTAGAAAGCGTTATCTATCAAAATTTTCCTAAATTGATCCCGTTTCCTTCATTAATTTTGAATTAATGAAAGAAATTAATATTTAGAATGAATTGATGAAACAAACACTTTCATTCATAACAATTAAAACGTCCTACAATTAGAAGATAGATATCAGTATGACGATGAACGAATACTCTCCCCAATTTTCATATAAATATGTGTAACGATTAAGGTGGAACTCAGGCAAAACGTAATATTAATACCTATTGACGAATACGATTCCCACGGCAATCAGTGGCAAACAACCAAAACTATATGTGAAATCATCCGTTCGATTCTAAATATGTTTTAAATATAAATTACCGCAGATGGCGTCTTTAAATTCGAATTTAACCCAAGGATTTTCCCTCAATAACTTGCCAGATACATACATCTTAAATTGAAATACAAAATGGAGCCGTTGAGAAGATATGTTGTGGATGTTATCCCAGTTCCTTGTTTTAGAAGTAAATCAGCCCCATTTCTTCAAGTAGACGAACAAAATTAATCTTCTGATTTAATTCTAACAAGTGCAATTGCCTTATATTTTAAACGGAATACATTGAAAAGTTCGATTATTTCACGCAAAACAGTTTTTCACACAATTGGATGAACACAAAACTACCACAAGAAAAGGCGTGTCAAGAAAGCAATTCTAATTTCTTGATTTTAGATCATCCTGGCGGTTACCGTTATAATTATCTGTAAAGTTATCCGACTATCAAAACACCGAGAGAAAGAGAAATGAGATTTTAATGAAGGACTTCCATGTTCTTAGATCCAGCGAGCCGCATTTGAATTTAACTCTCGGGACGGCAACCTGTAGCTCGTGAGCCACATGTGAATAGGTATATATACGTGGCTCTGAATCGTGGTTGCTCGCGTTGATTATTGACAACGAGGACAAAATTTTTTAAGACAATTCACAAGGAGAAACGGGCATGAAAAAAGTCTGACAGAACAACTACTCGAGCCCGGATCTTCCACTTTCCGGGTGACCGCTCTAGCCAATTAAGCTGTCGTACCATCAAACTGGAGAATCCGGGTTCGAGACCCTATCTATTCAGACTTAATTTATGTCTGATTCTCCTTGGAAATTCCTAGGCGCGAAATCTAATGTGCAAAGTTACTTTCCATCCTTTTCTTTTATCATAACCTTACGATTGTTACCTTTCCATCTCATTCGGAACTAATTTAGACGGCAACTTTGGAGATTATTAATCTGAATTTTGATCATTCGTAAATATTGGAAATGCATTCACGGTTCTCAATCTACGAATTCAATTGAGGAACGCCCATTACGTCTAACAATTGCCGACACCTGATTTAAACAGATTTTCGGCCGCGGTCAACTAAAACCAGTTTCATTTACCAAATCTTAACTATGCATTGATTCTGACTTATCAACAATGTTACGATAAAATCTCGCACTTGATTTAAATCAGAATACGCTTTTTTCGTATCGATCGCTACTGGGGTAAAAAAGGGTAATGAAAGATATGAAAACTCGGGGCCAAAGACCGCCCAGAAGCAACGGGCTAGCCGCATGTGGCTCGCGATCTGCTGGTTGGGAACCATTGTTTCAAATATGAACAGATCAAATTATTATAGCGATGTCTCTAGTGTTTTACTCCGAAGAATTAATTTCGGCGCGCCCATTTGGTCATCCCTTGCAGATCCGCTGCCACGTCCACATCGCGGGAAATGAATCTTTTCCAATCAAAAATTTCGTATCCGCTTCGCTCCTTCCCCCTTGTTGCCAACCTATACCGAATGGCGGCGCTGCTTCCGTGATTTCCTCCCGATATCCATCGGATTTCCAAGTGGCAATCAAGCAAAGCTGGCCAAATGGCACTTTCTCATCTATTTCCGTCCAGAGAAAGAAATGCGATTAGCCTTCCCGAGTTGATTCGCGCTCTGATTACCCCGCGGCTTATGCGTGTCTTTTTCCACTCGTGTTTGCACTTCCACCCAAATTACGAAGTCGAGGACACGTGTCCTTATATTTCACAAACTCGTCCTTCCGTAATCTGGGGACAAATTACTATGGCACTTCACATTACGGGATGGGGTCTTGTATTTGTATTTGAACACATTACACCTGGAAAAAAGGGAGTGGAAGTTGGAGGGGAAGTAGTGAAGTCAGTAAGATATTCAGACGACAAAGCTATTGTGTGCGATTCCGGAAGGGTTTATAGATAGTAAATGCACTAAACGATAAAGCTGGGGAATTTGGGATGAAAATATATGTAAGGAAAACTAAAGTAATGAGATGCACCAAAGGAAAGAGACCTAAGATAACGATCTGAGTGGATGGTGAAAAACTAGAACAGGTAGACAATTTAGTTTACTTGGGACGTGTTCTTTCTTGGGATGGGAAGTGTACAGATGCTGTTCCATGAAGAATAGCATTGGCCAAGGAAGCTTTCGTGAAACAAAGGGAGCTGATGACTAGATGTCTCGAAAAAGGAATCAGGAAAAGATCGGTAAAATCCTTGATATGGAGTGTTTTGCTGTATGGGTGTGAAACATGGACCTTACGAAGGGACATCAAAAGATTAGATGCGTTAAAGATGTGCGTATGGCGTGGAATGGAAAGGGAAGGTTGATTTACTAGAAAAACAAACACAGAAGTACTAGAAATGGTTGGGGAAGAGATGGTTTTAATCGAAGTAATTAAACGCCGACAGAAGAAATGGGTGGGTCAAATATTGAGGGGCGAGGGATTGCTAAAGAATTTTACTGAGGAAATAATACAAGGGAAAAAGCAGAGGGGAGACAAAAGCTACTAGATAACATAAAGGGTGGGGTGGGTTACGGGGAGGTGAAGGATATGGCGATTAGTGGAGAATACTAGGGAACCAACCGAAAGGTAGAAAACTTAAGATGATGATGTTATATGGAAACAGTCATTCATTCCTGTCTCGGTTCTGTTCATAACTGCAATGATATAAAAGCTACGGATGTACGAGTGATACTTCTTTACAAGTAGAGGTATTAGGGAATGGAATTCTTTACCTGGAGAAGTTCTCATTCCAATGCCGAAAAATGTTAAAGCTTTCAAAAAAAGGATACAATCAATATGTATGTAGATGCATGATATTCCATGCAACATTGTACATGTGACTATATGGATAAATACCGTGTATCTTACTTTAGTTACTTGTATTTCTACTTAATGTATAGTATTATTTTTATTCTTGACGAACTTGTTTAATTTTATATGATGTAATTTGTTTCATGTATTTTTATATTCACACATGTATAATTATTATATGTTATGTATATTATTCAAATACTGCCTACGGGAGGTTTTTCCCTCCCGTCTTGGGCGAATGCCAGGCAGTTTTCAAATCAAAATGTTATACTTCCCTCCAGCGTTGCCAAATGGCCAAATTGCAATGCAGATTTTAAGAAATAAATAAATATCTTAAATAAATAAACGAGTCACCTCATCCTCGTCACCCCTCATCTAGTTCCAAGGAAGGTGTTATTCATTTAAAATTTTATTCATTTACCATTATCAAATATTCGGAGGCTGTTTTCAGTTTCAGTTAATAATATCAGAACTGAAAATAAAATAAAAGAGGCGGCTACATTAACTAAACGGACAACTCGAAATATTGAAATATTTAAACCGAAATAAACATCAAAATTCAAAAAAGAATTTGGTTTACTATATAAATCCACCGATAACATCGTAAAATCCAAACTATGGGAGTTAAGTTACATTTCAAATCCCTTTATTTAAAGGCATAGAAATTTTCAGTAATAATCGGATATAAATTTTCAGTAATAATCGGATATTTTCGGATAATCTCTTCCATCGACAATTGTTTCATCCCTACCTCAGAGAACATTACGAATTAGAGTTTAAAATGCATAAATACATTTTAATACCTATATAAATATGATAAATGAAGTATCACAGTGGATCGTTCCTAAATACGAGAAAAAGATCCCGGCGTTTTCATTTGTCGTCATACGAAAAGGACGAAACAATGGCGTATAAAATACCGCAACCTCATTAGGTACCCAACAATTACGGCCGGAATTACGCCAATCCTCCCAAGCTACGGGACAGGCGCTTTACAGAAGCGAGAATTTAATTTTGATATGGAGGTCACTTCTTATTTTCGAGCTTTAGGGAAAGGAAACCGGAAGAAATTTTTTTGAGACGAAAAGAACTTTTCTGGCCGGAATTCTCGCAAAATGGCGGGGAAACGAGGCGCTGGAAAAACTGAAAAACGTATTCCGCCGCGCGAAAGCTCCCTCTTCTTTTTAGAAGAGAAATTTCATTATCTCGCGCCATTAGAGTCTCTTATGAGTGCTGAGTGCTTATCCGTGTACGCTGTTAGAGGAGGATTTATATTAAGTCGGAGTTGAGTTGTAAGAGGAATTAAAAGGCGCGAAATGGGCACCGTATACCTGGAGCTTAACAAATAAGCGCGCTATCTCAAGATTTCGAGTGTTTCCCTGGCGGCGGAACAGGTGAACGGGTCGCGAAGATTAGCGAAAATTATTGACAGAGGCTTTCAGAATTGGTGAACAGGACGGACTCCTGTGAAAGAAACGTCACTCGTGAATAAATCTTGTGAAAGTGAGGGAAGTTGATCCAATCAAATTGGCCGTGCATAACGTGCTTTCGCTCAAAAGCCTCCTTCCTCTGCATCTCAGAGAAATTAGATTGCTAAAAAATCTCAGCAAACGGACAAAAAAAATTTCTTTAAAAAAATGCAGTGCATTCGTTGAAAAAAGGACTCGTGAAAGCGCAAATATATTTTCCGGGAAGGATTTTCTTGGAGATGTAAAGCTTTGAAGAATGTACTCTTGGCTTGGGAATGACAATACGAAGTGAACTAGTTTACCGGTTCTGTAACTCTTCAGTGTGGAGTCCCGCATTTCTTTCTATTGGCGATACGGAGTCACATCGATGCATGAAAGCTGGCAAGATTCTTCGAAATTGAGTCGCATTTATATCAGTAAGAGTTACAACTAGTAACTATCAGAATAGTGCGGGTGATGATTGTTTGGAAACTTTTCTATGAGTTAAAAAAAATAGAAGATTTATGCAAGTAACTCATAAGCCCATTAATTGGACGCTAGGCGTTACTTTGGTGCTGTTCACGTTTTATTTCAATCGCGAGGTAATAAAAACGATAAGTATTGATCCACATCAATAGAACTGAGCTTATATTTCGAGAAATCTCAAAAAAGTACGTTTCGTGAGGTATTCGATTCTTAAGAGCAATTGACATTTATCCAAGGGTCGGATCACAAGAAAAGTTCCTATTATTCGTTTCCTTTTTTACCCCATAACCCCCTTCGGTTAAGTTCAAGTTTAAACTTCCTGTGTCGATAAAGTAATCAGGAAAAGATTGGCAAAATCCTTTATATGTAGTGTTTTGCTGTATAGGTGTGAAACGTGGACCTTACGAAAAGAGGACATCAAAAGATTGGAGGCATTTGAGATGTGGGTGTGACGTAGAATGGAAAAGGTGAGCTTGGTGGATAGAAAAACAAACATAGAGGTGCTAGAAATGGTTGGGGAGGAAAGGGTTTTAATTGAAGTAATTAAGCGCCGACGAAAGAAATGGAAACATGTAAGAGAAAAGACAGAGGGAAAGGCAAAGGCAAATGATGTTAGATGACATAAAGGGTGGGGTGAGTTACCGGGTAACGAAAGAAAAGGGTAAGAATAGGGAATATTATGTATGTATGTTTACTTATGTATGAGTCTTTTAAACAGCCGCAGGACTTTATCCTGCAAAGTACTGAAACCTTTCCTTAATTCCTATATTTTGTTTGAACGGATATTCGCTACTCGAACTTTAATCTCATCTAAACCTGCGATTTTTCAGCTAATATCATGCAACATAGCAAGTGGATTATTTCTTAAATTAAGCGATTGTGGCAAAAAATTTCAGTATTAGAAATAGTATTTATTAATACCTGGGACAACATTTCTTGGTTAAACGGGTTAGTTTCGAGAGACTCAAGAATAAAATGATAAGTCAAAGTAATAAGTTGACCTCGTAAAAAGACTACACACCTCTTAGGACATACGTTTCCGTCATATTTTTCTGGATTGCATTTCATGGCGACACCCATACAAATACTATAAAATAATATACATTTCCGTTTACGGAATCAGATATTTGGAAAATTCCATTTTGAAAAAAATATTTTGGAAACCTCTAAGTTTCTAAACAGGTCATCACACAATGAACCTACTATTAAGCTCATGAGTGGAGTACACAATTTTGACAATAAAAAACCAAACGCATGATTTTGCAGAGTAAAAAATTAAAAGCATTAGAATTTTCTTCTGATTCATAAACTGACGTAAAACTATCAGTAAATGCTACGGTGTTCTCAAGCAATTTTCAGAATATTCAAACGGGTAACGTGGTAATGGTCAAAGCCCGATATTGAGGAAGATATTGATCCGTGGCTTAAATCATACGCTCCTCCTTAGGGATTTCATATCCTTAAATTATAACGATTATTGGTTTTTTACGATATTCTTCTCTGAAATATCAATTAAATGAATGCGGAATATTAACTTGCATTCACTTAACGGTTACACCAGGTGCTAAAGGTATATGGGTCGGCCTGATCAATGACATACAATTCCTTTATTTCCTCCTGAAGTATCCTTTCGTATATAGAATATTCGACTTACGGCTAAAAGTTCACAGACAGGAAGAACTGAGAGGATATACGGAGGCAAATTCGTAGATAGACCTTCTGGGTTAACAGGTGGGTCGCGGATGCTTCTAACATACTCCTATACGAAGTTTCTTTAGAGTAAGGAAAGTCGAGGTCGCATCTCCTATCCCCGTACTCTGCTTCACCTGTTTGATCCCCCAACATCACTCACTGCCCGAAAGGAAAAATCTTTCACAAAATCAATACTCCCATTATACCACACTCCTGTTACAATCAAGAAAGCCTAGGCGAAGAACATTTTTATATTTATTACATTTGACGATTTCAGAAAAGAATGTCAGCATTTAATTTCTTCGCAATGCTCAAAAGTAATCGTTTCGTGATTGATAAAAAGTTTTGTACACGCTTATTTAATAGCTGTTGACAATAATTGCAGCTTATAAAATGTTTATAAATATTTAGAAGAAATTTTGAAAATGATTTAAAAAGTTTGCATTGCGACCGCTCGCGCGTTCAAATTCCTAAGAATTAGCTACATTACTTTTATAACTCCATTGGAGATGATGAAGAAAATAATTAAGATGCAATGTTGTAGGTAGTTGTAGTTGCCATATAAAATACCATGTTTTAATAACTGTGCGCGGACGTTCTCTAAACTCGTCGGCTCTTGGATAGCCAAGGCAGCGCGTTCAAATTTGGTGAAAGGAGTCTTGGGTTCGAATCTCATTAGGGGCCCCCATATGTGCCAAATAAACTTGGCTGTCAAAGTTTTTAAAATACTAATGTTACCCTAAGCTCCTCATCAATCGATCATTACTCTCATATGAATACGTCATAGCTTATCAACTGAACTTCCCCAAAATGACAATCTATTCCCACAATTATTGTTCCACAGAGGAATGGCAAATATATTTTGCCCTTGATACTATTTTGTGAATTAAATATTTAGTCTCAAAACAAGTCACTTATTAAAAACTTCGAATAAAATTATTTTATAGGGGGACATATAGACATTCCCTATTTATAGTTATCATGTTTCATTTCCATAGTCGCTTGCTCAATTTTCATCGGTTTATCAAGACTAGTCATTTGCATTGGAAAAGTGTGTGGGAGAGTTTCACGAACGTCAACGAGTTTCCGTCATGACACGCAAATTCTTGTTTTCTTCCTCAAATTCGATTTCTAAAAAAAAATCGTTCGCCAGTATTCTCTTTGTCATTTATATTTTCAGTACTGTTTCCGATGGGAAAATCTACCGCAAATTTCGCATTACCTCACGCAAAGGGAACCAATGATATTGAGTACGATACAATTACAACTGATAATAAAGTTCTATATTTGCCTCTTTGCAAGGAATGCGTTATAAAATTGTTAGTTGAAAATATAGAACTACATTTCTGGTAAAGTGATGTTCCAAATCAAATAGCATAGCTAAAGAATCTTCATACTTTACATAACTATGAAAGCTACAAACATTAAACCTTTCCGTTTGGGGCATTCAAATCATCTTCATTAACAATTCAAATAGATCTCTATCCTTACAGTAGTCCATAGAGATGTAACTCCATGCCGCAATCTGTTCGATATTCAATCTGCATGGGAAATACCTCTTATGGACAACATAGTATGATTCATTTTCACCCGAAAGATATTTTTAGTTTTAATGATATAGAAAGACAAATATACTTGGCAAGTATTAAATTTAAACCATGTATTGGAAATCAATTACTTATACCGATCAGTCCATAGTAATCGATTAATTCTTGAAGCCGGAGTAAAATTAAATATATATTAATAAATATGAATTGTGTACATATTACTTTTATAATCAACTAATACTAATTCTTTGTGTATAAAACTATCAGTAATAATCAATAACCTAAAAATTGATACGTACGCATTATGTACTCTCACACACGCACCAATAACTAGTAAACAGATGAACAAATTAACCGCAACTGTAAACAAATAGATGGACGAAAATATCCTCATTCATATGAGCCTCAGCAATAAAACAATCAGTCGAATCTGCGTCCAAATCGAATGGGCCCACTTAAGTCAAACTTTTCTCACACTCACCTTTCCGCTGATTACCTGAAGGGCTTATGCCGTATTGTGAAGTTAGAAGAAAATCTCACCTGCAAGGAAAGTACGACAAGATGAGAATTAGTGCGAAAATGAAATACGATTGAACAAAAAATAAATAATAAGCGAAGTGTATTATCTTATAACCCCCTTAACACCGACTTATTTATGCAAGAGATGTTTCAGAGTAGCATAATATGAAAGAAGATGGGTAGGAATCATACGCTATATACAAACATCCATAACGCCGAGTCACGAGAGAAACGCCAAATACTTATTCAGGCAAACGGTGCAGAATTTCCTGCGAACTTCAAGACGATTGCGTACCATTTACATGCAAAACGTAACAGCCTTAATGAGATGTTTTGAAAGATTTATTAAATATGTAAGTCAAGAGTTTTCGGCTATAGCGAATAAAGAAAATCAGATTTCAATTACAGGTGATTCTCCTCCTCATCGAGGGAATATTATTTTCAGATATGACCAGGAGTGATAATTTTATAACAATTTATTAGCTTACTATTTTTTTATTCCATGGTCCCGTAATGAGCCCTTGATCTTAAGCTCATCGCAGAGAACTTATATACATTACGTGGATCTCTCGGTAAGAAATCAGCATTTCTAGTAATCACGTATGAGGTAGATATGGCAATAAAATAGAAGGGTTCAAAAATGTAATGTTGTAATTTTGTAAATGTGTAATAAAATGTAATTTTGAGCCATTCCTTATAAACATTCTGTATGCAATGGATTGCATTTCCAGTTTATTTACCTGATAATGGCATACTGTTGACCGAAACCGGTCAATGAAATACATCTTATGAGGAAATTACAAAGTGTTTTCCCCTTACCTCATTACTTAGCTAGATGTGTGGGAGGCCATAGAGATAATGTCCATTGAAAACCTAAACAATGAAATAACGTTTATGAACACTTATCCTCTCCTAACCCTTCCTTCCAAAATTGACAAATATATACAAGTGCTGCATTCTCTGTACATTCACCTGATGATGTCTCTGTGCTGAAACCAGTCTTTCAATTATATTCCTGTGGAAATTACAAAGTTTTCTTTCATTATGTCGTTCCACGAAGTACGGCCAGAAACGATTGATTATATAAGTGTTTTCCCCTTAGCTCATTACATCTAACTCAAATTGTTAAATAAAAGAAAGTCCAAAAGAGATCCTTCCAAAATTGACAAATACATATTNGATGATGTCTCTGTGCTGAAACCAGTCTTTCAATTATATTCCTGTGGAAATTACAAAGTTTTCTTTCATTATGTCGTTCCACGAAGTACGGCCAGAAACGATTGATTATATAAGTGTTTTCCCCTTAGCTCATTACATCTAACTCAAATTGTTAAATAAAAGAAAGTTTAAAAAAACAATAAAAATAACTTTTACTGATCCACAAAATGTTTCGTACGCGACTAGTTTCGACTAATGGTAGTCATTCTCAAGCCTTGACTAATTTCGACTATGAAACATTTTGTGGATCAGTAAAAGTGATCTATATTGTTTTTTTTTAACTTTTTTTATTTAACAATTGGAGTTATGTCGGAATTCCACAAAGTTACGGCCTCCCCCGTGAATGTATCATTACGTCTAACCTCAAAGTCCTGCTAGCGATGGTAGGATATAGAGGTAGAAGATATTTCTGAAGATAGCGATAATATTTTCAGGACGTTTCGAGAACAAAAAAACCTTCCATTTGCACACCAACGGGCAGACAGACAGACGAACCTCTGGCACAAGGGGTTCAGAGTATTGTTTTTAAAATTCTAGTCCCTCATATAGAGCAGTAGCTGTCTTAAAATGTTCCGATTAACCTCGTAGATTATCCTCCTAAGCACAAGCATGAACGCTGATATGTAATCAAAGCAATTATCTATACCTACATAAGTTCCAGTACCTTCCAAGCCGCCTTTCGGTGCGTAGCTGGGGGTGTAAACCCCAAGCGTTCGAGTTACCTGCGTAGTTGCGTAAGGTTCGCGGAAAGGGAGTTGCGTACATTTAAATTTGAAAGACTCAAATTTAAATGTACGCTACGTTCTTAAAAAAAATCAGAAGACGTTACTGAACAGTAGATATTTTTATCTTCCAGTTATTAGTTTCATTTCATTGCCGAAACAAAATTGACTTCAAAATTAGTATACATTCAATTATATATATACGTTGATTCTTTTCAAAAAGGAAAATTACCGGAATAAAAATTACGGTGTTACTGTAATACCCTTTGTAGTTGCATCACTCCAAAAGATAAGGGATTTTCCGCCAAAAAGGCAACAATTACAATTAATATCGAAATTCTGCAATCAAATTTTTATCCTACTATTTTTAATTTTGCATTAATGAAATAACTATTGAGTATGTTTGGCGCGTGGATACATTTGTATAAGTTCATCACATTATTCCGTCACACATTTCGTTTGAACACAGATATCAAGTATATTTTCACTCATTTAGAATAAATATGTTAACATTTTTGTAAAATAAAAAAACTCTTCCTGATATAAAGAGCATTTAATTCACGCTTATATTAACAATTATCATCAACATGGGAAAGAAAAATAAATAATGATTGTTTTTAGGATAAATTTTACATTTTCTCTTTTACCGGCATAAATTGCATTCAAACGCAACAAAAAGATTAAAAGGAATGTTTAATTTTAATGGTTTCAATTATTTATTTAAAATGAGGTATTTTCAGGTGCTCCATGAACTCAGCCTATTTGAAATTATTACGCTCTTTGCAACACTTTTGATGGAATTATGAAGAATTCCTCTATTTGCGTAAATTGCTCAGCGTAGGAAATTTCAAGAAATATGTTTCAACGTTTGTTTACAATTTGATTGCTAATATTAAACCCGTATGCAGAAATGTATGCATTTGAGAAATTCGAAACCGACTGATGAAATACAGGGATTCTCATTAACTTCCCCTTGATATCCAAGTCGTATTTAGACCGCTAAAACTTTTACCATAAGTAGAGCAAGAGTTAGTTAACACATCTATGACTCGAAGATGGATTAATTTAATCCATCAGGGTAATTCCGCCTTCCATATTAGATCGTAGCTCGTACTAGCAACCTATTAGAGGATTAAGCCGGAGACGTACGTAGTGATTAACGAGAAGGATTCTAAGAGGACCCGCTTGTTAATTCCTTGCAGAATCCACCTTGAACGCGATGTCCCTGCTAAAATTACCTTTTAATACATGTAACCTTAAATATATGTGAATGCAATAAGATTTTCTTACAGATAAAGGTATAATAGTGGCTACTTGTGTTAAATATGTATATTTTAGTAATATCTTCGAAAGGAAACTAAATTCATTATATAATAATATTATATATAGGAAACAAATTATTGGAATGAATAAAAATGTAGTAGACTCACTTGAATATCTCGGACTCACTTTTAGAAACAACTTAAACTGCAGCACACATATCCGAAAAATCTGCAGTAAAGCAACTAAAAATCTCAGTTTTATAAAGCACATTGTAGGTAGATGAGATGAAAAGGTTAGAAAGCGGCATTAATATTGTTATGATGTTAACATGTGATGACTGTTAACACTATGATGTGAATGTTGAAATAATGTTATTTCAACTTGGTCATGCCCCATCTGGAATATCCGGCGAGTATATGGAATCCACTATATGTAACGAGCTCGAAAAAGTGCAGCGCAAGGCGATACAATTTGCTAAAAAATACTACGATAGAAAAGCAAGAGTTACGTAAGTGCTCTCAGACACAAGTTGGGAATCCTTGAAAGAAAGGAGATTAGAAGCTAGGCTGCGATTGCTTGATGAATTCAGAGAAAGTCTTCAAGAATTCAAGAAAGGCTTGCAGGATATTTATGTAGATGTATAAATATCGAATACCATCTCATCATATCTTAATAAGTACTTTCAATAAAAGGAAGTAAAATACTAGAAAATATGTAATACTTCTGTATGAAAGTACGAGGTAAAACACTACAAAGCATGAAGTATGTACTACCAAGCTACTCAAAATTCCTTCGTAGATATTAATATTCTCGGGAGTATTTTGATACATTTTATTATAACACATTGTATGCAAATATCCAAATTTTATTTAGTTATTTACAAAATTAGGTTAATTTTCCCCAATTTAGCCCAAGAGCATACGTAAATTCTACACCAACGGTGGCTAACTGGTGCTCCACAGTGCGCTGATGGTCCCTGAGAAGTTCTTGGTGGTCCGTGAGATTTGGACATTATTTGCGATTTTAAGTAAACCATGCTCTTTCATTACATACAAGGGAAAGGGTTTAGGACACTTGGCACGATAAGGCGTGCACCTAAGAAAATTCCCAAGGAGAAACGGTCCCGGTTCCGTCAGAATTTTTTCATGTCCGTTTCTCTTTGAGAAATTTCATTTCAATCTGAACCTTCTTAATGTCATCAAGTATAGCATGACTATTTTATATATGTTTGCACCAGTATGTAAAATCATTATAACACTGGTCCGCGAGATTCAAAATTGTGAGTTTAGTGGTTTCGTGAGGTACGGTATGTTGGCAACCGCCATTCTAAACGTTAGGAATTAAAAATTTACCGATTTAACTCTTTGAAAAATAAAAAAATACGAAGTTTTCCTTGAAATAAGCAGGTTCTTTAGAGAAAAAACAAAAAGGGCAACAAAACGGAGTATTTGATTGCATCCATCGGTTAAATCTTTTTAACATTAAATGCTTACTTTAATACATGATTTCGTCTACTACGACGATCAAGACTAAACACCTAAAAAGCACAATTTTTCAATACTCTCGTAAGAAAAGACCGACGTGGTTAGACAATTAGCGGTATAGAATATGTCATTACTTTTACTTGTTTCCTCGAGAAAAAATTGAAGCGTTGAGTCAAGTAAATTTAAGGCTACAAGGACTTCCACAATACTTTTGCTCCTGAACGTCCGCTGGTTCTAGACCCGCTAGATATTTTTTATTTCGCTATTAAACAATACCATCACTATTTGCCGCATATATGATCACTGGAAAGTTGCGGTACTGGAAATTTTGAATCCAAATTGTACAATATTTTACAACATCAATTTTTTCTTCTCTTTTATTTAAGTACTATTACGCCAGAAAAGTCTAAAACGTGCCAGAGAAAAATATCCGCAAATTTCACTATTTGCGATATAATCCTGAGAGTTTAAATCGTACACGAGTTTCTAACGTGCTGAGCGACGTAAATAAATCATCCTCGTCTCTTTCACAAGCGTCAGATAAATGTTATGCGAGTCAAAATATACATACAAAAGCGACAATTTAAATTTAACCGCTAAGAGTTTATCCGTAGGGCGCGTAATTGGCAGAGCGCTAAAGTGGCCATAATTCTGCTCCCGAGAGCTCATTGCCCAATTTATTTTGACGGTTCGATGCGTGAAGAGACCCATTCTCGATTCCACCGCACGCATTAATCCGTTTGTCTTTGTTACGTCTTTGTTTCGTCTCCTCCCACAACGGGGGAGAGTTCAATCGGTAGTTAGCAAGAGAACTCAACAGGCTACGCTGTGGTGACAGGGAGCGTGTTCCCGCTCTCTTTGGGGTGCCATTTTGCACATAAAACGGAGGAAAGAGGTCCCGACCTCGGAGCCATACACATTTCTGGGAATCTCTCGCAGCTTCAAGAGATAGATAGATTAATATAGAGACCCTATTCGCTGATATTAGGCCCATGTACTCTTATTACCATTGTGAAACAGTAATGGAAATTTCTATATTATAAATGTTAAACTGTGACTGAGTTCTATTTTTATTTATCTATATTTATATGTTCTATTTTTATATAACTATTTTTCATGACTGTATATGTGAATCAATGTAAATACGCAATAGCACATGTTAGGGAAACTGTCGAGTATTTTGGCTCGGCAAAATAATAATAATAAGCCAATATATCACTTTCTCTCATACTTTTAGACAAATATTTTTCTACTTAACTCCATATTTAAAAGTATTCTTTTACAATGAAATTCATTCCTTTCGTTAGCAAACTATTTTTTTAAACGCCATTCATACATGCACCAATCAATGTATTATATATATATTATGCCTTAAATATAGTGATGATTTGTGACTATTATTGTTATAATAAAAGTAATGAAGGAACGTAATGAGATTATAAAAATGAAAATATTGTTATTAGCATTAAGTGGGCCTCTCTTCCACCTTACCTCATATGCCGTTCTGGTGGGTAATTTCCACAAATATTAATGAAACAGAGAGAAAGAAACAGTCTATTATGGAAAAAAAATTTGTGACTTAAGGAAAAAACCCACGTTGCAGGAAAACAAGCATAGAGATGAGGGGTGAAATAACCAAACAAAACAGAAAAATACAAAGGCAAACATAGTAGCAATACAAAATAGGAAAAATTAAATAAAATAGAAAAACTTCATACGAAGAAAATACAAAATAATAATACAAAATAATAATACATACTTGAGAAAGAAGCAGAAAAGTGCAAGCAACTAAACTGATACAATAGTAATAAGATTAACTCGTTTAGATTACCAATTAATTCACATTAATTGATGTTGAAAAAGCAGAATTCCTCTGCTTCTACCCCTGAGGATGACTTTATGGATGGCGAGAGGAATTTTTTTCAGGATTGCTGCATTGTTGACGGTTTTCGTAGTTCTTCAACATCCATTAACTTAACCATCAATGGATACTTCTATTCTAATTTCACATAAAAATTATGAAGTGACTAATAATGATAAGAGCCCGGATAGCCAAGTTCGGTTTAGGTGAAAGCGATCCTGAGTCTAAGTCCCGGTAGCAATTTAAATATGGGTAGCAATCTGAATTAAGATGAATCGGGTACAGAGAAATTAAGCCTTTAATGGACGGCGTTTCAACTATTGCTGTGAGGCTACCCCAGTCATAGTTACCAGAAGCAAAGGATAATTTATAGCGATAATTCCAGTCAGGGGCATTCTTTAAATCAACATCGTTTCAGAGCTGCTAAATCTCCGTCATTGTATCTTTCGGTTCCTTGCCAGTGAGAGAAGATATGCAAGAGACGACGAGATGAGAGGAAGGGAAAGGTGGGTAGATGCTGAAACTTGCGCAAGAGTGTGGCTTTCCGAGAGAACGCGTCAAAGAACATCGGCGTTAAAACGGATGAAAGACGCCTCCCGACCAAGGTGGCTTTTTGTTTCAATTCCATCCTTAATCGAATTTTAATTGGTCCATTCCTCTGCCTCCGCTAGGCTGGATGATGCGTTCATGGGATGAAAAATTAGGCACGAGCGCGCGAGTTGAGAAAAATGGAATGCTAACGAGGGATTTTTGTGTTCTCCGGAACAGAAGACGTTTAATATTCATAGTGGAGCCACAAGTTGAGGCCGTTAAGAACGGGGTAGCGATTATGCAGGGAAACAATTCTGCGGAATCTTTCGACTTGTCTGTTATCGGCAACTCTTAAAATTATTTCGCAAAATTATGAAAATATCATCTCCTGGAACATCAGCGTTAAGGAAGCGACACAATGATGGCAATATTTTAGAAATAACTGGAGGGCATGACTGTGATACGTGTTATGCTTAAATCTACTCAAGATCTCAATACAAATTGCATAGAGATGTCCGGGTAGTTCACAGAGAAGCAATTTATCGACTAGAATAGAATTATTTATATAATAATAGAATAATTTTATTATTATGATTAGTTAAATCATTGTTAGTATTATTATATGTTAATATTTTGCATAGTTTGCATTAATTATTTAATTATATTTTCACTGATGTATGTACATTTGTACATATTTTAGTTATTTACTTTGTTGTATTAATTTTAATTTTGTTATTTGTAGGGTACAGTTAACACGGCACCTCCTGATGAGCCACTGACTTAAGAGGACCATAATGGTTAATTTTTTTCTCCACTTTGATTTTTTATCTTTATGTTAAAAAAAAATACAAACGACCATGGTTTACATCACGAATGCTTCACATGCTAATGTATGTATTATGTATGCATTATGTATGTATTATGTATTTATTATGTATGTATTATGTATGTATTATGTATGTATTATGTATGTATTATGTATGTATTATGTATGTATTATGTATGTATTATGTATAATGTAAATAAGTAAAGCATGAAATTATCTACAATTTCCCAAATTGTGAGCCAAACAAAAATTAATAGAATAGAATCATTTACATAAATTGAAATATAGTTTGTAGTGTAGTGTAGTGTATTTGCACGATAATGAAATTAACACGTCAAAACTGGCAAAAACACATTCGCGAGATCTTGAATAATTTTGTACGCATTGAGCTGTTGACAAATATTCCATTACTACCTAATCATATAATTCCTTAGCCTTATGCAGATTTATTTCCCAAAAAAATTATAACTTATAAATAGTACAAATTCTATTTAAGGTTGCATTTCTGTAATACTTCCTCATAAAATTCCTCGCACTAAAAGTAATCTCTGACCTTTCCTTATTAAGTTGGACGATTTAATATAATTCACTTGACAATGTTTCACCCTCGTATTTCTTAAATTCATCACGTAAATAAAGCAAGTAATTGAAAGCCGTCCTTTCGCCCAAGGTATGGAAATTAAAAATTCCTAGCGAAAATTCATAATCCTTATAATTCTCGAAAATAGGGCAAACACGACAAGGAATGAAATGTAACTACTTCATAAATCTCTAAGGAAGTGACTCAAACACTGCAGAATACTTCTTTACATATGTTTACCAATTTAAAGCATTAGATTGTATATGCATAATGTTTAACATATTTTATAAAATTCTAAAATTAATTATTTGACATAAATAACGTGCCACTAAATAAAAACAGATACGTACAAAATGAAAATTTTTCGCTTTCGATGACAATTAGTCCGATTTAATTAAATTTCACCCGATGTTCTAACCCATTACGCTCAAAAGAATAAGGTATTAACAGCTTCGAAAGAAAACTTCCCACCCCCTTCAATCCCTTCCTCCTTTGCTAAAGCACGCCCAAAATCTCGATATTTCCTCCACGTTTCGCGAATCGCATTAAAGGCTTTGCGTTCCTCGTGCAATTTCAACTCCGACCGATCGCGGAATGTAGTTCCCATAACTCCATCACCATCTCGGAGAAAAAAAAATGAAGAACGATTTTCTCACGCCAAGCGCTCGACGGAAGCCTAGCCCTCTTTCCCTAACCCATTCTCGGCGGAGAACGTCCGCTTTTATATCCCCCGCCTTAAAAATTATTGCTCCGCAAAGGGGGCGTGGAATGGTGCTTTATGGTTTGTTTACATCGAGAATGAAACGCCCGAATCTTGGCCTCGCATCAAAAGCGCCTTCGCGAGGCCATCACACACCTCACCTTACTTCACTCAGAAACACTCTCCGAGAGCGTTCACTTCCTTATTGTTTTTTTCTCTTCGCTAGCCCAAGAGATCTCTTTCTCCCTCACGCCTACAAACAGCTCTCCCGAGAGACGTATACTCTCAACAAATGTCCCTTTCCTTCGCCACCAATGGGAAGGACTTGTTTGGCTTCGGGAACTGCTAGGACCTGAGTTTTTTCGCTGGAGTAATATAATTGGCGGAGAGTAGATTGAATCATCCTTGAGGTCGATTTTCATCTCTGGAAACGAAAAAGGATTTGCCTTTTGCGACGTTATTTCTCTCTTTTGGGAAACCTTTCATATTAATTCCCACTGCTTGCAGATATCTCTCCACGAGGCAATCTTTTTTTCTTTTCGGAAAATCGTGGTTATCGGAGAACCGCCGCAGTCTTTTGCGGGATATTCGGGATTATTTCGGAGCAGTATTCCTCATGCTTCGGGCAAAAGGAGTCTTTCAGGTTATCAATGTAGATGTAGTTGTAGCAGTTGATAATTCGCATTTCGCTAGAATTCCTCAACTACGTTATTTTAAACGCAAAGATAAACAGATGTGAAAAATAGCGGCATTACTGAGACTTGAGCCCAGGTCTCCCATTTTCCTATAAGAATACCTGCTCGAAAAGGGGGAGACCTGGGTTCGAGTCCCAGTCATGTCGGTCTCCACTAAGGTTTCCCAATTTACGGGTACGTAGGAATCAGGAAAAGATTGGCAAAATACTTGATATGGAGTGTTTTGCTGTATGGGTGTGAAACGTGGACCTTACGAAAAGAGAACATCAAAAGATTGGAGGCATTTGAGATGTGGGTGCGGCGTAGAATGGAGAAGGTGAGCTGGGTGGATAGAAAAACAAACATAGAGGAGCTAGAAATGGTTGGGGAGGAAAGGGTTTTAATTGAAGTAATTAAGCGTCGACAAAAGAAATGAGTGGGTTAAATATTGAAAGGAGAGGGATTGCTGAAGAATTTAATAGAGGGTAGAATGCATGGGAAAAGACAGAGGGGAAGAAAGAGGCAAGAGATGTTAGATGGCATAAAGGAGGGGGGGAGTTACCAGGTAACGAAAGAAAAGGATAGGAATAGGGAATATTAGGGCACATGGACCTACCGAAAGGTAGCAAACTTATGTATGTATCTTATATATGTATCCTCACCACTGAATTACCATGCCGCTTATCATAGTTTAATGCTTAGAATGCATGCCCGGAAAGTGGGAGACCTGGATACGAATCCCGGTCATGTTGCTGTTTTCCACATGTGCATTCTTTTGTTTAACACGCAGACCTCTATGTGCAAAGTAAAACACGTTATCTTTTAAGTCATTTTAGTACTGCATAAAGAATGTAAGTTATGTGGCTTGATTTCCCGAGGAGAAATAGACATGAAAAAAGTCTGACAGGACCGGGACTCGAACCCTAGTCTTCCGCTTTCCAGACGAGTGCTCTGACGATTGAGCTATCTTTCCGGGAAATTTCTGCATGCCGTGCAGAACATTGGCCCGGAAAGCGGAAGACCAGGGTTCGAGTCCCGGTCCGTTTAGACTTTTTTCGAGTCTGTTTCTCCTCGAAAAATATTCCTAGGCGTGCGAATTTTCGCGGAAAACCTTACTCATCCCTTTCCATGTATGTAGCGTAATTTAAAAAATATATTTGTTTCATGCTGAGCATTTTAATTGCATATTAAATATATACATTTTAAATAATAATGTAATAATCAAGTATCTTGTGAATACATGCAACAAAAGTTATCTAAGGAAAGATATTCATGACAGCAAAAGTTCGTGACTCAGCCAGAAGAATGTTAAGCTAGGATATATTCCAAACCCAAATTCTCGGACGTCTGAAACTGACAGGTTTTTTTCGCATAGTAAATGCATGAATACGAGTAAAGGTATGATTTTTCAATCAGCTCTTTGTGGTTAAAGGTGCCCTAAATTAGTTTTCAAACTTCTTCTAATAAACCAGTTTTAAAAGAATAAAAATTATTTCCTGCCTTTGGCTAATTCTGCTTTTTTAAATTTCTCAATGTATATCGCCGAAAAACTTTGATCGTTATCGGAAAAAAATTGTGATTTAAATATTTTGCCAATGAGTTATTTTTTGCGAATAATAAAAGTGTACAAATTTCTCCAGTTTTTATATCGCAAATCTGATGTTGATATCAAAAGCCGGTATTTCGGAAAAAATAATATCTGAATTTCCCCCTTTCAAGGGTTAACTTGGCAGGTAAAAGTTATGCAATTCAGTAAGCTCAAAAAAAGCGATGCTCCAGAGTCGATGATCGTTATTTATATAATATGTGTATAGTAATATGGTGTCACAGCAGAGACATAGAAGTCGGAAATTGTTATTAGTTTTTATTTTAGCATTATATTACCAATGAAAGAGGTGAATTGACATAAAGGCGAAGCCGTAGAATGGATAAAAACATCTTAGAATATACTTCAATGTCATGTTATAGAAGAATGTACGATTAGAAAGTAAATTGAGGATAAAGATGCCGTATAACAATTTTATTAAAATATTTAACAAACATTATTATTTAATATTTATTTGCCTGGGGAGTAAATAAATAGACTAACCTTCAGAATAGGTCTAAATAAAAAATTTTGGAATAAAATTTTTATTTGTTGAGCTATTTAATTTTTAAGAATTTCGATGAAATTTAATGAGAAATTGAGATAAAAAGTGCATATTATTGTCCTAAAAATGTTATATGTTTACGTTAGGATGTTTTACAAAACATACATCGTAATAATATAGGATTAGATGGATACATAACAACTAGGGAAGCCTAACCTAGAAAATTGGTCTTTTCTTTATGTGTTTATATTTATATAATAAATCATCATACTAGAGCATATGTATCTACTTATCGTGTATCTACTTAACGAGTTCAGTACTGTTTTGCAAGTCGATTTTCTTCCATACTTTTTGCGGAATACGGTCGTAAGGTAAAACTGAACTACATTAGCGTGCCTTCAACGATTGGTAATTTTACTACAAATACCCCGATAACTTAGCAGCTTAAAATAACTATCTTTGTTAAAGAAAAAAGACCTCACCTTGGCTTTTGATAGAAATCTTTGCATTTTGTGATAGTTATCTCATAATTACTTCACGCGTATTAGAAGTGATTCGTAATGATCCCTGTTGGAGTGCTTCTCAATACTTCTAAAAGTCTCTCGCTTCAGACAAATCGATACATCTTTTCATACGTTTATCTTCATTCTTCAAACGCATCTTCTCTACAGGATCTGAAAGACCGAACTCAGCAATCTTTCTATCGGTCCCTTCTCTTTAGGACAGTGCTTCTTAACTTTTTCAGCCGAGGGCACCTCCTGAATCCTCAAAATGTACTCTCTCACCCCACAGGAAAAATATCAAATTTTTGTAGACTATAAACAACAGGGCTCCCTGCACCATAAAATTACAAAGGAAAGTTGACCTTCAGAAGTGATCTCCCAAAATATTTCATAACAAATTATATTGTACTCGTTGTCTCTCCAACTACGTAAAAAGTAATTTTTTTCCCATTACATCTCGGACTCTCTAAACAAGCTTCTCACACACCCAGAGAAGCATGCACTTCTTGTTAAAATACTACATTAAAGCTTCTCAAATTCTCATCAGCTACCATCTTTGTCATTTTTGCTTTCATGCCCTCGTATCGATCTTTATAACATACCTGCATAACACACCCCTTCTTTACAATCCACGAATTATTTTTCAGTTCTCATTCAATCATTTCACACGGACGTCTGACTCTCTTCCGTATTTTCTTCATAAACTACCCCAAAAGTACTCAGTTGATACATTTTTGGCGCTACCAAGTTTCGTTTCCTGACAACGACTCACAGCCATTACATAGAAAAGCAAACACAGAGGCACTAGAGATGGTTGGAGAGGAGAGAGTTTTAATGGATTTAATTAAGCATTGAAAGGAGATTCTCACTCATTCAAAATATACTAGAACTGAAGAAGATGCCGCGCGAGCTGTTCGCTTTCGTAAAGCTGCGTAAACAGAGCGTCGCTTGTTTTCGAGTTAGTATTTCTCGTACGCTTTCTGGCCATTGCAATTTGCTACGTAAATCCGGGATTACGCGTCAAACTTACGTAAGTCGGGAACAGTCTGTATTCAGCCTCGATAGCTCCAGTTGTAACATCAATTCCAACGAAAGGAATCTACAGGAAGGAGAAGAATTAGAAAAGTCCTGGAGAGAGGGAATGAAGCACAATTTTCAAGATGAGGGTTGAGAGAGTTTACATAGAAGTACATCATTTTTTCAATAGACTTTTTTTCCATGAGAAGTGAGTGTAGACCGCAATATTGTAACTGTAGCACATTTCAAAACAGCACCGCTACCATGCATTACAGTGTTCACTGCACAGCCTCTGC
Organism: Ladona fulva; assembly: GCA_000376725.2. Taxonomy (NCBI): domain Eukaryota; kingdom Metazoa; phylum Arthropoda; class Insecta; order Odonata; family Libellulidae; genus Ladona; species Ladona fulva. The sequence goes on from KZ308611.1 coordinate 634,079, forward strand.
GACCTATAACATTAAGATACGAACAAAAATTTTAATTGCTGTTAAAATCAATTTTGTTAAGTGCCTATCCGTTAAAATTATTATAGTGCCATCTGTACGATTTAGCCGTGCTTCGTGGTACATAATTAAGAATTAAACTTAAGTTACTCAATAATTAAATGTATTTAAGGTGTAAGAAGAGGTTGTTCTACGCAATGGCAATGAATATGTGTGTAATATTTTAGTGTCAATCCCCTTTGTGAATTTCATGTAATGATCTACTATGCAAACAACGACGTCATATGAAGATGTGCAATTTCATGCAAAGTAATTTAGGCAATGTAATTTATGTGATGCAATTTATGTAATGCAATTTATGCAATCTAATTCAAGTAATGTAATTCCCCAAAACTCATTTTAATATTCCAATTGTGTTCAAAGGAAAGAGGAGTGACAGTGAGTGTGTTTTTTTTTTTGTTTTGTTTTGTTACCTTGTAAACACTTATTATACACTTTTGTTTTCGGAAATGTTAACAATTCAATACAGAGTTTACTTCTATGCAACTGAATGTAATTGTAACGAAATAAATTATTATTATTTCTAATCTCGGCACCTCCTGTCGAGCCACTGTTAGGCTCAGGAGGGCCATAAGGGAAGTTGTGAAGTATTCTTACGATTTGATTTGGTTTTTGCTAACTTTTCCAAGACTTCTTTGCGTTTATTTTTGTATTTTGTAGCTTGAATAAATTAAAATTATTATTCGCAAATGATATTAAATGACCAGCTAAATTAGTCAAGTATAATTGATGGGATTAATCCGGACTTCGCAGAATTCCAGGTAAAACTAAACGAATATCTCTACGTTGTGCTCACAATGAATTCAATTTTAATTTAATAATGACTAAAATGTGACTTAGAAGCCCTAGCATAGCTATTATTGAATCTTTCTGTGCGCCAATCCATCCCATCCCATTTCCCCACTCCCCTGCTCCTCAAACTCCCTCCATTTCTTCCTCTCTTCTTGACAATACGACGAACCTTTTCCTTTCATCCGGGAAAAAGGAAAGCTCTCCTCAACGTTCGCCTCTTCCGCTCCTTTTATGACTCCCCTTGTTCTCTCCCATAAGAATCCTCACTCCATACCCTTCCTCTGCTATTCACTCTCCTCGGCTAAGACCCATTTCCACTCCTTTCTCTTCCCAAAACGATTATCAATTTCCCCGTCCCGCTCGCCAAGATTGAAATCCCATCTCTAAACCTCGAGTATATTTTCTCCCGTCGATAGATCGCGCTATTTTCATTTCCGCTCGTTTCCCCAACCTTCCGCTTCTCATTATACTAATTTCTCGCTAAAATAGGCCGCTGCTATTACCATGAGATTTGCATTCTTTTTGTCCGGCGACTCGTCGAATCTGAATTCGAAAATCTCAGAGTGAGCGCCCGGGACCGGAGCCGGAAGTTTATGAATTGTAAACCGCGAGCGAATGGCCAGAAATCAAAATGTCTGGTCCCGAAATCAAGGATCCGTTGAATTAATGCCCCTCCTCCAGTTCGTTCGAGGATGGAGAGAAACTTTGGGAATGTCATCTTGTTCCGTTTTCTTTGAAAATATTTGCGAAAGAAAATTGTTATTATTCTTTCTTCTCCGGAGAATCGAGTTGAGAGGTTTTCTCAGAAAGCATCGTATTGTAAAAATAAGTCTATCAGAGGACGTTTCGAATATATTTAGTTTCCAATATCTCGACATTGGGAGATGATATGCGTAACTATAAAATCGGTAGAACAACAGAAACAGAAGAAATAAGAAACAGAAGAAATAAGGGCAAACTTCGAAAAGTTGAGAAAATCGTTTCCAAAAGAATTGACACGATCACTGATTAAAAAGAACCATGTCGCTTAAGCCACGGACACTATATAGACTACTATAGATACTATATAGATATACTATAACTCTACATAGATACTTATTCATAATATTTTAAAGGAAATTCCGCATGCATATTTTCTATGTGTAACCATTTATTTCTGTCCATCTCTTAAATCTCTATCAACTTGAAAATGCTCGCTACCATGATGCCTTCTAAGCATATATTATAAGGATATTAATGAACAAGCCTTAAAAGAAATTTAATGTATAGGTAATAATAAACCCGAAAGGAAAATGCAACTCTTCAAACAACGAACGAAGTCCGTAAATAATTCAAACGTTTAGAAATGAAAGCATCGGAACTAGGAAAAGTCTTTCTAAAAAACGAATTTTTACGAACCATACTATTAATTTATATTCGTGATCCTTCCAATAATTAATGGAATAAGATTTTGACGGTGCCTAATTAACTTTGGTACATATTAATAATGCAAAGACAGTCTGAACGAATAGCTACTTACGACGTTTTCCTGCGGAGCATCACAGAATCTAATAGTGGTTTGAGTTAGATAGAAATGTGGGTATTTCGGCACCCCCTGCAATGCGCCACTAGCGGCTCGGTATGTAGGTGTTAACGTAAAGAGTTCTGAAGATTGAGTTCTCAAATCTTCTGACACTTCTTCCTTTCATGACACTTTTAAATAAGTTTAAGATTTTCATCGCCACTGCAAAGTAACCTCGGAGGATTGATGAAAGATTTCAATCTGAAAATCTACCCACTGGGTTTCCCAAACATAAGATAAATCAAAACGGTTAAATGTATAAAAATACCTCGGATTTTGAAGATAATTAGTTCTGGAATCAGAATAAGAGGCCAAAACGAAATATCTCATACATGCCGAATCTTAAAGCACTACATAAGCACGGCTAGAAAACTTTCCCACTCATAATTACTTTAAATTTAATAAAGGAGGATGGCCGGATACATCTTCTTTCGTTCATCTGTGAATTTTTTGATCACGCATTCCACATAACCATTCGCTTGCCCAATCTTTCTCCGTTCGCCGAGTACAATAAACAGTTCATATCATTACTATATAATGACAGTTCATGTAGATATATTCTCGAAACTTAGACGCACCTTTTTAGCTTTTTTGAAGCTCCAAAAAATAGGGTGCGTATTAAATTCGAGTACAAGTTATATTTGCGATTAGTAATGAATTTTAGCGAGCAAGTATCTTAAAGGAGTTTAACTGTAACCTTTAAAGCTATGATTCAATTTTACCAGTCTCAGTTAATATCGTTTTCGTAAGCAAACGTTAACGCTCGGATTGTTCTTCATTGGTATATCAGTAAGTAACAATAAGTAAAGAACACGTGTCTTGCTGTTTTTAACGATTATCTAAAGATATTCATACTATTGGGTAGTTAAAAACTAATGTTCCATCGCAAGACTGTCCGGACGTGTTGGGAAACGTACCGCGCTCCACCACGTAGCATGCGTTACATGCTATTTGCTGTTATAGTCACGTTAATATTTTCTCCCCTTCGTGCCTTCCATAACAAGATACGTAGGTACTTAGATTTGAGAAAATACTCTAAACCTCCGCTATCTGATAAATTCGTTGGCATAACTATTAGGCGACTGAATTTCCATTCTATTAACATTAGGAAAATAACTAACACGTATTTAGATATTCATGGTTGGGAGGTAGACTATAATCTATCATCGCTGGCCAGACTTCGTGGAAATATACAATGAATTAAGATAAAACACTTTGTAATTCCCATATAAGATATAAATCAACGACCGGTTTTGGCTAAAATGCCATCATCAGGTAAACCTGCCGTTGAATTATATCTTACGTGGAAATTGCAAGGTGTTTTTTACTTAGTTCGTTATTTTACTAATAGTGAATTCCCCCGTCAAAAATGACTGGATTAAACTTAAAAGTGTACGCGTATAACATCGTTTATAGCTAATCCTTCTTAGCCAGAGACCGTGGATAGTTTGTCTATAAAAGTTTATAATCTATGGAAGAATTCTCTATGTGAAATTTCATAACTGGGTAGAAATAAATTCACCACGTAGCATACGTTACATGCTATTTGCTGTTATAGTCACGTTATTATTTTTTCCCCTTCGTGACTTTCATAACAAGATACGTAGATACTTATATTCGAGAAAATCCGGTAAATCTTCGTTTTCCTTAGTTCGTTATTTTACCAATAGTGAATTCCCCCGTCAAAAATGTCGGGATTTAATTTAACTCACTTAAAAATGTATATGTATATTATAGTTTATAACTGATCCTTGTAAGCCAGAGAGCATGGATGGTTAGTCTATAAAATTGTATAAGCTATGGAAGAAGCCTTAACTGTGTGAAATTCCATAACTGGGTAGAAATAAATTTGTTTGGTCATGATCCGCTCAAGTTTAATAAAACGACCGGTTTTGGACAATTCTCTCCATCAGCAGTTACACTCACATGTTGTTACCACATACCACAAACCCCATCATGTTCAACAAAGCCGCACACAACACTAAACTCCCACACCAATAGCCGTTATTATACCCCAATTAATACAATTTATTATTAAAATACACAATTTGAGTGAATTCATGTATGCTATAATACAATAATATTACGAGATTAGGTAGATCAAATTTAATTATGCTAGAATCCTAATATAAGGACTATGATGGTGTAATTGGTAGAGCGTAAGGTACTCATAAAAAATCGTCTAAAAATCGTCGTTAAACAAAATACCGTCTCAGAAACCAGATTTGCTATCCAATCAAGACCAACAACTCGGAATGTCACATCAATTAGGAACAATAGACTGTAAATGGTAAAGGAAAGATCGATTTCAATTCTCCGTAAGCGCTCGTACCGCTGAAGCCAATAAAACTGATAACCCTGCGAAGCACATACCATTCATTTCCGCAATAATGTGAATGATTCGAAGAATTCCGGCAACTGAGTGAGCCGTAATGAAGAGGGATCTCCGGTTCTCCAGAAAAAAAGGAGGTTTGAGCGAAGAACTACGCTCTGCGTCTTCATTAAGCGTTCCACGAGACATTGCTTTAAAGTAACTTGAAATTGTCTCAGGTAGTAAATCTAAGATAAACTATATTAATTCTCTTTCATGTACATGTATGAAAAATAGCTTCAGACGTTAATAAAAACCGAAGAATTACTTCATTCTGAAGTTCTTCCAAAGGAGCATTTATTTCTATTATTTATAAACTGTGCATGAAAATATCACATGTTAAATAAATATTTTTTGTAAATGTCCCTTTTAAATGTTGACTTTTACTTCAGGAAGTGCAGAAAAGTAGGTAAACATATATAAAACTCTATTAACAACTAGCTAACACTATGGCCCGGTATTATGATGTATATTTAAAATGGTTTTTAACTAATGCTCGCTTTAACTCGAAAATGGTAGTGTTTTGTTAGAACTAAAGTAAAGACTATTGCAAGTCTCCTAAATATAGGACGGATTAGCACTGAAATTAGCTGTAACCTTCACTTCATTTCTAAATAAACAGTATAATACAGGGCCTTAAAGTGAGCATAAGTTAAAGTCCATTTTAAGTATACATTTTAATACCGGGTATCAGTAGATAAATTTTTAATTATGAGGTTCGGTATATGCCCCGTCTGTAAAAGCATTAGCTCGAAGGCTGGCTGGTTTAACTCCTCAACCATTACCTACCTAAGTTTAGGAGAGGGAGTGAGGCGACGAGGAAAGGTGAGGAATCCAAGAAGTTAGTCATTGCTAATCTCACTATGCCATAACTGTATAAGTGATAAATGTTCCTGTGGGTGTAACAAAATTGCCATGCGAATAACACTTTTCATAGTGCTAAATCATATGAATACAGCATCACCCGTATCGATTCCCCTCCCACCCGGTTCGATTCCCGGTGGGAGCCTACGTGCGAAATGACCTCAGCTGGCGAAGCACTTTTAACAATACTACTACGACGTATCCTCGTGGCTTCCATCTTATCATAATGATCAACGAGACCAGACATAATAAGAGAAAGGATAATTTAACTTGACGTCTGCGCCCAAAACATATGTGAAAAATGGCGACATGACTTGACTGGGAATTGAACCCAGATCTCCACCTTTCTTGAGAGAATACCTGCCCGGAAAATGGGTGATCTGGGTTCGAGTCCCAGTCATATCGGTACTTTTCGCATCTGTTTAACCTTAAGACTAGACAAAGTTAAGTAAGGTATCGAAGCTGAAATACTACGAAGACTTTAACGTTTCTCAGAAATGATGCATAACCACATGGGTAACCAAGAAGCTTAACTTCACATTTTCGAATGTCGACGGCGACGGCTAGCTGAGCGGCTACAAGCAAAAGGGAAAATCAGCTGTATTTGAGAAAACACATTTATCTAGCGTTTATAATGCTTTGATTTTAGCTGCCAGGAATGCGACTATTTCAATAATTTACGCCATTATTTGTTGAGGTACTGGCGCAAATAATCTAGGTGTTGAGGAACCTTAATATCACTACTTCCACTACCTCTGAGCGATTGACCTCTAATTTCGTGTACAATGGATGAGTTTACATGGAGGAAACTTGAAATCAAATCGTGGCTCAACCAAGAATCAGTTACATACCTGGTTTTTGTCAATATTTGTTGAGGTATTGGCGCAAATATCCTAGCGGTTGAGGCATCTTAACCTCACTACAGCTACTACGACTGAGCAGTTAACCTCTAATTTAATGTACAATAGATGAGTTTACATGGAGGAAATTTGAAATCAATTCGTGGTTTAACCAAGAATCAGTTACAGCCCTGGTATTACGACTCAGTAATTATTAGCAGAAAATCCTTTGGGAAAAAATAAAAAGGAAACGATCAAACTTCCTCTGAGGGTAACAAACTCTCAGAATATAAAGTGACCCCCGAAGTGAAATAGGGATCCGAAAGCTAAAGAAAAAAGGGTAAGACTATTCACAATCGGAGATTCAACAGCGAGGACAGAAATCAAAAGACTTCTAGGAACGTTTAAAATATCTCTTGCGACTATTATCCGTGAGCTGACAAAGTGAGTGCGTATAAAAGCTTTGCCATTGGGAGATTAGACGTAAATAATTCATTAGTAGGCGTCTAAGGGAAGCTGACAACGACTCTTCCTGTCAAGCGAAACATTCCGCACCCTTAGGGCGAGGAACTTTCAAACAAAGTTCACGACCTCTTTTGATTCTTGCGGAAACTTTCTCGAAAAAAAGATACAAAAGTTAAAAATAAGGATGCTCTCAGCAGGAAAATATTTGAGAAGCGTTCCTTTTTTCGCTCCTTTCGTGGACCTCTACATTTTGTATCGGCATCTTCCTTCCGAAATTTATCTGTGTTATCTTCATGCGTACCGTGGTAGAACAAAATTTTTTGACGAATTTTATGCCGAATTTATTACGAATATACCGAGAACTTAATGATACTATTATTTGTTGATTTTTAGCCGGAGTCAGTGTTGTGGCGGCAATGTAAAAAAAATTAATTGTTATCAAACGGATACAAAAATAACAGTTATTCACAACTTTCTATGGGCTAAAATAAATACAATATAAAATTTGATCAAACCATATTTGATGGAACCCCATACTAAACGTAATAAAATACAGCATAATTGATTTATAAGAACACAACTACCTACGCCGTTTTATTTGTACGCCTGTAAAAGATACACGCAAGGTTTTTCTGGGTTCCCTACAGGCCTTCACGGCTACCGTGAGATGCAACATACAACTAATAGAATAAACCATTACTGCACCTGTATTCATTTAGTAAGAATAAGACAGAACTAAAATTTCATGTTCAATAGATACGATACGCAGAAATGCTAAATTTTTGGTACACATGGTCGCAAAACCTGTTATTGTTTTGAATATCCTTAATGCTTCTTAAGTAATTTTCTAATGAACGTTCTTAATTAAAATTTCAAACGATTTTAATTTTCGGATGTATTTGTTTAAAATACTAATTTCTTTGTGATTTTTATTGTTTTAGTGAATTAGTTTAGTGTGTCAACACTGCTCAAGTGATTTCCATATACACAGTTTACTTCACATCTTTTAGCTTGTACTATCAGTAGGTGTGCAAGTTTATCATACACCTATATATGTCTATGTCTATGTCTATGTGTATACCCTGCTAGCCACCTTTCGGCGTGTGGCAGGGGGTGCATGCACCAAGACTCTATTTACCTAGTCGTAGCGTCGTCGTAGTCGTAGCTATATATACACCTATTTTGTGGTTTTTCTGCTGTGGTTATATTTTTTCGTAAGTTATTACTTGCATTTTTTACATTTATAAATCTCTATTTCTATTTACAAAATTATTTACGTTTTCATTATTGTCATTGACGACAGTTTATATGGAAGAAGTGACTTTTTAGTCTCAATCTTGCCTTAATAAAGACCTTAAAGTGGAACTTAACAAACTATTCCATCGTTAGATAATATTATTCTTTGGAAAATGCAATCAGTGGCAAAACAGTTTTCTGCTAGTTAGCAGATTTCTCCAGCTAAATTATTAAAATAGCTTGTAGATGTTGATGTGGAATGTGTTCATATTTTTTTCGTATGGGTTTTGAACCTCCAAATAAATGCCATAGAATTTCATTTTATCTGATCTAGAATTTTTTACTTTTCCCCAAATCAGAATTCTTCATTACAACTCTATTTAAACATTTCAGGCATAGTGAAAAAATCAATTATATACTAGGAAAGATGCCATTTCCGTTATTCATGAGGGTTTTAGAACGTAATATCGTTTAAGTGAAAGCGGTAAGATATAACAATTACAATCAAAACTCTAAATAAATTCTCTATGAAAACAGTCCAACTAAACGAAAAGTGTATGAGATAAAAAAGAATGCTATATTAAAAACTGAAGCGGCTTTGGATGTGCTGTATCGTACTTCATTTATCGATCAAAAGAAATATTCAAACCTAAAGATGTCTTCAAATATCTTTCTACGAATGATAAAATTAATCTTCGTAAATCAGTCTTGGAGTTAAAGATCAACTTTCAGCCGAGATTGTTTTCTTTTGAAGTTCCGAAATTGATTCCACTCTTCAGAACGACAGAAGAATTTTCAAAAGTTTGTTTGGTGAAACTTCCTTAAGCTTTTCTGAGAGGAAAAGTTTTTGAAATTTTTTAAGCAAACTCTTAACTCAGTCTTCGGGTATAAGGTTTCTTTCATTTAGCTACATGACAATTAAAATATATTTCCCGTGTTGACGTATTCTTTTCATATTTTTATTTTATCACACCAAAGATACTGTGTTCCAAAAGAATTTTGTCGAAAGTTACTGAGCATATACTAAGTTTTCTATATTTTAATCCACTGTAACAACCAGATGAAATTCGATTTCATTTTCCATTACTTTATAACCTAGTTAGTCACACGAGAATATTCAAGGTGTGTGAAACTATCTAATTCATTACAGAAGATTACTTTTTGCTTATAATACTTCAGTATATTTCCAGAAACATAAACTTGGGGTACTTACAAGAGTGCACTGGCCAATTTTTGAAACACCTCGAGATATTACGATAGATTACACCCTAGTAATTCCGGATCTATATTCTATACGACGTAAATGAACAATTTAAATAATATTTTCATAGAAGGGAACAGGTTAACAGAATCAGAACATTTTTTAAATATTTAAGACCATTTTATAAGAAATTGAAAACAAATTTTTATTGATATTTCCTCTAAGAATAAGAATAAGAAGAACCCTAAGACTAGGGTGATAATACGTCACGTTTTCGTCCGGACGTTCCAGGTCCCTCCGTTCCATCCATATCGTCAAAGAATGTCCTGCTGAAGCCTCCGCCATTAATTGTTATATTTCATGATATTCAATAGCAAAATGCAGAGAATTAAAAATATCGACTTTTGTTCAACGATAAAGCAAACTGAAAACTAAAAAATAATCTAGTGTTCTCTTAGTTAATGTGTTCATCACGAGGATTATTAAACTAACAAATACTACGTTGAGGTCGCGATGAAAAATGTTACCTTGCAATGATTTTAAAACGGTAAAACGTTAAAGTGACGTTATTTATCTTCCAAAATGTATCTCCGTGCCTTGTAGAATATTTGCGCGCAGGACCTAGGAATCTGTATCTCTAGTTAAGATAACATTTCCATCAGCTGCATGGTAAAATTCTTTTAAATGATAACTGCATTGAAGTGTTATAAACATATCTCGAGAGATTGAGGAAAAAAAATATTGTCCCGTTTTATCCTCTTTTATTGATGGGAAAAGTCCCGTTTCAACTACATGGGACATTGTAAGTCTATCAATGGCTCAATCCTTTATCTAATCAAACCAGACCCAAACATTGACCTTGTAGTACTCATAAAATTATTCTTAGGACTACAGAAATCAAATAGTTCAAACTTTCCGAAGTGGAGGACCATTATGAGGAGATAACCAAGTTCGTCGGATAAACAACCACGCTAAGTCCGAAAGACATGCCCCTATATATTCAGATCGAGCTAATTTCCCAGGGAGTTCGAAAATATCTCCCGATGTCATTAGCGTTAGAGCGTATCTTCCAATTCCCGTTTTAAAATTTTCTTCAGAGGAAATAGGTATAAAAATAGCTTTTCCGAGAGAGAGGAAAACTAAGATGCTGAGAAAAGGAGTGGGGAAGGAAATCCGACTCGAGTAAAAAAGAAATACGTCGCGTGAGGGAAAAGGTATAAAAAGAGAGGAAGATTGGAGAAAGAAGCACCACCATCCTCTCTATCCTCTATAACCAAAAATAAACCACAGATATCTTTGCAATATCACGTTTCAGCATTTCGAGCATGTTCTCTAATTTAAGTTATTATTATTAGCATAATTTGACAGGGTTTGCAGATGTGAAGGTTTTCGTGGTGGGAAACCCCTTACATATTATAATAATATAATAAGTTTTTGAATACGTAACTTTTGCTTTGTTTTTTTTTATTTTTGAAGAAGGAAATTATTAGTTCTGCGATCGTATATATCGTAAAAGAATGACGGTACCAAACCTTAGTTAACCGAGATTATTTGAAGGTTGAAGATCCTCACATCTTCGGTTAAAAGTGTAAAGACAGAAATTCTAGGATTTCTACATGAATTAGTCAAATTAAAAAATATTTTTCGCCTTCTAAATACCTTTTAAAGACCGCAAGCCTTTTTTATATTAAATTATCTCGAAGGATATTATCGGAAGCTGACATAAGTCGTATATACATCCTCTATATACTATCCTCAAGCATTTTATAGGAAGCTATGCATACATTGAACCATGCTATTATATAATACTAATCATAAAGTTTTCATCACAAATCATGCTATAGTAAAAAACGTAGTATAAAATGGTTTCAGATTTCCATCAGATTTTTGAGCAGAAGTATCCTTTAAAACCTTCATGGACAAGACTTCCTATCATGACTTCAACTGCTCACTAAGTCTTCAATACATGCCATCATCTAACCCTTAGTTTCTATCACCTTCAACAAGGAAAGAAACCAATCCAGAGTTACCATTAATAATTATTCCGCAGAAAGAGTCATTGTTCAACTTCACACATTTTTCTCATTGAATTTACATTAACGTTCTTCTGATATTATTGCGCAGTGACAATGTTCAGATCTCAAACATCCCTGTAATAACTACAAGAAAATTTTATTTACGTTTTTGCATTCGCTTTTTAACGTGTTTTCCATCCTATTTGTTGAGTTACTATGCTATACGGAAAGGGTCCAAAAACTTCCTCGTTCAAACTTCCATTTGTCTACCGCCCTGTTTAGAGAGGAATATTTGCATAAGTCCGTTCCCTGTTTCGGCGAATAAATTCACCTCTTATTGTACTCTCCTCCTTTAGACGCGCTGAAAAAATAGTGTTAGGGAAGAGGGAGGCAGAGGTCGGGGGGACCGCGGAACGAGCCCTCCAAAATTTATCTCCATTAATATTTCGTAGCGATTCGAGAAGTGGTCGAAGCGATTGATCGCTCCCCAGGAGAAAGGGGAGGGAGGTCCCGCTTTATAATTGGCACGCTATCGCGAAATGAGTCTCGAGCTATCGAAATTAACGAGTTTGTTTGCGCAGCTTCGCGGGGCCAGATAGAGATGACGCTTCGGGCTAAGTCGGGCGAAAAAATAATGTCCGAAGCAAGTTGATAACGGTGAAGATGGATTCCAGCGTGGTTTTGGTTTCTGCGGAGGAAGGAGGGGAGGATAGGGAAAGAGGGGCATGGCAGAGATCGGAGAAAAACGAAACGGGAGGTCGTGCGTCGGAAGCTGGAAAACGGGGGATACTACTGCGCGTGCGCAATGACCCAGCCTCTCTCTAAAATAACCATCCCTGTTGGGATCCGAACTTGAAGGGTTCCTACCGACGAAATCTCGTGTTACGCAAGTTGTGCGAACTGCGCGGATAATTGCCCTACCACACTCTGTCTCTTAGGACGAAATATATTTGCTTTCTCGATTAGCGAATAACTTCCCCGGGAAATTGGGAGACGGGCGCAATGTTTCCGACATCTTCTTCTCCTCGATTCATAAAATTTAGTAGTCTCTTGATTAAGCAATCCCCATTAATTGAGCCAGTATTATTCAGGGTAATTTCGTGTTAGTAGCCCTGGCAGCAAAGAGGTTGAGACACTCGTTAGCCTTCCAGAAGTCCCCGACTCGATTCCTTGCCACGGGAGTCCGCCTGGAGATTTTTTTTGTAGGAACACAAGGTCGAATTAGCCTTTAACAATTAGTGCCAGGATAAAAACGCTAGGTAAAAGTAGGCGGTGTAATTCTAATCTTCCAGGCATCACAATAAATTCGCTCACACTATTAGGGTAAATACGATACAATCAGCTTTAAACTGCTAATCTCCAAAGTCTGAACGCCATAAATACGAGTAACATCTTATTTTTCTTATTAATTTTATATTATGGTAGTGCCAAGCCACTTCAACACTGTATATTAATGGAGTCCGGCAATAGATTCGATCTCCATACACACAAGTGTTCCCTTTAATGCCACATTTATCTTACCACTTTGTACATATATTATTTTCCAATAAACTTTTCTTTTGAAAAAGAACCAAGTCCGCCAAGTGTGCTGCCATGTTATTTCAGGCGGAGTACCTTTTTCTCCAAAATTTGATATGGCTATTCGTTTAAATAGCACACAATTTGCCTTAATTGCTATAAGTTTAATTATTAATTGCAAAGTTTTTACACCCCGCATATGTTCATGGTTATTTTCTTGCAAAGAAATTACTTTTTTCTGTGATCTTAGAGTATCACAGTCTTTTTCCTAAAATGGGTTTCTTTCACAACTTTCTCCTTTATTATTACCCTTTCATGTATTTTGTTTTTACGAAATTTTTATTTTTAACGTCTTAACTAAGATATAACGAATTAAATAAATTTTTCACCTGTTAAATGGCACAAGGAGCTTTTGGTTCCATTTCCTGCCAATAAAGATGTTTCTCTTGATATGTAAATTTGCTTTAATATATGTAATTATTATAAGGTATAGCATGAAAAAAATAGCTTAATTGCTATAACAGCCAGAGCAAGTTTTTTACACCCAACTTCCCTTTGTAGTTGCTTTCTTGCAAATAAAATATTTTTTCTGTGATCCTAGGGTATCACAGTTTTTATGCTAAAAAAGTACCTTTCTATCTTTTTCCATATATTTTACCTGTATCTTGTTTCTAATATTATAATTTGTGTATTAAATGAATTTTAACAATTGGTTAAACGGTAGGGTAGCAGAATTAGTTTTATTGGTGCCTCGACAGCTAAGGCCATTTGCACCAGTCACTGATTCCACATTTTATATCTTAGTTAATATCCAGGCCAATATGTATACACATCATTAATTACGAAGGGAAAAAATGAGTTTAAACGAAATCTTTAAGTCATATAAACAGTTACAATCATTAAAAAGGAGTAAAAATAAATAAATGGTGTCACAAAGCATTTCAAATTACCCTCTTTCTACTGGCACTTACAGTTTGTTATGTAGGCCCGTTTCTTTGAGGAAAATTGAAACTCGGCTAACAGTCATCCATGATCATCCCAAGGGAATTTTGGTTTCAGTTCTTCTCAGTAAAGATGTTTGCTATGTTGATTTGCTTAAATATATGTAACTATCATAAGGCATGGACATATCTTTATATTCATATAATTTTGTTATAATTTCAAAAACAAAATCTGATTTTGTCTGAATTTTTTAAGACTTATGCATTTCTTTTTGTCTATTTTTTCAGCTTTGTTGCTGACACTTTTCTTTTACTTATTTTCCCGTCTTCTTCAACATTTTAGTTCCTATTGTCAGTAAATTTCGGAGGTTTTTTCATGCCCCCCTTAACGTGGGTGTTTTCCTGCAGGATTTTAATTTTTTCCTAAGTGCAAACTTAGGTTTTTTTTTTAAAACCCACCTAATAATTCCTTCTTTTGTTGCTTTTCTTTAGTATAACTCCCAATACCTCTTTCATTCTACCTTAATGACTAAGGGTTAGATGTAAGAAGAGATTTATAAGTCTCAATCTCGCCCTTAAATAAAGACGTTTTATTATTATTATTATTGATCATCTTCTAGGTATTAAAATGTATTTTGACTGCACTCTTATGTTATTGATATCATTTAGTCTTCGTTGTAATTTTTCCTTTGATTTGGTATTTTTTTGTTATTGTACTTTCAGCACTTTCGTTTGTTATCTTTTGTATTTGAGCCTTGAGCTGCATCAATTTGTAATTTCANCGAAGAAACCTTCAAAAATCATTTGCTCATAAAATGTTGAAAGTCACTATCCAAATTTAAGTCATATTAGGTTTTTTCTAGGCGCAACTATAAATGATTATTATTATTATCATCATTATTATTATAAAGAAATTCATGTCATAATATGATAATAACAGATATGATATCCCTAAGTACTACAAAAATTGTGGAAAAAGAAATTTGGAAGTCATTGTACAAACCTTTTTCAATGAACTTCCATGCCATCTACAATCAATAGAAAAACTTTCAAAAGCAAAAGGGGAATTAAAGAAGTGGATTCTGATGCAATATTAGATAGACGAAATAGTGTATATAAATCTGTTTTCTTTTATATTTTAATGGTATTTGTTTTATGTTTTGTTTATTTTGATATTATTAACATGTTTCATTTGATATTTTGATTGTGCAAATTGTGCAATTTTATGTAAAATTAACACTCCATGGCGCCTCCTGACGAGCTTTTGGCTCAGAGGGACCTGATTGTCACTCTTAATTTTCTGTGCTCATTGATTTTTTAATTTTCTCTGTACTCTTTCCGATTTTCTTTATATAAAAGTAACTCCTTCCGATTTTCTTTATATAAAAGTAAAAATGAAAACATCTTGCATAAAAAAATCGGAAAGAGTTACGAGAGGGTCTTTTTTCGTAAACGTTAGCTGAATATACCCTATTTTCGGCGTCGTAACGAAATTCGTAATATTTACAGTCAAATATTAAACCAACGGAAAGCATTAGGAAAGTGAAACTTTTTATTCGCACACTTCGTATTAAGTAGTTATAAGGCATAAAGTATCGCGTTGATGTTATGTTTACGAGAGGGTCCTTTTTTGTTAATTTGAGCTGAATATACCCAATTTTCGGCGTCGTAACGAAATTCACAATATTTGCACTCAATTTGTAAACTAACGGGCGACATTCAGAAAATTGAACTTTTTATTCCAACACTTTGTATACAGTAGTTATAAGGCACAAAGTTTCGTGTTTATTGTATGTTTGTTTCAAAAGATATAAAATGCCAAACTTTAAATTTTTCTCGAGCCATAATTTTTTGGGCCGATTNTGTGTGTATGTTTCTATAAAACTATTATTATTATTATTATGTTTTAGTTGTAAATTTTGTACGTTTTTGACCTTCCGCATTATTCATATATTGTTTCAAAATAATTGAAATAACCTTTAACAATCGGGAAAACTGTTCTTTTCGAGGCAGACAGATCGTGAAAGATGATTTCTTATTAAATCTGGGAATATATGAAGCTGAACGAATAGCGCGCTCATTTCTATTATTGGAAGCGCATTTTCGTCAGGTAATCGGTCGCCCAAGAATGGCGGATGAGATCCGAAATAATCTTTTATATTTCACCTTTTTGCCGTTCTTGCGCTTGAGATGAACTGAGCTCCGAGATCTCCCGTGGATGATAAGGCTTCAAAGAGAACGGAGAGACTGCAGTAGAACCAATCACGACAAGATTCACCATTTTCTGTTTTTATTTGGGGTTTGCGCTCCATCGGGAGCTCCCCCGCAGCCTTAGAAATGCATGGGATTTGATTGTACATTTGAGACAAAATCTGGAGTCTAATCCTTTTTATTGTTAAAATATTCGTCGATCGACTTGTCATAGAAGTAGCATCGCGCACTACTTACGATCTCTCGCCGACGCCGAACAAAATATATCAGAGGTATCAAGTTTTTCTCTCATCTGTAATCTCGGGGAGGTATTTTTTGCCCCTTGTCCCGCCTCTATACTTTTTCCTTATTCTCCGAAATCGATAACTGAGAGTCATTTAAAGAGAAAGTCGTCAAATATATACAAAATGGCCCGAAAATGTATCTAAATGATTGCGGTACAAAGCGGTTAAAGTTATGATTAAAAAACTAGACTGGGCGTTAAAAGAATCATATCCTAATCAATAAAATTCCTGTAAAAGCGCGTCATTATAGTAAGTTCAGTTAGTGATACGATATACCTCAACAATTGTTGGAATACGGGATGAGAGGATTACGTTTATTCGATCATCCACTTTCGCTAAATCTATTAACGAAATATTTCCATGCCTATTTCTATGAGTTTTAGTTGAAATGAATAAATTCTTAAAAAAAAGGGAAAGGATATGGTGTAAAACTCTGCACATTTAGGCGTGCGCCTAAGACCCAAGAATAAACAGAATACCTCCCCAGAAAATGAGAGACCTGGGTTCGCGTCCCAGTCATGTTACTATTTTTTACTGTTAATCCTTGAATATCTTTATATTTTCCACAGAAGTTTTAATTTCAATTATAAGTAATGCTCTGTTGCTATAAATTTATATAATATTTAACAATGTGTATTGCATAACAATACTATGTGGTGTACCTATATTAAGATTTGTTTTGATATTTATAATCATGTATAATTTTTTTAGTTTATATTTGACGGGGTATCAGTTCACCTTCAGTATTATTGATAAAAATTTGAATGCATTATTTCAAGAAATTCTATCACAGTGGAGTTATCATTAAAATTACGTTTTAACATCGTGCTAAATACCAAACTTGGTGTACGCAACGAAAATGCTGAGAATGGAGGATACCAACATTTTAGGTTACTTGAGATGCGAGTTAAGGGAAAAGATATTTTCGTAAGTCGTTACAAAACTAATGAGAAGATATGAAGGATAGAATAGATGAAAATTCTTTGTTTGAGGAAATCATCATTATTACCTTTGCCGAAAAGTGAAAGAGTATGCATTGATGAAGAATTTAATTTGAATCAAGATTCCAGAGGAACATCAAAGAATGTAAAGATTAATCCTCTTTCGTGATATTAAAAGTAGAACATGTAATCAGTCTTGATAAAGGAAATCCGATTAGAAAGGTGTATTTAGGATAAATGAATCTAATAACTGCTCATTAGCTTTATAAATTATCTTGTATCTATGTTTGCCGGTTTGCTTGGGTGTATTGATTTATTATTCTAGATTTAAGTAACTTTGTCAATCAATCAATCAAGTCAATCAATTGTTTTTTTTTTTGTTTTTAGGGTAACATAAACCTTATTATCATGTGATATCTCCAGAGATTAGGGGGAGGAGGGGCAATTTTGGCCTAACTACCGTATCGTACCGTAACTAACTATCTTACCGTAAGAGTAAAATAATAATAAGATGGAGAGAATCATTAACTACTGTTACTTTAATTTTCACGTCTCCATTTTTTATTAACATTTATAAGGGAAGATATGTCACACTATTACCATTACTGGAATACATAATGTCTAAAATGGAGGGCAGAAGAAAATTAATAAACAAAAACGAATAATAATTGAAAATCTTGGTAATAAGAGGTTCCCTAGTAGTAATTGGATCTTAAGCACTGTAAATTATGAGATTATCCGTTCAACTCCAAGGTTGAAAAGAACTTGGAAGAGAGTTATCAGACATGACTAAATTTGGAAAATTTTCAAAAAAATGTAAAATACTCCAGATAATTATTCCCGCAGACTTAAATGTAAATTTGAACGGGAATAAATTAATCAAAGCACTTGTTGCTCTTACAGAACCCCTACATCGTGTCTCCAACCAACTTTGTTTACATACTGAATGAGACAACATTCTCTTACTAGTTTACTACATTGTTGTCTTTCAGGTATTTTCCCATGCACATAGAGATAGACAATTTTTACGTGAAATTCATCCAACTTTGCCATACATCAGCGAAGAAACCTTCAAAAATCATTTGCTCATAAAATGTTGAAAGTCACTATCCAAATTTAAGTCATATTAGGTTTTTTCTAGGCGCAACTATAAATGTTAAAACCCTAGAAAGAGCTGTCTCTAAAGGGCAATTATCGGTATTTAATGAGAATATTAAAGGTAATCTGTCATTAAAAACATTACTATTTCAATATAATAGCTCGTCTAAAATATTCAATAAAAATCCTTAAATCCTTTCTTTTCTGCCAATATTTTTATTAATATTAACTCGAAAGAAAACAGAAAAATTTTATCCGAAAAATTCTATAATTTTTCAGAAAAAACCTCTTGGCTTATAGTATATATAAAGTATTAACATTGATAAATATGTTAGACCGGAATTTTCACACACCAAAATTAACTCCACAACTAAGGCAAGACCTTCAGTTGTCAAGTTTTTTTCTATTTCGTTGATAAAAAAAAACGAGTTGTATAACTCCAAACAAAGAATCTTAATAACGTTCCCATGACGCTGAAAGTAGCCAAGTTCAGTCATAACACCCTTTTTTCCCGTGGACACAAAGATATTTACTCCCAAACTTCCCAGTCATTTTCTACTCCTCTCAGCGTAGCCAGCTATAAGAATGAGCCTCTAAAATTAACTTTGGGATACCGCTTCCATAATGGATTACCTCCATCCAAATCTCAACCCGGCTGTGAATTCGCTGCCAATTAGGAAGCGGTAAAGTGGTAGATTTTCTTTTCCTCTCGGCATACTTAAGTAATGTGCCCTTAAATAGGAAGTCTTTTGGCATTTTCAAAAGGAATTTCCTCCGATGAGTTCATTGGGAGACATTCTTTTGAGGTGAATTCAAGAAAGATGGAGAAATCTTAACGAATATGTGATCAATTTTCAAATCGCAATGAACGTTAATTATGGCAATCTGAATGTTCTATGCCTGAGCAATACAGATATATGAGCTTTGGGGATATGTAATTTAGAAGGTGAATATAATGATACATTATCGAAACTTTACTAACAAGTAGAGCCGTGTACGTACGTATAATGCTACGTGTATATAGTATATATACAAGTAGCAGTATCTAGTTAACTCTTGATTTATTTTCATCATATCATATCACCTCCCGGGACAAATTCGTTTACAGAAAACGGATATTCTTTAGAATAAAAGAATTCTTTAAATAAACTTTAGAGTTAACTAGATACTGCTACGTGTATATGTACTATATATACGGATACGGTAAGAGAATGAACTGAGAAAAAATTAAAGCCCCGATGGTTTCCTTAATTCTTAAGATATTTTTGACAAAAGTCTCTTCTAATAAAATAAAATTAAATATAGGTCCTATAATTGTTAATATGGATGCTCATAAACATTTTTATGGAGAGTTCAATGATGGTGGTTTGGAAATACATAACGTAAGGCGTCTGACTTCGCTTATACAAGGGAATTTCATTCTGTAGATAAATTTTAAAATGGCAATAATGTTCTGAGTATATCATTGCTTAATGAGTTTTTCTACTGTCACACAAACTGATACAATTAATTTTTTCCAACATGGTGTATGATTTGGCTGGAAATATTATAAAAGTATTGCAATAATTATTTAAAGATAGGAAAAAAAACTTTTACCAGTACTAATATAAAAATTAATTCCACGACCATACCACGGATTCAACGCTTTGAAATCATGGTCGTAGAATGGATTTATATATTAGTACGGGTAATAGTTTGTTTTTGTTTCCCTCAATTTTGTAGTTGTACAACCAACTGTGCCTGGAGCTATTGATGACATTATTCATAGTTAGGTAATTTCTAAATAAATCACTTTTAGAACTAAAAATATTAACACACTTATAAAACATTCAATCTCAATTGAGAGAATATTTACTTGTGAAACTAAAATGTGAATTACGATTTTTTTACACCGTTCATTTTAAAATTTTGCGTGCCATTTTCCGCCAAAATATATAATCTAAATTTTGAAACGTTTAGAAGACGTTTTTCGCAAAATAGTAACATATAAAGTATATGTTATCAACAAGATTTACTAGGTAAGAACTCCATAGTTCTTTCGTGTCTGATGATATTTCTCAGAACTTTCCGGAGCAACGAACTTGACTTTCGGCGAATTCTTTTGCCACTCTTGACATTCACTAACGCGGAAGACGAATTTACCTCACCAACTCTGGGACGAATAAAACAAGCGAGTACTCATCCAATTTTGAGAGGGAATTCGGTATCAATTCAATATTTAAGCGGCAATGCTCCCGGAGCAATGAACTTTTACATCCAGGATTCGCGGAATATGAGGTGAGGGAGGTAGGTAAGGCGGTCTTATCGTGAGGTTGTTAACCGGCAAACATAGACGACTAATCAACAGGTAGCAACTCACACCCGCTGCCATACGTCTCCCCTCCGTCGCTATCCCCGTTTTCCCGCACCCCTTTCGGCACCAACCGCCATACACCGTTCCGCATTGCGGACCATTTTTAGGAGACCTCCCGGCCGAAGCGGCTGCTGCCTCTACGGCTGCCGCGTCATATTCATCAGAGGGGAAACATGAATTTTTCATGAGGTACTGTGAAGGAGGGAAGTGAGCGTTGCAGGAGGGAAACGCAGGTGAAGGAGGATGTAGGATAAGTGGTAGAAGGGGCATACGGGAGATTAAGAGAGATGGAAAAACAAGATAAAGAGAGAGGTGATGGCACGGTACCCTGTGGGACTCCATGGAAGATATTGAGTTGCACACGAATGTTTCGCGGTTTTGGATCGCCGTATTCATGAGGGCTAAAGATATCAAGAAGAACACGAAAAGATCGGAAAACCGGAAATATATTCGAACTGTACCATACCATTTCAATACGCATGTTTCAATTTGCATATTTATGCGGATATCCTAAAAATTATACTTATGTCTTTAAATTCGTCAACTTGAAACTGGTTGGATTCTTAATAATAAAACATAAATTATGGGGAACCATAGTGCGCAACAACCCTGACAATTAAAGCAAAGTAAGCTTAAGTATACCGTTCAGATCTGAGTTGTTTAAATACGTCAAACAAATGTAAAACATTTCTACCGTTTCAGGAAGTTTTCCGTTGACTTAAAAAGGCTGGTAGGATTCTTAACTTCTCCATCATTAGTTAACAAAAGACGAAATGAGGCTTGTTGGAAAATCTGAGGAATAAGTTAGTTTACTTTTCCTTTGGCAGTTAAAATCTCTCTATGCAAGTAGTAGCTGGAAAGTGCTTCAAGCTAGATAAGCTGGTGCTAAGGTCATTTGGCTAATGAGACCCCAACTGGAATGGAACCCGGAACCGCTTTCACCGAAGTCGATCGCGCTATCTGGAGGTCCGTTTTTCTATGTAAAAATAAATTAATGATATAGTTCCCTGAATCAGAAGACAAAGATAAATATTCCATTTTTCACGATATGGTTGAAGAGAAAAATATGTACATACAAATATAGACTCGAAAATAAATTATAAATTGGTTATACCTTTAATGAGAATAAATTACGCGAATAATAACTATAACGACTATTATTGTATGAAAAAATACATATAAAACACTTGTTTCATAAAAAATTGGATTGGATTGGATAACTTCTATCATCATAATATTTTTATTATTGATGAATTAATTATATCAAAACCACAAAGTAGCCTAAACTTTAGCATAGCTAATGCAAATAGTTAATTAGCCATAAGTGCATTCAATTTTTATTCTTAATCTGATGTGAAAAGTCATTCATATAAAAACAAAATTAAAAAATAGGTATGAAATTTCGGAAATGGATATTCATAATCACGTCCTTATTAGCGTGAGATATTATCTTACCAAGGATTAAATTATATGGCCAAAGGAAAAAATATTTGAATCGAAGATCTGTCAAAAAAGTTAAAAGCCTTGTGTGATCTATATTCTCCTGCACATTCCAGTCAGATTCCAAATTCCGAAACACCTGAGCGTCTTGAGACTAGCACGTTTCAACTTCCTGCACATGGCCCTTTTCCTCTGAAATATCCAGCATTCAGGTTCGAGAGAATGTACCACATAGTATCACCCAATATTCCGCGAAATACATAACAAGTCTTGTATCGGAAGAGGGAAATTTCATCGGAAAATCAGGATTTGAGAATTGACTGCGTTAAGTTTTTCCTGCGTTTGAGCATTAGCCTGCTATTAATGAGGCACTGCCAAGAGAGGTGAATTTGCTCTTTCTGTTTGAATCTTATTCAAATATCACATATCATTAATTCAAATAGAATTTTTGCCTCAAATTCCAGTTAAAATATCGTTTTCCGTACAATTGATTAAGAGGTATCCTCACAACCCGGCTGTTGTAATTTTCAAGAGTTAATATCTTTGCTATTCTTGCATACCTTACTGATATTCAATTCACTCTTTTCGTCTGGTTTTCTTAAATAAGGATAAAATTCGATACATAATTACAGAATAAATAATTATGAACGATTGCAGTTTCTTATAATAAACTATATTATCATTATCTTTCATAACCAATTAATTTTAATCTCTCTGAGTAAGGTAACGCTCATAAATAAAACAAACCTCATAGTCAAGGATTGATTAAATACAACAGCACAGAGAACGTTGGTGAATAACTACTATAATCTAAAGAAACACCTGGAAATATCCCATGAGAGAGAAATTATAAAAATAATTAGAGGATTCGACTTGATCACACAATCAACGCTATTGAGAACCTATGCTTCAATTCATTGAATCGACTCAACTCCACCGGCCTCCTAAGTAAAGGGCTTCTATTGAGGCTTAGCCTATGAATAGATCTAACTCGCGAAGTTCCACAATGGCTGAAGTTAATCAAATATTACTTACACAATGATAAGATAGGAAATTCTCGGAGACTAAACCCATGGATCTGTTCATGCTCCAACGGGTACTGAAAGCCTTCTTTCTAATGACACGATTCACATTTCACCTGTATTTCATAACTCAGAATTAGGTCAAATCAGAACAAAGAGCAGATTGGACATTCAAATGAATCGTGCGTTATATTCATTGGCTGAATAATGGAGTTTTAAAACGGATCAATCGGGAATATAATAAGGTGCATTAAATAATTTAAATTATAAACCAAATACGACTAATTTGACCAACATAGGAATGGGAAGAAAAAGTAAGAAACCCAAATAATATCCACTTTCCTGCGAGATAGCTATATTTGTTATAGCATTCACCCAGGTTTTTTCTTCGAATCCCGATGTCATTCTCTACGAGTAAAAGTGAGTTTTCCGCACAACACTAAAAATCGGAATACCTAATTAGTTCTGGCGTAATCTGGTGGATTTTATTAATATTTCTTAGAATAAAAACAAAATCTGACTACGTCCACGGAAAATTGGAATCCCAAAAATTCCAAAAATCAGTTCCACAGAAATATTTTCTTAGGACGCAGTCAGATTTTGTTTTTATTTAACCAAACGGGATACCGATCATAAAATGCGAACAAAAAATACCTCTATGATTTTCTTAATATTTATTAATTTTAAAACAATAGGAAAACGAAAATTGGTTTTAAAAGGTATTACGTAGCGTTTCGTACGATTTGTTGTATTTTTCTCCAACATAAGAAAGACAAAAGTCAAATTTAATGGTAAATTTCAGAAAAATAATATCCATAATTATTTAATGAAAGAATAAAGTTTTTAAGTTAGAAAATATGACAGCCACTCGAGCAGCGGTTTTTTACGTAAGGATCGATCGTCTAAAGTACACAGAAAACATGGTGATGGGAAATTAATTAACGAAAACATACATGTATTAAATAACTATAAAAATAATAAAAGTGGGACTCATATAAGTAGATCAATGGATCGGATTAAAGATTAATAAGTAACTTCAAGGAAAATTTTATGAAACATATTTAAATTACAGTTTTGAAAAAAGCTCCAAAGATTCCGAAACCTCCAAACAACGTGCTGTTGACGGAGTCATATTGTTCCTGCCATTGCCATTTAGTTTTTCTAAGATATCTTAAACGTTTGTTTTTCATCTGCCGAAAATTGCGAACATGTCATTAACGTATCTATCAAATGTTACGAAAATATTGAATTTTATTTGTAATTTCTTTCAAAGTAATTCATGAATAAGTCGGCAAGGAAATATGATAAGCAGTTTCCCATCGGGGTTCCGTTGGTTTGTTTACAGAAATTTCCTTCGATTTGAAAGAAGTTATGGTTCGTGCATACTTTTGTCAGAAGAATATATTCTTAGAATAAATCAGGGGAGAAATTCTTCTCTGAAAACCATTTCTAAAAAATAATCGATATGTGATATATATAGAGAATATATTTAGCTATTCTTCGTGAAATTCAACGCTCAGTGTAACCCATCATCAGAAACATGAAGATTTTATCGATTTTGATAAATGACCCTCATTGAAAAAAATCATCTCCACTGTTTAAACCTTTCATTTAATGTTTGACTAAGCGGGACCTTCCCAGAAGCGAAGGCACGAGGCTAGAACCAGGGAGAGAAAGGATCAGATGTGGAATAGAGGGAGGGAGAGAGGAGAGCGTAGAGGTACTTGAGGGAGAGGCGTGTGCCTGGAATCAAAGGTACAGTGCGTACGAGAGATGCCACATTAAATGGGGAATCGATTTCATGAGGGCGCCCAGGGGTCAAACTTGGGAGCGAGATGGGCTCATTTTAACCGAAAATCAAAGTGAAGAAGGAAAATGTTTACTTCCATCCTTCACCCTGGATACGTAAAATCACTTATGTGCCGGAAATCGGCTCTGCAAAGAAACACGAAAAACCCTCCATCTCAAAAATTTCTATAAAAAATTGATAATCCATAAGTCATAATAAATATCTGTTTTACACTCTTGAAGTTCATCGCCATCTATTACGCTACGGAATCAGAATGAAAGTTCGAATTAGTCCTATTGTTGAGGACATTTCTATATTATAAAGAATGAAAGATTTTGTGCGTTATCCGTTTTATGCGTTATCCTTTCCCTTACTCTCAACCACTCTCGATATTCTAATACTTAATAATGATTCATCTACTGTTTTGGAATCATATTTTACTATGTATAATTTTTTTTCAGGCTCATTTCTTACTGTGCTGTGCTGTGCCTGTACGTAAAATAATTAATAAGTTTTAAACATCTCTAAAAAAAACTTTATGTTCAGGCGGTCGCTTTACTAAATTTATTGTATAAGATCTGGACATACTTCATGCCATTTTTATCGCAATTTCATAAATGATTTCGTGTTACCCTGCATTTTACCTCGTTTTAGGTGCATTTTAGCACAAACCATCACTGAAAACTGATTTCCTAATGCGAAAAGTTAAAAAGGTAAAACATCATAAACTCAATACGCTACGTAAGTAAATAAAAAGAAAATATTGTGTCCTTTTCAAAATACTCATGAAAATACAGTTACTCTTATTGAAACATTAAAGATAGCGTATATTTTTCACGAAAAAGGCACTGAGATACGACCTTTCATCTGAAATAAAGTTTTTTAGCCCTGAAAATGGAATGGATATCCTTTGACTTTGAGGTCCTGAATTTAACTCAGAGAATGGAAGCTTACATTCATCATAGCGTGTTCATCTACTGCGTGTATAAATCTTTCAGTTCATCTTAGAGTGAGTAGTTTAGCACGAAGAGCTTACTATATTCAACCTGTTAGTCTCCCTATTGCATTCCCCCTTATTCATAGATACTGGTTCTCTCCGCGTTTCTTTGATCTACTTTCGTTATTTCACCAGCTACAGAATCAGGTCAGTATGATCTTCTCTCTAAAGGATAAATAACCCATCAAAACTTATAGTCAGTAACTTTTCAAGAGTACATGATCATTTCTTAAACCTTTCATTGAAACCGATGAAATCAAAAGGGTCGTTCAAATCTTCTGACACAGAATCAAATGAAAATAATGCTCTCTCTGCGTTATACTGGATAATACTGTATATGTTATATGTACACTGAATAATCCTATATATTTATATATTCTGAATAAAACTATTTATAATACACTGGATTACTAACAGATGTTAAGGAGTTACCCAAACAACGCATGAGCATTAGCATTCCTACTTAGGCAATATTTTATCACATCGACCTTGCAAAATCTTCGGAAGATCCGATTCTAGGGAAAAGATTTTTCTACTTATTTCATAATTACTTTCGTTTCAATTATTCCAAAGGACTAGGCGGATAAAGTAAAGCAGTTTCTTAAGCAATATACACTAAAGATGTTTTAGGGAATCCAAGTTATGAAACCTATCACCGGAGGTTGTGCTGTTAAATTTATTTCTAACGGAAAATATAAAACGGTCAACATCATTCAAAATATTAACTATCATCTGATTAAAACAATCTCAGCTGTAGGTTTACATGTTCACAGTTGCTATAATTTACGGTATGATTGAAGTTAACATCAATAAATTGGCTTTTCAATTTGCATTTAATGAACTTGTTGCTTGCAATGTTAACTTATGTAAATATAAATATTTTTATTTTAATTTTCAGCATACTTTATGCTCCCAGATATCTCTATGGGGCTCACGAGCAGCAGTTTGCAACATCCCTTATAAGGGCTAGTTGTTTGCCATATTTTTGCTATATTCTGTGAATGAACATACATTTATAACATTTCTTTTGCTTTCGATTCCTGGGCCCCTTAAAAAAACCCATATATTGAAGATTATATTGCTTACATAATGATAAGATTAATAATGATTCTGAGAGAATTTAATGAATTACCGTATTTTCATAGTTACTCCCCCTCGCGAAAAAAAGCAAAGAGCTCATCAAATTACTAATAAAATAGAATAAAACGTACTTCCGTGTTCTTTATAGGATAAAAGAGTGTCAATGATTCAAGAACCACATATTCCATATAACATTATTAAAAAAATCACGACGATTATCCGAGCTGAAATCACATTGCACGGCTCTGAAAATTAAGGAATCAACTTCCCTATGCTTAAGAGATGAATGCTGGTGAGCGTGATTTATATCCATGCGTTTAGTGGACAATTAAAGCTAACAGACAGAAACGGCGTCGGAGGTCCATTCGAAATGATGGGCAACCAATTTGTACGTGTGGAAGTCACGTCACTTCCGTTTAGCGTCGTAAACTGGATACCAGCCCAATTAGAAGGTCTCGCGCAAAAACAGAATGCCTCAAGATTGAAGAGCTTCAGCACCGCGATGCATCGTATCATGTTATTTAGCATAGAATGGGAGAGAAAATTTGAAAAGGTTTTACTTCTACGACGCGCTTCGGATAAAAGGTCAACCTGCACTAGATAAGCGGCTATTCCTGCAGCAGTGACGTATGCACTCATAAACTTTGATGAAACAAATAGGAAATCAGGAAATGGCAACTCGATATATATATATAAAATTTGATATTAGTAATGGTAACTGTGAATCCAATTAGCAACGGAAAATGTATGAAATATAGTCTTAGCTAATTTCTTAGATGTAATGAATTTCCACAAACTTCCGCATTCTTCTCTGAATGTCATTAAAAATTTGTAATTTTGTTCAAGATTCATACATAGGTGTTGCAAGTGGACATTATTCCAACAATTTAAAAGAGGAGTTAATCTATTTCCATTCTTATTCTGAATAATAGTACTTGCTCATGCTTCGATTAGATCAGTGCATCCAACGGATGTACCATAGTTCGTAAGTCTGCCGCAAATAAGCAATAAATGTGCCACATAACATCCTAGGGTGACCCTTTTCTTATTCGTTATTAGATATTCTTTGTATTTTAAGATACATTTTCCGTCTAATACAAGTTCTTTGTGATAATAATTAAATATTTTACTCACTATTCGGTGTTTTCTTATTTATTTGATTTTGGGTCGGAACAAACAAACGGGTGGTAAAGAAAACCGTAAATTTGCGTTGATATATTAACGATTGGGGACGAGTGGTTAGGAAGCTTACCGTCAGATAGTAATTATGAAAAACCTTCAAATGAAGCATGCTTTATATTCATTGGCATAATAATGAGCATTTAAAACGAATCAATGCGGAATATAATAAGGTGGATTAAATAATTTATATTATAAACCAAATACGACAAATTTGACTAACATCAAGAAAAAAGTCAGAAACCCAAATAATATTGGCTTTCCTGTGAGATAGCTATATTTGTTTTGGCATTCGCCCAGGGTCCTGCTTCGAATCCCGATCTAGTCCGTCTTTTCACTTCCGATCATTCTTTATGTTAGAATGACAGAGGTATTGCCTAGGTGAGAGAAGCAAATGAACTTTCTCACAACATTAAAAATCGGAATACCTAATTAGTTCACTACGATATTATTATTTACGTTCAATTCCGGTTACTTTTAGTAATGAATACTCTAAATCGGCGACTATTTTACGTTTACTTATTGATATAAAATTAACTGGGAGATGTGTGTAATAATATGTGTGACCTGATAAGAATATTTCAAATTATCAGATCCTTTCGCCAATTAAATTTGCCTTGTATTTCACATGCCTCATGAATGATGAAGAAAAGAAAGAGAAAAAGTCTGCGGTAGCCGGTAATCGAACCCGGGTCACCCACAATCCCGGTGGTTTCTCTGGAGATGGGGGACCCAGGTTTGATTCCTAGATACAGCAAACTTTTTCTCTTCCTTTTCTTCAGCTAAATCAAGAATGCATGCGTTTTCATCGCTTATACATGTATCATGAAAACCAGTAATCAACCGATTTTTTCTCAAACAGGTGTCTTTGTATGAATATAATAGAGAAACACTAAATTTCAGCGTTATGAATATGAAAAAAATCGCTCACAGACGTGGACAGCAACAAGATATTTTCTAAGAATTACTCTATCGTTTAAACTGATCACAATTCCAATGAAATGTATTCATATATCATAGACCAGTTTAAATAATTAATCGCTCGTCTTCAGGGGAATTATAAAATAAATCCCAAAAAGTACATGGAAGATTAATCAAGATAAAGCACTTTCGAAGTGCCTCATGCCATCCCTTATCTCAGTTTCAAAAACTCTTAGCGAAAAAAAGAGACAGCACTCGCAGAAATTGCAGAATTCATGTTAATTCAAAAAGCAAGGGGAGTCCGAAACGTTGGTAATAAACCCTGAGAATTCCCCTCGAATATTTTAGTAAGTGCGTTTAGGGACCTAAAATTCTGAAAAATCTTTGAAATTACTTTCTCCTGAAAATATGAATTTTTCTGTTACTCATGTGACTTTCTCTAACATAACGGTTATTAAAAAGCAAAATCTCTTCCCTGCTTAGAAGCTTCAGTTTTACAAATTGTTTTAAGCACTTAATGCATTACTTTCAATTCTTCATTTTGTGCTTTATATTCTTAAATATTGTTGATCCTGAAAACGTTCCTTAAATTTTTTATGCTCAATATATAAAAGCTACAGCATTTTAAGATTGATTTTCATTGCAAATATGGTTATCAAGAATACCACTGAAATGTATGTTATTTTTTTGTCGTTCGATTCAGTATACAGTGTTTAAAATTTAAGATTATAATAGTTTCACGTGGCCAAAATGCCTTCAAAATTATGATCTACGAGTTCCAAAATAAATACTTTCCCATCGAAATAATCTGCACATTATATATTATTATTATTATATTATGCATTATATATTATAGCATTGAGCACTAACCACCTGTATACCTCCAAGCAAATGAGAGCCAAAAGAATCCTGTTGAATTACGTTCTTGTAAAAAGGAAAAAAATATTTCGGAGGAATCAAAATTTTAAAACTCTTATCAAGTCGCGTGTAAATTTCTCGGCATTGGCTCCTAAAACAATGCATTTCTTTCTAGATTCAATCTAAAAAATCATAATTCAAACTTGTGAAATTACAATTTAGCACCTTTCGTTCCTGTAATAATTTTTAATTTCTTCAAGAACAAACAAATATTCCATATTGCACGAGAATATTAACGAGATAGCAACAACCCTTATATTTCTTATTTTGTTTCGTAATTCATTATTTCATCTTCAATAATAATTTCAAACAACATCCGATGTGAATTTCATTACGAAGCATTCAAGATTATTTTTTTCTAATTATAAAATACAGAATGAACCTAGGAAAATGAATAAAGCCAACACATACCAGAAATTCTACAATAATATTCACTAAGGACCATGTTTTCAAACGATTGAGGTTGAGTACATCATTGTCATGAAAGCAGAAATTTGAATTTGAATTCGTACAAAGATCTTATTTTCGAATGAAAATGATCCTCCAGCGAGTCTCGATATCCAAGATTAAATTTAGACGTGAAAATGTTTTCGTCCTCTTAATGTGTAGCAATAATCAGCGAGTATCTTCTATACTAGTCTCTAAGCAGCAAAGGATGTAAACTTTACTCGTAAGAAATCCTGCAACCAACCCCGAAGATGAGGATACATTAGGCATGAGGAAAAGAACGTTACGGTGAATAAACAAAGAAAACAATACATCCAAAAACTAAGAATAGGAAAAACAAAAAAAGAAGGCAAAGTGATTGAATATATGGAAGGAAAAGGAAATATTGGAATATAGCTAATGTGAATTAGAGGTTTGAGACGATCCTAAAACTGTTATTTGAGTTATTTGACTGTTAGAACTGTTATTTGACTAACGCGGACCGCCGGCCCGCGTGAGCAGGTACGAACCGCCGGCTATAAGAGTGTCTTAAACCTCTAATGGGGAGGAAGATAATTTTGATCGATGAATGAAGCACAATTATGTATACGGTTGCCACCATGGAGTTGGTTCCAAATTGCAGCCTTTTCAATGATAACAATAATAATAATAATTACAATGAAATGGTACGAGGGCATGCTTCCATCTTCAACAGCAGAAGCAGTATCAACTGCAGCTAATGTTAAACGGTCCATAACAAATTCACCCCATATTCATTAATAACAGAAAAAAATTTAGGATTAATGCTTTAATATGTAATAATTTTAGTTGAATTTCTCGGGTTTTCCTTTCCAGAATGAGGCGATATCGATATGATGTTGTCTAATGTATAAAGACGGAAAAAAGAACTTAAGACCTGAATATTATGGACGTCATAATATATTTATAGTAGCTAACAAAGAATAAGTGCGAAGGAAAACCACGGAGAGACAAATAATAAAAGTCATCTAGAGTGGGAACAATACCGTCTAGTACGAAAGTGTCCGTTGAAAGGTTCAGTGAATACGAAAAACAAGCTTCCATCTTCAACAGCAGAGGCTATATCAACTGCAATTGATGTTAAATGCTCCATAAAACACCAAATACACACCAAATTCATTAATAACAGAGAGAAATTTCAGGATTAGCTTTTTAATATGTAATGATTTTAGTTGAATTTCTCGGGTATTCCTTTCCAGAATGAGGCGATTCCGATATAATGTTGTCTAAACTCCACTAAGCAGGAAGGAGGAAAAAGTTGACAGACAACTTGCGAAGCCGCTTTCCCATAAACCATTCTCCTTCAATCCCTCAGCTTCTCCCTCGGCACTAACCTTTTATCTCTCAAGAAATATCGGGTCCCTCCTTGAAACCACCTGGCCATAAAGAGAACTCATCCTGTTGCATCCCCTCATAAAAGGAATCAATTCTGATATAAAAAAATTC
Source organism: Ladona fulva (assembly GCA_000376725.2). Taxonomy (NCBI): domain Eukaryota; kingdom Metazoa; phylum Arthropoda; class Insecta; order Odonata; family Libellulidae; genus Ladona; species Ladona fulva. Next base: position 666,083 of record KZ308611.1, read on the forward strand.
GCAGGAAAGAGGGGCAACACTAACTTATTATTTAAGGCCGCCATTTTATTTTTATTCCCTCCGCAAGATAAAAATACGGGCTCAGACATCAAGAAGTTTAAGCCCATCCTCCGCTTCCCTTCCCATGATGCACCTGTTCGATTTTCCGATACGTTGGGCCACTCTTCTCGAGCACACCTGCCCACATGGATGCTGACCGTTAACACATTTGCTCGCCTCTTAAACTTCGGACCAGAGGATATTCTTTCGCCAAAGTTTCTATTCATACACTTCTCCGAACTCCTTCCTCAGCCTTCTTGCCTCATCAACATCGCAACGTTTCTGTCCGAACTTTCACTCCTCGCAGACTTTACAACGTTTATACGAGTTTTCTACCGTGTAATGTCCAGAGCCGTGGGACAAGAATTTTTCCACATGCTTCAAGAAGTTTTAGGAACTTAATAAAGCCGTAATTTTTTACTGTTTCGAAGAAAAAGGCCAAATGTACGAATGAGTTCAGTTAAAACTTTCCTTCGCTTAACTCACTGTTGCAGAATATTTTTCTCCATGCGAGCTACTATTTTTACTAGAGCAACATCGCAATCTACCCATGTCGAAAAAATAGCATCTTTTTCAACATCCATTAATCATTTCATATTCTGAGATAATCAAAATACCTCAATTCTAAAGAATATCAAAATTCAGTTCAGCATGAAAAAATAAATTTTCTAGTGCAGTTCGGCCTATATTAATATCAAATTTAGAACCATAAAATTTTCACTGAATTCAAAGTAAGTTTCTTGAATAAAGAGTGTGTATGAGCAAGAGCGAACGGTTTGTGTCTGTTTTGCGACTAAAATATGATTGATTCGGTTTACCTAAATAAAGGTAAACTAAAATAACAAAGTGATATAAATATTTGTCCGAAATAAAGTCGTTACATATACTATTATAATTAAACTTCAACTCAATAAACTCATGATCGAGAAAATTAATAGACGATACTCAAGAATGTGATTCTGTAAAGAGAATTACTAGAGGGAAATAATGAAAAACTTAGCATGTACCGACACAAAATTGAAATTTCAACAGAAAAATGGGTGTCAGACCGACTGTTTTATACTTACTACTTAATTTTTCCTAAACGCAGATGAAAACATGAAAGTTTTTCAAAGGATTTTCTTATAGTTAAGCATAATCAACACTAACTTAACTAACACGAAAAATTAATTCAAGTTCCTGAAAAATTTTATGCGGGGATTTCTAAGTTTCTCAGGAATATATAATAATCCAAAAAGAAGAAAGAAGAAATATCAATTCCATGGGAAAGACTAATAAATAATAATATTCCTCTCTTCCTATGTAAATAAATATCCTGAGTTAATTAGTTTTCCGTTACTCATAATTGCATTTCGAGCCAATTTTAACTAAATGAAGCAAATATTTGAAAAAGAAAATGGCATCTAGAATAATGCTCATGCGCATGAAAATTTAATTATATGGAGTTGTTTTCCATGAAGAGAGAGACAGTCTCTTGCATTAACGTGATAGGTTTTATGTGTAAGAATGAAATGAAAATATGTGGTACCCATTCGTAAGCAATATGAGGTAGAATAAATGTCGTAAATCCGAGCATTGGTTCTCTTTAATGGCTAGAAGTATGGGGTGAGGATATTTAATGAGAATTAGCAGTAGTTTTTAAAACTATTGAAGTTCACACAAATTATGCACCTGGTATCTGAACACTTTTAGCTTGGAAACCGGATGATTTCAAATAAATCTGAAACAATTATTACTTTTTAAATTTCGGATGGATGTTCCCTGATATCTTAATGTACTTTGAAACATTTCAAAAAAGTTCACATTTTAAATGTAAATATTTTTTTTAACACCAATAGATTGGTCAAGATGGAACAAATTTCCCTCGAAGTTTAAGCTTTCTAATTCTTCGAAAAGGGGTTCCGCCACCAAGTTATTTTATCGTTACCACTTATTGTGATGAATTCCACTAATTTAAAATCAATATTTTTTAAGCGTGACTTCGTAGTACTCAATACACGTCATACGTAATTTCCGCAACAGTTTCTTATTGACTGGTTCCATCAAGTTCGTCTAGTTCAGGTGCACCTGAAGATGTCAACTTATTGACGACACTAGTCAATAAAAATCTGTTTTGGGAGTTACAAAGTGTCCTTTCTTTTCAGGCTCAACTAATTTCCTTAAAAATCGCCTCCGGCAGTCCTTTTTCTCGGCTTGCTCTCAATGTAAATTATGAATTCTTCCGCGCAGATTATAGAACACAGAATTTTAGAAAAACGCTGTAGAAAACTACAACGGGCCATTATTTGCTATTTGGCTTGATCCTTTTACAGTGTACATAGGGATCAATGCAGAATACTTGAAATCATACTATTGTTTCAATTATTCAGTTTTTATTTAAATTCCAATTTCATCGATGACGCAAACTTAAATTCCTTAAAGTACAACTAAACTATTCCTAATTCTATTCCTTGTATTTTCCGCTACAAGAAACAGAATATCGTTCTTTTATTGAAATTCCTAATTACTTCGCGAAAAAAAAACAAATCTCGTACCACGTTGTACTACTTTCCATGAATATGAAAATTGAGCTACTGAAAGCACGGAAAGCTAAATAGTGATAATTTAGACCGGCCAATACTATGGAAGTATTTTCTGCGACGATTTGTACCCAAAAACGAGGCTTTTACGGAGCAAATAAACGGAAAATATCGAATCGAGCACCATTTTCTCGGGTAGTTAGAGGCTACCCCTTATCTCTTTCGCTACAAAAATATTTCCGAGTAGAAAGAAACGATTTGGAAGGTAGAACGCCTTTTCAATGGATTTGGACCGTCAGGCGAAGTCCTTTACTGAGCTATTCAGATGTTTCCGGAGGAGATATCACAAAAAGGAAGGAGTTTCATCCTCCGAACAACAAGTAGCATCGGAGAGGAAATCGGTGGCTGAAATGTTTCGGACGGGGGACATCGCAAGGCTTTCAGTCGGAAGGCAGGGAGAGATGCGTTGAAAGAGGACGTAGAATGGGAACCGTTGTAGACTGTGATTACGCTTTCGATCGCGAAGAGTGAATACCACTGAAAACCAAGAATAGAATGAGGCTAGTGGAAATCCACGCTTAAAATTTTTGGTCGAGTTTTGCTTTAAAACCGAGTATGTTATGCCAAAATATTTCAATATCTTTCTATCATGAAATACATCAGCTGTATTTTAAAACAATTTAAAACAGTGTGCACTATATATTTACGTTAAAGCGCAAACCATGGCAAATAATAATAATAATTTCGCCTCTATCAATAAATGTGGGTAAATGTGAATGGATATTTTAAAATAAAATTTTAAATAGAATATAGTATGAAAAGTACGGGTATAAATTAGTCATGTTTGATTAGTCATATTTGATTAGTTATTTGACCATTGTTTAATCTCTCCATTGACCAAACGTTTAATCCCTCCTTCATGTGATTGTACTTAACGCAGATTATATAAATTCAACACAATCCTCATTTTGAGTACATTATCGAAGTATCTTTAAATTTTTGGATTATTTTAAACTCTGTTTATACTATAACTAACATCAAATATGTTTCGATCAAAATAAAAGCTACATATTTCAAATAAATCATATAAATTTGTTTCTTGTGAAATACTTATTCGTAAATGTAGTAAAACTACTTATTCCTAATAAAAATTAATGCCGAAAAATTGCCTTCTCTGAATTCTCTTTAGAAATAATTTCCAAGGAATTTTTAAAAAACTTCCATTCTGAAATTCCTTTCCACGAAGTCATGCCTTCTAATATTGATTTCATTATTCTCCGAAAGTTAAAATGTATTACAAAATATGTAATAAAATTAAAATAGCCAACCAAAGAAATTGGATCATCTGGTATCCTTAGTTTGTTACATAGATATCCGATAAATGATACAGAATCAGGCGTAATTTTTGATACTTATAATGCATAAAAAATATTTTTCCAATAAAAATCATTCCTCTCTTTTTTTTCCCCGCTATATTCACTTCCTTGTTTCCTCCTCAACCGTTGCACTCTTCCTACCTCTCTTCTTATTTGCTGTTAAGATTTCCACTGTCGTTTCATTGGTTCCTATTTATATATATTTGGCTGTACTCCCTTGATGTGTCACCTGATGATGTAGCGACGCTACGAAACCATTGTTGTGCACTGTAATATTCTTTTGGTTTAGTAAACGCTGTTCTCATGGAGTTTTAGATATCCGATATTATTAACTCATAATCCCGATTTAAGATCGTTCACTAAATTCTGAAACTGTTAAATGTACTCATAGAGGGAAAATATGGAATTTTGCAGCGCAAAAAAAGTTACCTTGGAGGCTAAACCATCCATTAACTACAACATTATATTGAGAGAATCCTTAACTCTTCAAGGGGGTATCAGCGCATAGCCATTTCTATTCCACAATAGGACATATCAGACGAATAAATATAGTATAAGATTTTCCGAAAATGGGATGATACATTTCAATGGGTAATAAATACCAGCTAGATTTAGACGAGAATATGGCATTTATCGAAGGGGTTAAAAATCATAAAAAATATTCTCTAAAATTTTCTTACTGAAGGTACAATCTCTCGTAATAAAACGCAGCAGGTGATAAATTTTATCATTTGATATTAAAAATATGTTCCAGTCTCCTTTGGTTAAACTTAAAAAACTTCCGAAAAGGCAATTGGAGATAATGTTAAGCATATTTGGAACCGTATATTTTAATTATTCTACAAAAATATTTAGAATATTGGTTAAAATTGCCTTAGAAACTGAGCATAAAATGAAAATATTCCGTAAATTACCGAATTACTTCACTTATTTAATTACAAATTTACAATAATAATTATTATCGATGGATTTAACCCTAGTTATTTCATTGATTGAGCGTATATTTTTGACATTGACTTGAATTTGGAATACTGGAACTATATGCACTAAAAATGAATTCTCAGAGGTATTTAGACAGACATATCCACTAAATCCTAATTTCCTAATAATTACCTCAGGTAACTAATTTTTAGCAAAGATCAAGCAAAGATTGAAGATTTATGGGATTTGATTAACGAATTTGGCTAATATATTTAGTAGGATGACCGTGCGCATAGAGAAAATCTAGAAATAACCCAATTAAAGTGGCTACTGCACATTTTTTAGCTAAAAGAAATTATATAAACTTCAACGAATGGCCTTATAGGATTGCGCAACTTACATATATTATTATTTTGTTGAAAGAGGGTTCCAGCAGATGGATGTGATACTGGAATAAATCTACGATAATCGAGGTTTCACTATAAAAAGGGAAGAAAATTAGGAGAATCACTTCAAATGAATTGTATTGACCTGAAGGTTTAAATTTTCATATTCAGTAGAATTGCGTGCAGTTTAAAACCCTTTATCCTGTTATTTCTGTTAAAAACGTCTCCGTCAGTGGAATTGAAATCCTCTCTTCACAAGCATTCTAGACTTGAGCAAAATTTTTCAGTAGCCCAAGGGTGACTCTTTCGAAGGTCTCATAGCTCCGAAAAACCTACTAGGAAAGGTCAGTGAGAGGACCTGCCCTTAGAAAAGTTCACGAGGAATGACATTATTCGGACGCCGCCCAGCAAAAAGTCACGAAGATACGAGGAAATATCGAGGATGAAGATACGTTGACTCAAAAATCGACATCAATAAACAAGCGAAATTCAGCAATTTTTGCTAGTTTGAATCGCATCACGATACTTGGATCATAAAATTAAATAATTTTTCGATTGTAACTTTGATAAATAATAGTTTTGAGATAGTTTATAGATCTCTCCTGCAAAAACAAAAAAAATTAACTGCGCTATGAAGTGTTTCAGGAGCTTTTCACTATTTCTTTCAGAAAAGGAGCGATATATTTTTGATAAAATCTTAAATTTAGAAAGACATAACTCTCGTGACGATCCATGAAATACCATCGATGAAAAAGATAGAAATGAAAAGAAAGAATGCATGAAAGTTCAGCCATGGAAAAATGCTAAGTCAAAAATATCGAGTGATGCCAAATGCGTAGGTCTCGTGTGGAATGTACTTTACCAAGAATTTGAAAAAAGTTTACATACGAAATACACCACCGGCAGTTTTCAGTGGAGGATAAAATGTCCGATCAGGTAAAATAGAAATAAAAGCCTCCAAATATTTCGGCAGATACTTTTGAGAAATGATACTCTAAATTTAGTCATTCGTTGTCCCTGAAAATCATTATTTTCCATATATATCTAAATAGAAGACACAGAAACAGAATTTTAAAAATCCGTCATTAGAAAAATTTTAAAATATGTACTTCTTTCATACGTCACATTTTAATCTTCATTGACTAAGCTGTCCTTCCACATGGGTTTACAATTATATTTCATTCATAGCATGTAATAAATCAATTTTGGAAATAAATATCCCAATCAATAGGATACTTTTCGTTTAACTTACGTTAACTTAATTCGCTTTTATTTACTGAGAGCGGTTTTACTGAGAGACATTCAAGAGAAATAATACTGTGCGTTTAGAATTTGATAAGAATTAATACGACAAAAATACGTATCCAAACTGGAAAAAAATCTTCCTATAGGCGAGTTGGTTTCTGAAACGTATTTAGCAACATATATCATGATAATCCACGAGAAGAATTTATCTCTTTTACTATCCCGGCAGCACAGGTGACACATTAACCGTAGTGAAGGAAGGAAATCATATTTATATATTGGGCCAAATAGCCTTACGTTGCGCGGCAGAGAGCGGGTTGCACCAATTCAGCCAGTCCCCAGTCTATCGTCTTTTTTTTCTTTTTTCGCTTTCTATCTTTAACTTTGGGTATCCTTCACCCATAAGATTCACTTTAATTAAGGGCTCCTGAATAGTCAAGTGGGCAATGAGTTCGAATTCAGTGAAAGCGGTCCCGGGTTCGATTCTCGGAGGGAACCTACGTGCGGAATGACCTCAGATATAAAAAGTACTTTCAATAGATACCACTTTTACTACTCATTTTGTTATGGATATAGCGTATCTTTTCTGATTTCTCATAGTTATCTGGTCTGTTTATGTAGCAAGATGGACTCGAAGTTTTTATTACGCCTCCTAATTTAATTATGTTTAATTTTGGTCATATCATTTCCATAAAAACAATTCAAAAGTATAAAATGTAAACATAGTAAAATAAGTAAAATTTTCGGGATAGCCAAAAGATTTGTAAAATCTTGTCCGGCTATCTAGAATTACAATACCATTTATAAACTTGAAGAAAATAGGAAACAATACATCAGCTACATAGGTATAACTTTTCAAATTCTTCTTATAGGCTTACAAATAATTCGATTTAAAAAATGTATCATCTCTTAATTTGAGCTAGTGTGCGCTACGTTCAATATTTCCTGACGACCACAATTCACGTAATAAATAACTATATGGGCAACATTTGACCATTAATCGAAGCAAGTCCAAATAAAGTGTACGGCCGAGCCTATTTAAATCGAAAATGAGCCGCACCCAAATACGTTGTCAAATGCTCCATTTCTTCTCCTCTCACTCGCTTTACTTAAAGCAGGTTTAGAAGAAATCAATGTTTAAGACTTGACGCAGCAGATTCTATTTTCAGGCTGCAAAAAGAATAAATATAAGCTACTCTTAAAAAAGTTAGATACGCGATGACGTTGCTCGTTTTTCATTACAACCCACCTTGACGAGATATACGAAGCGATGGGATTTTATAAAAATTTTTGGGAAAAACATAAAAACTCCACCTCCGAACTTTCGTCCAGGCAGCTCCGCTGTCACCTCTCTCCCTTAAAACACATCGCAGAGGCTCTCGTCTTCAGCAGACTCCCCTTCACAAGAGGGTGAAGGAGAGAGGGTGTCAGAGGGTGCAGCCATTACGCGTGACCTACTGGGTCGACCTTTTCCGGAGAGAGGCGAGTGAGCGAGTAAACAGAAAGATCAAGAAGTGATCCTCTTCCCCGTAAATAGTGATGGAAGTGGTTATCTTCAAAGGCGACGAATTACTTAAAGAATATTGTGAGCTTTGAGCCATTTATCATCGGGAGGAGAGGGAATAGATTTATTAAACTCGTTTTGTCAAAGGGACTATGTTTTACGATGTGTCTCATCTTTGCCTGTCCTTTTAAGTTATTCTACAATTTTTTAAATTTTTTATGTATTTTATCGCGTGTGCACGATCTATTAATTGACTATTTATATGAATTCATTGAGAACATATTATTAAGAGTATCACTAAATATATATATATATTTAACTTTCCCATTGTATTTTCCTGTGTTTTATTAACAATTTATTTTATATACAGAATTTCCCTTTCTAAACGCCCTGAACTCGTTAGGTTTTAGTACGTAGTGGGAGTAATATTGTTAAAAGTGACAGTATGTTATAGTTGTAGTGTATGAGACCCTGCAGAAAAATGTTGTATTCGGGAATTAGAAAAAGTACAGCGAAAGGCGATACGTTTTGTAAAGAATTGTTACGATAAGTCAGTGTTACGCAAAAGCTTCAGGACGCGGGATTGGAATCTTTAGAAGATAGAAGGCTTAAACAAAGGATAAATCTACTTAATAAATTTAGAGAAAGCACGATCACAGATGATGTAGCTTTCATGCGTCCCCCATGTTATATAGGCCGTTCTGATACTGAGAGGAAAATCAGAGAAATAGATGCTAGAACAAGTCGTTTCAAAAATTCATTTTTATCCGCGAACGATACGCGAAAGCAATCGATTGGTGAAGTAGAGTCATGTGTTTGCACCCCCTGCCACACGCCGAAAGGCGGCTTGCAGGGTACTTATGTAGATGTAGACAGCTGAGATCATTTCGCACATAGGCTTCCACCGAGAATCGAACCCGGGACCGCTTTCACGGATGTCGAATGCGTTACCCACTTGGCTATCCGGGTGCCTCGTAAGTGTTTAATTTACGGAAGTTGGATTTTTCTCATTTATGAGTGTTGTTCTGCATTCTGTATTATTTCAAGCTTTTCCCAGAATTCCCTCACTTCTCTCAGCCGCCGCCGGGAGTGCTACAGTGTGTTCATGCATTAACGACGTCTATTTGGCAAAAAAAAACACAAGTACATGGTATATGTACTTGCGTTTTTCAGAGTTTTCGGAGTTCAAGTCCATCGAGAACGTTTAATTAGAGTTTCGAGAAATCTTCAAGACGGCAGCACCTGATTTAACGAGAGCTAAAGAATAGTATCACAAATTTCGGGCCGCAGTTATTGCTCTAAAATTACTGTTCTAAAAAGCCATGGCGGGAACCGGACAGGTGTTTTCTACGGCCAGATTGAAAAAATTAGACAAGCATTCGTCCGCAGTGCTAAGAAGTCAATTTTCGGAATCACTCCGTTGGATTTCTTTATGTGGAGCTACGTTAATGGCACTGTTTTCCCCACGGTAGTGTAGGAACTTAACGGCCAAAGGACTTACATTAGAGTTTTAAAAAAAGCTCCAGAAAGCCGTAGTTTGCAAGCACACCAATCGATAGGAAGTTCCAACCAGCGGGGTTTAGGGTTCTCCTTGGAGAGCTACTCCGCGCCTTGCAAAGTAGTATTCTCTATACGCATTTCAGCAACTACTTTGCTATCATTAGAAGAGAAGATAACCGAAAATGTTCTCTTGTGAAGATGGCAATTTAGTTGCCGAAGTATAAGGATCTTAGGCTCTCCTGGTGCATGTAAAAATATTTCTCGGGTTTCCACCCAGGCAAGATCAGGTGACATTGCTGTTGCCAACGTTTCGATGACTGATTCAGTCATCTTCCTCAGGGCTGATGTGCCGTGAACAGATTTTGACCGGTAAGTATACCCCATTCTCAGCCAGGACTTTCTTTCTGATCTTTCTTCGGCCCATCAGCTTCTCCCTGATAATGGCAACCCACGCTCTGCTAAGTGAGTAACCTTCATCTCTGTTGAAATTGTTCCTCGCGAGCTGGATTTCAATAGCCTCCTTGGTAACCTGATCCCAGTATCCCTTTGAGTGGTCAAGGCGATTAATGCCTTCGAAGTTGATCTGATGATTTTGTTGCAAGCAGTGTTCAGCAACTACTGATTTTTCAGGTTGAGCTAGGCCTATGAATCGGGAATGCTCTTTGAGTCGGGTGCTAATCGAGCGTGAAGTTTGTCCAATATAGCAGGACCCACATCCGCAGGGAATCTGACATATTCTCGGAGTACTTAGCCCCAGGTCGACTTTGGCATGCATTAGGCATTCCTTTTTACATGGTTGCCGAAGTGCCTATAATACTTTGCAAGGTACGGCCACGGAGAACACTAACCACCGCTGGTTGGAATTTCCTAACACTTGTTTGCTTGCAAACTACGGCTTTTTGGAACTTTTTTAAGCTGTGTCCCTTTTCCTTACGGACAGTGGAAGCAATCCGAACCGATACTCTGGGTATGCAGGAGCGCACCAGGATGGAAACAGAATACAGACTGAACGTACTGCGTGATACAAAGGAAGTCAGAATGAATACCCCTGATTTTTTTTATAATGAAGTATTCTTCAACTCACGTGGATAAAGAAGCAATCCATGTAATTTTTACTTTTCTCCTGAGAACAATACGATATTCAGGCTTCCGATAGTGGCATTATCTTCTAAATCGTATCATTTGTTATATTTTTATCATATATATCATATCATTTTTGATGATCAATGCAAATTTTAACCAAATATAAGTACGATAAATATTTACTTCTACGAGTGTCTGAATCCGAGAATATGTATATACAGTAAAAACCCGTTTAAAACGCTCCCGCATAAGACGTTATCCTGCTTAATAAGCTGTTTTCTCACGGTCCCTGTCCTTTACACCCGAAATACGTGGTAAGAATACTGCTTAAGACGCTCTGTTTACCGTCTTCAAGGCGGATTTTTCACCCCCAGATGCACTGCAACCCACTATAGCCAGCCCTCCGCCTCCTTTTATGGACCAGAAGTTGTTTATACTATCTGTATCCTCGTCACCCGATCTCCTCTCCGCTTTGTCTTGTCTCTAACGTGTCTAACTCCCTTTGACTCTTATTTGCGATGACTGAATTTGAGAGTAAATATAGAAGATATCACAAAATGAACAATTTCCATACCACGTTCAAACTCGATTCTCTAGCTCTGAGATTGAGTTAGAAACTTCCCACCAGAACGCTAGATTAAAATTCGCTTGGTGGCGTTTCATTTCATCATAATCTTAATTCGTAAACATATCTATTACAACAGGGTAACAGTGCAGTGTTTGGTGGGCTTTCGAGCGTTTTAGAGAAATCGTGCTCTGTGTCGGTCCTTAACCATTGCTGTTAATATATTTGTTATTCTTCTACATATCTATCAAGTGAAAATTGCTTCATAGTAGAATTAAAGATGACCATGATGAAGTAGCAAATGTAGGCAATCTCTTCGTTTGAAAGGTTGGCCATTCCTAAAAAAAATATGATGAGAAGGCAACATTCCAAGGATTTGGCAACCTGCCAAGAACCCTCCCTTTTGTTTTCCAACGAGGAATGATTACAAAAGTGTCATATCCCAGTTATAACGCTGTTCTTCTCGTTCATTATTCCACAGAAATAACTAAAAATAATTTGAATACTGAGTAAATAACGAAACCTGCAATATCTTTTCACTCACTACATTAATTTCATCTACATCAATCTTCTTGTCTGTAATAATCTATAATTAATCGGAATATCAATTCAAATTTCAACATTAAAGTGGCATATAATAAACTAAATTGTTTAGCTGTCTATTTTTACGAAGAATTGATTTATTAATCAATCGAGGAAAATTATATATCAAATCTAATATTAATTTTAGAGATGAATAATCAGAATGAATGGATATATACATACGTAAATATAACGGTAATGTATACAACTATCGATATATTGCAAGAAATGTCGTAGTTATCACATAAATAGCATTAAATAATCTATTTTCAATTTAGATAAGTTATTTACTAGAAAAAGTAAAGATTTCACTAAGAAGGATAGGATTACTGAAAATTGAGGGAAAGAAAATTTTTGACAACTTAAAAATCTAGTTTGTGAATGGGTAAAACCTATTGTAAATTAAATATTTTCTGTTGATAATATTAAATACAGTATTTTATGTTGAGTTGAATTGTAAAACATGTGCAATCTCTTTAAAAACTATCCTTTTCTAAAAACGTGTCTTCTGCGGCTTGTATAATTTTCTTATTTTTTTGAATTAGAAAAATTAACTTCAAAGAAAGGATAGCCAGATTAAACTAAACTACTTAAAAATATTTGGCTATCACAAGATATCAAAGTATTTTGCAACGTATTTCTTTTGTGACGTATTTTTTAAAGAATAAGCATGAGCGTTAAGAGAAAGCTCAGCATCTTCTGCTGAGAACTATCCAAAGATGGCATAATTGTATATTCCCACGTATTTTCCATTCTTATCTATTTATCTACTGAGGATAAACAATAAGAATAAAAAGTTCATAACGCCATTTATTTCACAAGTAAACTTCTGAGTAAAGCATGAGAGCGTATCAAGTGAGGAAGAAACTCGAAAAGTATGGAAATGGAGTTCACCAACTGCTGAATATAACAGGAAATCTGTTGAGAAATCATTGTCAACCTTTCTACTTCTTCTTTTTGTGGGGTACTACTCTAAACATTTCTCTAAATGTATCATCGGAATCGTATAGAACATTAGCTGATTGTTCTTTGGCTTCTCGTCAAAAACAATTATTGCGTTTATGAGTTACGTGTATTTAGAGCACTATATTAAGATATGGTAATGAAAAGCATTCTTTCAATGAACAAGCAAGAAAAAAATGAAGCAAAATTCTTCTCCTTCCTGCGAGGAACGCACTTTAATATACTCTTACGTTTCTTTGTGAGTGACAGAAATCAATCTTTCATCGCTTTCTATCAAATAATGTATAATTTCTTACATATTTAGAAAGTGTCCCAAAATCTTATAGTGCTTATGTGCTTACGTCATATTTACAGATTTAAGCCTACTGATTCTCTTCTCTATACAATTTTTTCCAGTATTCTGCTGGGGTTTACGTTTCTTGATAAAAATTTATTTTCATCCAACTTACGAAGTACAATATTTCAAGAAAAGACCGCATCTATCTGCAAGGATCATTTTAGGAACAAATTCATCCTTTAAAAAATGGAATTTGTTAGTAACTTTTATATTTCCTTCGCAAACAGAAACTCGTTATCAATTAAATAAGCCATAGATTATATTATACACGGTGAAAAAACTTAAGATCTCATCATGTATTATATTTATTATATGCTTCCATATTTTAATGG
>KZ308611.1:685626-736401 GCA_000376725.2 Ladona fulva
ATTGAAGACTTTTCATATTTAATTTTTAAGAGTTAAGAAAAATGTCGGGTTTTTACGCTGGTTCTTAAAAATATACAAAGAATAATTTTCTTCATAATTATCGATGAAAAATATCCACGAAAAAATGGAGAGAAATATAAGAAAATATTATCAAGACTTAAAATTTATGTGAATTGAGGCGACTACCAGAAACATGACAGAAATTTTTCGCAACGAGTATCACATGAACACGAAATTAAGCAACTGAATATTTCATATCTGTCTCGACGTTCAAGAACATTGGAAAGATTCCCGTTTTCGGAAGTAACCTGAATATTTTCTGGCTACTCTAACGGAAAATACGATGAAAAATATTCTCCGAAGAGAAAAACGATGCAGAAGATGCCCTTTTAGAGAAATCAGAGAGTTATAGAAGAGACCAGGTACCACAAGAAATCGGAAAGCGAAAGATGAGGTTGGAGCAGGGGACGGATTCGAAAGCAGTAGTCAACCGACGGGTAGCAATATTTGGGATATAGATTAAAGAGAGGTTGGGATATTAAAGCGATGATTCGAAAGCTTTACTCGCTGAGCCATTTGAGTATATAGACCTCTTTCAAACGTTTGCACTTATGTAAAAGAACGAATGCAGCATCATGTTCTAAGTCTACTTACCCCTACGTTATGCATTAAATGCATCAAGGACGAATGAAATCATTTAAAAGGTTACGTTTTAATGCGGATCTTAAACGACAAAATTCTAAATGTGAAAATTGAGCGAGAATTATGCATGATCCTTAAATACCTCACCTTATATAAACTGTGTAATCTGAATATTACCGTGAAAAATTGAATCGGAATACCAACTAAAACATCCTCTGACCGGACGTAAAAGTTAACGAACCACTATTTCCTTTTGGATCGCCCATCAGAGAGGGACTTAAGATGCTATATTACTTACTATATTTACTAAAAGGCGTGAAATTGAATTATAAGTTATTCATAGTATTATTAAAAGTACTTCGACAATTAAGGTCATTTCCCACATGTGATCCCCCACAGGGAATCTAACTCAGAAACACTTCCATCTAAGGCGAAAACGCACCCTAATTGGCTATCCGAAAGCCTTCTTTAACTTATAATTAATAAGATAATTTTCCTGTACGTACACAATACAAATATATGGAGAAATTGAGGCAGAATAAACAAAAAGATGGTACTAAAATGAGTGCTAGGAAAATTGAAAAATAAAATATTTCTATATTTAATAAAATATTCCTATACTTAACAAAATATTCCTGTACTTAACCCAATCCGAACCGATCCAATAATTAACTCTGATGAGAAGTCTTCGTTACTAACGTGCCTTTTAACAAAACCGTGGATTGGGCAATGCAAGTATATTGAACGGAACTTTTACCTCAAAATAACTTAAAATTTAATTTAACTTTAACTTAAAGTGTAATATTTTCATAATTCCGATGTGTTTTAGATATAACAGTTTTTGGCCGATCCGACAATGAGCGTAAAATAAGGGAAATAGATGGTAGGACTAGTCGTTTTAAGGACTCATTCTTTCCGGGAACGATACGCGATAATAACAAGATAAAGAAATAGCTCGAACATCTGGTGTTTACACCCCCTGCCACACGCCGAAAGGCGGCTTGTAGGGTATTGATGTAGATGTAGAAAAGATCTCTGCTAATCTCAAAAAAGTTACTATTAAAATCAGTTTCGTAATAATTACTGAAAGGACTTAAAATGAAGAATCAAATGAAAACGAAGGTGAATACCTCTAAACCTCATATCTACATCTACATAAATACCCAGCAAGCCGCCTTTCGGCGTGTGGCAGGGGGTGTAATCACCTAACGTTCGAGTTACCACTTTAGTTATCGCGTATCGTTCGCTGAAAGAATGTCCCTAAAACGACTTTTCCTCGCATCTAATTCTCTTATTTTACGCTATTGTCGGATCGGCCGAAGTACCAGAGGCATAATACCGATTATATCTTCCGTAAACGACTTTCTGTGATTTTAGCAAGCAATCGGAGCCTAGCTTCTAATACCTTTTCTTCCAAGGATATCCAAACTGCGTCTGTGAGCATTCACGGAACTCTTGCTTTTCTATCGTAGCACTTTTCAACAAATCATATCACCTTGCTCTATCTACTTTCTCGAGTTTGCGAGTATACATTTCATCTGCTGGGTCTCATACATTCGCCCCACATAGACAGAGCTTAACTAATATGAAATAACATCGCTCTCTATCCTTTTCATCACATCTACCTACAATACGCTTTATAAAACCGAGCTTTTTCCTTGCTTTACCGCAGATGTTTCGAATATCTGCGCTTCTGTTTCAATCATTTGTAAGAGTGATTCCGAGAAATTCAACCGAGTCGACTATATTTGTATTCATTCCACTAATTTTGTACGGGTGGTCCTGACGCAATTGATTTCTTTCGAAGAAGTTTACCAGAGAGCATTTACTTGCATTAAGATCTAATTACAATTTTCTCACCACCTTCGAATACGGATTAAATCGTTTCATAGATTTTTTACGGGACATTTCTCAAAAGATTTGTTCTTTTATATCATACATAAAATATACAACGTTTTTATCCCACAATACATAACCATTCACATTATGAAAAAGTTATAATTACATCATATAACGTACACAGAGAATTATATAATATAGAATTACGTATCTCATTAAACCAACCTGTAGCAACCGAATCGAGCTTCACAATTAATCAACTTCTTATTAGATTTTGTCTCATTTTAGATTTTTAAATAAGGTTTCACATTCACTCATTGTAGCAAATTCCCAGAAAGGTGTAAAAGAAGAGGAATATTGAATTGCATGCCATCGCGCAGGGTTATGTAACTACTTACGACTTTGAAACACGATACCGAAGTGTACGAAGTATTCCAGAAAATGCACTTAAAAGGAAAGACCTCTTCGACTCGAAATATCCACGATGTTTCTTTGTGGGAGATATAAAATACGTTCAGTTGAGCTACGCGGCATCACTGTCGAAGGTAAGAGAACACCAGAATCACATCGCTCCGAATAAATAATGTCTTCAGTAGAAAGATGGATACTGTGACTATGAAGTCTCATCTTTCATCTTACACATCGTAAATAATAAAGATTCTATTATAAAAACTAAAACAAAATCGACTTTAATAGAGTAGAATATATCAGTGCTAATTTCTTGAAGCATATTTATGAAACGATTTATAAATTAAAGATGAAATGCCTTCCAAAACAGGCTACATAATCAAAGATATAATTTAAAATATATAACAAAAGGCATGATTTGTCTTAACGATTAACTTTTAAACCTGATTGAAAGCTATATTTCCTTCGCAAATGGAAATTCGTTAATAAATAAATTAGCCACAGAGTATTTATACACCCTGCAAAAACTGAATATCTCATCACAGATTGTTAATTTTATGCTTGCATATTTTGATGGTATTTTTAAAGCAGAAGCCATCCTTCAATGATTTTATCTTTGTTTCATCGTTAAATATTTTTTAACTTTATATTTATAGATCGTTTAAATAGAGCGTAGGATAATTTCAGACATTATCCTTATGAACTCACGATCCGATTAACCGATTTATCCGATTAACTTTTTAAACGCCATTTTGTTGCAATAAATGAAGGAGAAGCTTAGTTATCGTGGAAGAGATGCACAATCTGATTTTAACTCAAGTTCTTCGTCAGAACCTTGTTAAAATACTAGTATTAAGATCACTCTAATGGAGCATTTTAATATGTTTAATATTAATTATTACCACAAGATTACCCCTGACTCTGTATCGTTTAATATACTAGTACTTCAAACTCACTAAGGAGGGGGAATTATACCCCCATTCCTTCAAATTCTCCACAAATAACTTTTAAATCTGATTAATAGTTCGTTGGGATAATTACTTATCTTTTGAAAAATGTATACGTCCGCGCCATCTGTCAATTTATGAAGAACTTATCTTGAAACTCGATTTCCATATATTCGCGCACATCTGAATCACAAGTGCCTGAGCCTATTATCTAGCTGATATGTAAATACGCGTCGCATATATGTAATTATAATAGAAATGAATTCAATTTAATGAATTTACAGAAAGGATAATAATACGTTTTGTTGAAACACCAATTCCTAAAATGATATTTTAGAAATCGTGTAAAAATCTTCTAATTCCTTCTTTGCCTTTGACCATATCCCCATCACTTCTTTTAATATTTTCCTGGCTTTCCTTCCCTAAATCCCAATCTGAAAACGCTGCCCAATTTTAAAAATGGCTCTCTCTTAATCGTAGAGATACTAATAATTTTACCATCTAAAAAAGTGTTTTAATTCTTAAATCTGCTCACAATATCATCCTTCCCTACAATTTAAGCAGATGACGAGAACTTTTCGACTCCTGCATTAAAGAGATGGTGTCATCGCCGTAGTAAACCTTTCACTTGATGGGTGGAGGGGATGAGAAAATGGAGTGACTTGGTTTGATTCGGACGAAGGGATGTATGGATTATGGGAGAGAAAAAGAGGATTAAATGGAAATGAGAGACGGGCGAAATACGGGGTGAATGCCGGGGAGCAGCCGAGCAGAAAATTGAGAGGGAGGGGCATTCAAAAGCCACGCCAATGTCGAAATCTGAGCTATTCCACGGTCGCTGAAAGCAGCGAGAGAATCCACTAGGGAAATAGTCGCGTTTTCCTGAATCGGGAATCCCGGTTTTATACTTTCGAGCTATCGCGACGCTGTTAGTCGTTCACTGATTGAAATGTAAGCATCGCTCGTGATCGTCGGTGAATGACGCAGCTAATTGCAGCGAATCGCACGTGTTTTACTCAGATGTATGAGCGAAATATAGGTGAAATATCCCTCAGTCGCGTCGGCTTTTCTGAATCTCTATCTGATGTAGATATCTATCAATCCATTTCTCTCACATGGAAGAAGATCATCAAAAGAATAAACAAGAAGGATATAACACTTTCCTGAGCTTCGCAATAAATTTCTTTGACTTTATTTAAAGCTTTCAGTCCAAAAAATGTGTTTTATTAACATTGGCCTCCAATTTTTCAAGTTTAGTATCACAAGTATCATTTGTGAATCAAAATCCCTCTTCTGGTTCTCTAAATATCCGTTTCTTAAAGTAGGTAAGCTAAAGCAATCCAGTTCTTATTCTTAACTGTCTGTAAAGTAATCAGCCCGAAGGCCGGTTGGGACCTCATCCCCTCTTCCATCATCTAGGATGAACTAGGAGAAAAAAATGAGGCTTACTAAGATGAGGAGTGAGGTAGTTTTTCCTTGCTTTCCTCACTGAGCCAGAATGCTATAAGCTGAACAATCCCACGTTAGTGAAGCACAATGACTCTACGAGTAACACTTTCCGTAGCATTGCATAAGGAGAATCCTTAATTATTGCTATTATTCAACGTGACTCATACCTCAGTAATTTTTATATCATCACAGCCATGAACAAGACTAAGACAAAAGTGCATAAAAGATACATTTTTTCTTAACAAAAGACAAATAATAAATATTTCATTCATCAAGACATGGTGGCAGGACCATTTATAACTAAGTTTCATTTACAGAATTCACAACTATATTTTATGTAACAACTAGCGGCATTGTCCGTTAATCGCACAGGAAAAATTAAATAAATAAATAGCATTCTAATTACAACTTACATGGCAGTTAAAATGACACATTGTCAATTTACTATCAAGACGCGGGAATAGCTATTCAAAATGCGGAAACACCCATGAAGGTGGAACGTTTTCACAGAATGGGTGGGTTGACACACTTTCGAAAATAAATTTGGAAACTGCAAACGAAATTTTTGAAAGAGTCGAATCAAACGACAACAAATGAACAAATGAACACCGGGACGTAGAATACAAGCATAAAAAAGTCTACAAAGATACCCAAGTGCTAAAAATAATGTCCTAAGGCATTTGCTAAATGAATATTGCGCGATAAACGTCAAATGAAGCGAGACATTAAATACAAATTTCACTTTAAGGGGATAATATTTTTTATCTTCTAATTAAACATGAATTACAACATTTTAAGAAGCTAAAACTCTTACTTATTAGCTTGTATGACGTCGACCAGCCTATGTATTTCTCTTGACGTAATTCACGCATTTCTTAATCATTATCTGGTATATTTCCTCTTTTAGCTAACTCAATCGTAGCTCTTAAGTATTCAACCATTTACAAATACGCTACATAAATAAATCCACCTACTTACCTCAGTAAAATTACTAAGGATTTTCCAACGCCTCGTTTTCGTTTAAACTAATCACATTACATAGTATTTCGGAATATAAATTAAATATAAAATAATAAAATAGCCGCTATTCACAACTGCCCCTATCAAACAAATCTGTCCCCCATGAACAACTGTAAATATCAGAAAACGAACTAATGAGACAAGAGGATTAATTCGCTCCTTGACGTTGAAATCTAGATTGCGTCGTATATCACACAAACACAAATCAATACAGCGGCTTAAAATTACAGTATCTCTCCTCGCATATAAACATCTGAAGAAGAGCGATAATGATATTGGACAAATAAAGATTTAATCGCTGAGTGATAATAGATTTTAAGCGCTAGTGCATATTGAACAAGAGGAAAACATTGAAGAGAGTAGAATCAAAACTTTTTTTATTGTTTAAAAATTCCCTTTTATAAGTTAATATAAGTTGCTCTGCTGAGTTATAGTAGCGAAATTTGCATATAAATCATAGTCTCATCTGCAATCGTTACAAGTTTATATCACATAGTACGGCATTATTTTCGGAAAAGAAAGCATATGACTTTTATCTTAAATAAATATTCTCAATTACTCAATTAAAATTTTTATTATTATTAGAATTATTGTTATTACATGCGTTACAGATATTCTAGAAATCAGGTGGTAACCTATTAACGCATTTCTCTACCACATTTTTGTAACCAGCCACCAATCGTATGTTCTAATCACATCTTTTCGTTTATCCCTTTTTAAATCTGCTCAGATACATCGGTGTATATTTTTCCGTAAGAGAACTCGCTAGCTGAGATTTACATCCGAAGGAAATTTGACGCGAGCGTTGCCGACATTGAATCTCGCAGGGTCGCCGCCGCAGGACTAATAAATAGCGGCGCATTGGCTTCGCAATTTCATCGGAGAAGGTTTGCGGTATCAATTCGCAGAAATCCATTTCGATCCCAAAGGGCAGGCGTCATTTCCTGCGTTGCATCAGCGCGCTCCACCGGCGAGAGAGCACGTCTAAGTGTCTACCTGAGACGGGTCTCGTCCGGGATGCTAACCAAAGTGCTCCGTGCAGGCGACCTTGCACGCATCTCGCGCTTATCCGCATTGCTCTTAAGCTAAGCGAATCGCATTGGGTAAAATTCACGGCATGGTTGCGCATAGCTACAAGGTGACCTCCTATTCATTTGTGATTTTAAGCATCGGGTATACATAAGTTTCCTGATGTTTTCAAAGAAAGAACACTAAATAATTTCCACCACAGGTTTATTTCACTATGCAGTGAATACATTATGTAGTGAAATAAACCTGTAGTGGCAATTATTCAGTGTTCTTTCTTTGAAAATGTGTGCAATGTCCCACGAAGTCAAGCTTGATCATATTAATTTTATCATAACTTTCCTTATCTTAAATCTTAGTGATTGCAAACTTATAGCCTTATTTTTGATAAAACCGTTTAAACCTTCTCTTCTATAATGATTCTATGAAGCCTTCGGAGTAAGCTCTGAAAATAGTTAATATATTTAGAAATTTGACTGGACCATTTCTAAGAGCAAGTAGCATAAATTATAATAATACATACAAATATTATAATATTACCATATTAATATGATACGATATTATAATAATATGGTATAATTCAAGATAAATATTAAATAAATTGAAGGAGAAAATAAGAAGTTATTCAAATTTTTTTATAGATTAGAAATATTACAGAGTAATTAATTAAACAATTAATTGACTGTAATTAACTGACCAGTATAAATCATAATAATTACCAAAAACATGCATAAGAATTCTACCTTTCAGTATGTTCATACGTCTTAATGTTTTCTATTAAGTGCCATTTCTTTCATTTCCTGGTAATTTGGTTACCGTTCCTATGATGAGCTAGATATTGGAGCATAGTTCTTCCGCCAAATGGACCTCAGAGACAAAAACAATGACCAACTGCTGGATGTTCGAACTTCAAACCCTGTCGTTGATAAAAACATCTCGACAACCAGTCTTCCATCGAAGACAAAAATATTTCAGCTCATGGGTTAAGCACTCATCAAATTATCCACAAACATAATGCCATATAGAGAGGAATCCTTTAAATATTACACCTTAATCTCGATAGGAATTCTTTTTAAAGAAGAAAACAACTGGGATGAAATAACAAAGAAAATATAATCAAGTGCTTGGGTCGTGACTTCGAGATAGAATTCCATGAAGGAGAAATGAAAAGCCGAACTTTTACAGACTATAATATTTATTGGAATGCGACCATGGTTTCGATTCATGGAGCCATAATCAGGTAATGATGATGAATCCTTGAGAAGTCCAAATGANAAATCAAATGTTTTTGATCCTAAGAATGTTTGAGGTAAATTATTCGGACCAAACAGTAAAGTTTGTGTAGTATTTTGTAAATTCCCTGCTGTAGTTGCTATATCTCTTTAACGTTCTCCTCAGAATTAATTACTATCTTTTTGTGACAGGAAACGCTTTGGGGACAGTTTGGTGAGGACTCCGTCATATGAGCCTTGTACAGCCATAAAAGATGCCCAATTACTATTAGATAAGAGATTAGCCACTGTGGAATTCACTGCTCCTCCGCCACGAGCATTGCCTCCAACTCCAATGACTACTCGAGCAAGGGATAGAGCTCGAAGGAAGAGATTAATGTTGTTAGGGTTTTGAACTGATTTCTGATAGTACTTTATAATTTACACAAATCTTGTTCATTATTTTTGGATACTTTCAGTTAAGAGTTAAATGTGTCATGTGACTGATGATAATTACCTTTTAGTAACAAATGTAATTATTCTTTGCAGGAGTTAATGTGTCAGATTTGAATGTAGTGCTTCCTGCAACCTCCCTTGACTCCAATCGAGGAATAGAAAAAGTTCGGAGTGAGCAAGAACAATACATTGAAGATCTCAAGTTCAACAATGCTTTAAGAGAAGTGTTTCTCAACAGATTTGTTCATATTTTCTCTGCGTATGAGCATTTCATCATAATGCCTGATCAGGTATGCAGAAGTAACAATTCTATTCCTTGACTAAAAATGTCGTGAATTTAATGATGGGTATTTATAGAAAAACTCTCCATTTAATAAAAGATTGAGTCATACTACAAAGAAAATGATCCCCAAAATGTTTGAGTTATAACAAGGTTACAATTAAATAAAAGAAAGTTGAAGTAACTCTTTTATGTTTCCAATATCAAATTTTAATTTGATAGGTATGATTTAAATGTTGCTGCTGTATCTTATAGAGCTTTGCAATACAAATATCTGAGTTTCTTTTACCTTTTTTTTTCCAGGATATGGAACAGTGGTTGAGCAGTAGGGATTCCATGCAGAACTTCGACAAGGCTACCTTCCTTTCAGATCAGCCTGTGCCTCATCTTCCATTTTTGTCTCGCTTCATTGAAAGTCAAATGTTTGCCACCTTAATCGACAACAAAATACTCGCCACTTGGCAAGAGATAGACCCTAATCTTCGTGTTTTTGATAAAAGAATAAATCTACTCAGGTATGCTGTGGTTGTTTTGTGGTGACACTCTGTTATTTTAGTTGTGTGGTATCATTTATTCTCTCATCAACATTCTGGAATGGTCTTGACTCAACTCTCTCAATCCAACTCTTATATCCTTGTTGGCCCTCATTTTCTGTAATTAATATATTATTTTTATTTTATTTATTTTACTTTATTTTTATTTATTTTATTTTATGTATGATATGATAATCGAAACAATGACGGCGCGGAATCGATCATACTTCAGTAATAACTACGAGCTGTGCTCGTGACAGAGGTGCGATTAAAAATTAATAAGTCATGCTCAGCGTGATTACAGGGCATCCGTTACAAACCGACTGGAAATTTTAGAAGAGCGAATGTAAATCTCATGGAATCAAAATTCGAACCGACAAAACACCGTTGTGAACCTCGTTGAGATTAATTACAGTGAATGTGGAAAACAGCGTATAAATCATGTGTGAAAGCATAGATGAAGAGATAGAGACGAGTTCTACCCTCTTCAATCTCATGGATTGATACTTCTGATAATTTAATAAAAACACTGAACCGTAAACTGATCAAAAATAAAATTAATACAGGAAACTGAAACATTACTGGTAAATTATAAAAACATATGTAGCAATGAACTTAAACATAAAATTTGCTTATGATTTATAAATGTATACTTAAATTTCCGATTATGGAGAATGTGCGTGTAATACCATTGATGAATTTCATATTAACTAAATCCTACGTTTTTATTAGTATATATCGTTAATCAGCTTTATTCAACCGTGCTTGATGGGTAGTTCCCAATATTTGATTGGATTTTTGCCTTGATAAGAGCAGCAAAAATAAATCAGTGGCATTTTAACCGTCCTACCTCTAGCAATTCAGTTTGCAAGCGTTTGTAAAATTTTATTAAATTTCTATTCCGTTCTTAGATTGCCGTCGTTAAACAAAATTGTCACTATCCAAGGAGCGATTTCCCTCGAACATAATAAAATTCAAATATGTAGATAAAAAGTATTTAAATGTTATAAAATTATGACAAATATAATTTATTCGATCGTATTTGCAAAAAAATAATTACCATTACCGAAAAAAGGAATAGTATTGAAAGCAATTTTTAATCGTCAATCTTCCTCAGAAGGCGTCGTAAACCAAAGCCTGCGTCGTTACTCGAGATATTTCTTATCACAGCCACTAGTCGCTAACCAAGTACATCGTTAACGATATTATAATAATATGGTATAATTCAAGATAAATATTAAATAAATTGAAGGAGAAAATAAGAAGTTATTCAAATTTTTTTATAGATTAGAAATATTACAGAGTAATTAATTAAACAATTAATTGACTGTAATTAACTGACCAGTATAAATCATAATAATTACCAAAAACATGCATAAGAATTCTACCTTTCAGTATGTTCATACGTCTTAATGTTTTCTATTAAGTGCCATTTCTTTCATTTCCTGGTAATTTGGTTACCGTTCCTATGATGAGCTAGATATTGGAGCATAGTTCTTCCGCCAAATGGACCTCAGAGACAAAAACAATGACCAACTGCTGGATGTTCGAACTTCAAACCCTGTCGTTGATAAAAACATCTCGACAACCAGTCTTCCATCGAAGACAAAAATATTTCAGCTCATGGGTTAAGCACTCATCAAATTATCCACAAACATAATGCCATATAGAGAGGAATCCTTTAAATATTACACCTTAATCTCGATAGGAATTCTTTTTAAAGAAGAAAACAACTGGGATGAAATAACAAAGAAAATATAATCAAGTGCTTGGGTCGTGACTTCGAGATAGAATTCCATGAAGGAGAAATGAAAAGCCGAACTTTTACAGACTATAATATTTATTGGAATGCGACCATGGTTTCGATTCATGGAGCCATAATCAGGTAATGATGATGAATCCTTGAGAAGTCCAAATGAAAATGATGATGATTCCACACCTGACGATGAGTCCACATGAAGATGACTCCATTAGACCAAAGAAAATATATTAACTATGTTTTATCGTATTTGATTTATTTTATTTTCATTTTATTAATTTTACATTATCTATATATACGTATAAAGGAGAAATTCTGTGGGTTTGTGTGTTTGTGGGTTTGTGTGTTTGTTTGTTCGCGATTGGAGTCCACACCGTTTGTCCGATTTGCATCAAACTTTGCATACGTGTTCTCCGNATAGAAAGTTTCTACCACTGCGTAATACCGATAACGAGGCCTGCAGAAATGAATCATGGGACACCTAATTCTCTCATGTTCCCTGAGGATTCCCTGCGAGCCAAACGGAGATGGCTGACCGATAAACGGCAGAGGGGGATTACTGGAACGCATTCTCGCCTCCAGCGAGAAAATTACTTGTTGCATCCCCGCAAATAACGAGCCATTCTTTGGTTCATCTACGGTGACGATTTTCGCGTCACTTAATCATCCTAACGACTCTCTGCACTTACATTATCCATAGGCATATCGAGAGCGGAGTAAAAAAGTTTGAACAAAATTTTTTCGAAGCTTCTTAGAATATCATGGGCCATTAGAAAGAATTGTAACCTTTGAAGAAGTCTAGGGAAAGAGCTGGCAAATCCGTGACCTACCTGTGGATCACGTCATGTGGAGCGGTCGGAAAAATGAGGCTGAATTTTCCTACATGCATTGCTACATATTTCGTAGCTTCATTTGCTCTGACTTCACGGAAACGAGCGTGAATGAATTTTATACGAATAAGAGCGTCATGCTGTAATATTTAAAGCGATGATAGTTCTCCGAATTAACTTTAAAGTTAAAAAATATTAAAATGCTCCATTAGAGTAAACTTTTTACTATACCACACAATTTTTTTGTTTGGTATAGTGGTATAGTAAAAACCTTACTTTAACGGAGCATTTTAATATTTTTATATTAATAATTACCACAAGATTACCCCTGAATCTCTATCGTTTATCTTTTAAGTTGATTTTCAAAGCAGTGGATAGCAGCTAATTGACACTATCGTTGAAAGAAGTATGTCGAACGTTGCAGAACCTACTAAACTAATATTCCGCGAATGGTTATCAATAAGAAATAAATACGTTTTTTTAAATTTAATAATATGATGTGTCTCTACAATGCATACAGAATGGTAAGTCAAGAATCTTGAAATGCGATTGTTCGTGTATTAAAATACAGGAAAACCTACAAAAACCATCAGCATTTCTAGAATTGAATCCAGTCGCTCTATCTTTAGTAAGTTTTAGACTTCTTTGATGGTTTTGGGAGGTTTGCTGTACTATACGAAAACCTTCACTTAGGACACCTTTTATAAAATACTTATCCCCTGTATCTCAATATTTTGCAAGAGAATAAATATGATTTTTTTTCTACCAGAAACCATCGAGACAGGGAGTACTATGAAACTGAGATAAAAATAGCATCCGATGCTTGGTGGTTAAAGTTAAAGTGACCAAGAAATATAATGTTAATTCTAATCAGTTCAATCATCTTACTATTGTCGCATAGAAATTAGGTTTAGCTTAAGCTTTATTAACATAAGAACTTTTAAATAGTCATAATGCACTCCTACAATGCAAGATCTTTTTTTTCTCATGACGATATTCTTGACACTAGTAGTTTTTCTAATGAAGTTTTAGGTGATACTGGAATAGAATGATTTTTATTCTGAACAATATTCGTTCCTTGGAAGGTATGCACCAAGTTAAGATGAAAGTGGGGAACAAAATAGCAAAGTTACTTCCACATTACTTTCACATTACTTATATTTGTACCGTCATTCTTTTTTACTCCTGCTACCACTATTTCACTGCCATTTTAAGGAAAAGAATGAAATATATGGAAATTAAACATAACAAATTAGAAAAACTTACTCATTTCTGTCCTTAAATAGGGTTTGTACAACCTCCACCCGCCATTTCAAACAAAAATATTACCTTCCCTTATAAATTAAATCCGAAAACTGCTTGCATGCTAAACTCGAAGTTCTGAAGATTCGATAAGATTCGATTACGTACGTGTAAAATGCATAATTCATTTCCCTAAAGGTTACCAGTGATTCAGCAAAACAAAAAGAGACATCCATGATGAAATGCGAGTGAAGCGTATTTAATAAGCTTTCTCGTAAAAATTGCTCCTCTACGGAGCAGATTAGGCTCTCATTAAAACAACGTTCAGTTACTCAACGTTCGATCAAATTATCTTTCAGCATTAAGGTTCAAAATCATGCAAAAATTTTTTAAATTAACATGAAGAAGAGTCTTTCGCAGTACAGGTGGATGAAAAGGCATGGGCTTTTAACGTTAATTAAACTGTTCCATTCTGACCAAACTCGCAACGACTCCCAAACTAATATTCTTTCGAGGTGTATATGCTGCGAGAGTAATCCCGCGTTACATCCTCTGAAGCGCAGATCAACTAATGAGTAACGCAATTTCGTTATCAGTCGAAACACGGATGAGAGGTTAAATTAGCTCACGATGGAAGCTCATTGGCTTGTTCACGAATAATAATAGGGAATTTGGCTTGTTCGCAAAAGAATTTTTCATTATGTAACAAATAGATATGCAAAAGAAATAAAATGTAGAATTTAAAATTAGAGAAGAAATTTTTATTTGATTCGACGTCTCTAATGAAAGCAAATGATGACTGCAGGTAAGAGATCCTTTGGATAGTATTAAATACCTCGGTATGGTCTAACATTCGCAGAATTCACAATATTTATTCTCACGACCTAGTTTTAGATATAAAACAAACTGTCTTTCGTTCCCAAAAATTTATTTTGCAATTCCTGGAAAAGCATCGTTACATTTACAGTATTCAGAGCAGACGTAAACCTAATGCCATTGATTCTTTTTATAAATAGATAATATTTCAATATCCGTTGCCGATCGTAATGTTTCTTAAAATATGATTAATTATTATCCAATAAAAGATCAGGCTCTTCTACCGAATATTGATGTAAAATATCTAGGCAATATGTTTGATGCTAAAATGAGCTTTTCATATCCAATAATAAGTATCACAATGTCTAGCATTAAATTGCTTGGTTTTCTGCATCATATTTAAAGTATTTTCTGATGGAATTGCGCTTTTTTCTTTTGTTAGAAGTAAGTATGAATATCGTTTTGCAAATTTTAACCCTCATTAAAAGAAGTCGAAGAAATGACTGCAAGGGTCAAGAGAATATTTCTGAGGTAATTATAATATATTTGATATAATATATAACCAATTTCTGTAGATTGTGTAAACTATAGCAAATTACTGGAAATATCTAATTTCCAAAGATTGGATGACAGGAGAACTATTTCTGATTTATTACTTTTACGTGTTGTATTCAATAAAGGTATAAGTGGCAATTACTTAAGCAAATTGAGTTTATTGTTCCATACAAATGAGGGGAGGCGAAAGAGGACCTTCATTTTCCGAAAAGTTAAAAGCAATCGTTGTAAAAACTAACAGAAACTACTACTACTAAAAACCTCATTTGCCCAATTCCTGGTTATAAATGGTAAGGGGACCCAGCTATTGTTTCTATAATAATCTGAGATCTGTAATTGGTGCAAAATGACCCAAGCTGTCGAGGCACCAATCTAAAAACTACTACTACTACTTGAAGCCCAGTGCTCTATTTAGATGCCATTTTATCACTAAAATCGAAAAAGATAACATCANCAATGTATAACAAATAAAAATTGTATTTCCAAGAAACAAAATTTGCAATGAACTTAATTTGTATGAGGCCAAGAATCATCGTAAAAAAATAATTGCAGCCTTTTCTGGAATTGGAATATACTAGTCAGTGTTTTGTAAAAATATTATTTTACTGCATTCATTTTTTGTTCAATTATTTCAGTAAAATATTTCATAGCTTTTGAGTTCACCCTTTAATTACGTAATCATTTCGGATGAAAGATAAACTTAATAAAGAAATTAGCAAATCTTATTTTAGAAAAGAATTTTTTGCCCTACGTAGGAGAGTACGAAAGGTCAGTCACGTGTCCTAATTACCTTAGTTTTCAAATATCATGCTAGGCCACGGGCATCCATCTACGCTGCAAATAACTAATCACACAACCAATACTTCCAGAGACTTAAAATACATCAGCAACTTGACAATTATTGTAAAAACTCTGATTTTACTTCGGTTAATACTACATTTTGAAAAATTTTAATTACAAGTTGACGATCTGCAACACTCTTGAACGTAACATTTAACACCTTCAAAAAATCAATTTCATCTTTCAAACCTGTTCATATTATAACAATTCTAAGATGAATCGCGAAACAATACCATCGCCAATGGCAGGAAATTGAAGGTTTAACATCACTCCATACGCCGATTGTCCGCTTACGGAGTGCTTTTAAACCTCCAATTCATTAGCAGCCGTATTCCAATTTTTCCAATGTTCTTTTCATTCACGTAACACTATGTAGCCTATCTAATATTAAGCATTTTGAGGGTTTTATTTCTAGTATTATCGGTGACTGCTGGAAACATGCCTGATACTCTGAATAATAAAGAACAAATTTAAATATAATCATTTTCCTATAAACTACCGCTGAGTTTATCTTAAATCATTTTTGTAACGTATACTTAAGGGAAAAATGCAAGGGGAAAGGCAGAGGGGAATAAAAAGACAAAAGACGTTAGATGGCATAATAGGTGGGATAAGTTACCTAGAAATGAAAAAAATGGCGGTATAGTAAGGCGTGACTTCGTATAAAGCCCTGAAGATAATGAGGGTACACTATTTTGCAATTTCCAAATGTTTATTTTAGGCCATTATTCCTGCTAAAATTAACGGGTGGAGACTACAAAATCGTGTACCCTCTACGGAAAGAAATGGCATTGAGTAGGGAATATTAATTCTCATGAACCTATCGAAAGGTAGAACACTTATACATGTATTATACAGAGTTAAGGACTATTAAAAACGAGAATCAGCATATACTTCTTTCTATTTTACGGTATCACCAAAACCTTAAAACCAATATGTTACATGTGCTACAACTTTATCCTTGAGGTAAATTCTTTAGCGATACATACCAAACCACAATATATACGAAACCTCCTGAAAAACCGTTTTCCCCTCAACTTAAAACTACCGGCTTGTATATAGTTGAGTTTGTAACGGACTTGGGGAAGAACATTGAAAAACTATATTTTCATGGTGTGATCAATAAGCTTTTTTATGTACCTATTTGCCTCATTGTTTTACTATGGTATTTATACATAGGAGCGTATATTGAATCCTTACCACTTGAACATTGTTCTACTTGTAAGGTTTATGTACAGCAATACTAATAAAATAAAATTAGGAACGACTGAAGTACAATTCGTTTAGTAAAAGAATCATCATTAGCAAATTAATTCTGGGAAACTGGAACGATTCTCTGCGCAATTAGACGCTAAAATAGCTCCCGTCCAATTCGTTTAAAATATACCTCACCATTAAATTGCTAATGACTACTTCAGAATGCGCGCAATTCGAAGAATCGCTTTCATTAGAACATCAAGAATGTACGCAAAGCCTTTCCATTTTAACGCTCATCAATGTGTTGCAGTTTTCTCTGCCTTAGAATGTTTGAGGTTACGAATATCTCGCACCACTTGCCTTACTGTGTTCAATAATAACATCCTGCACCCATAAACAACGTGGGAGAGACATTTTTTATGCGACCTGGTGCTCCAGGGGAAACTTATGGGCCTGTTTACAACCTATTATCTACGTGCACTGCTGAGCGTGTAGATGGCAGAAAAACTTTCCTCGCAGAAATCCTATTTCATCACGAGGTCCTCTTTCGTAAAAGGATACTGTATCAGCAGAAGTTACGAAATTGGTCATCTGAGCCACTGATAATGGGACACCTGGAGAGAGAGAAAAATTTGGAAGATGGGAGAAAGAAAGAGAGAATAACGTGGGGAAAGATGCTGTCCTTGTTATGATGTTTACACGAGAGAATGAATGAACCGGGTTATTGATTAAATGTTTTATTCTGCCGTGTAAACATTACTATTATGTATGATTTGAAATTTAGAGATGTAAGCGACGTTTTACGGGGCTCATTCATGAGGAGACGTGTTGAGTGAGAGGAATGTTCGTACTTTTTTCAAGTAATTTATTGAAAATACATAACCCATTTCAGCAAATAATTGTCATCTTTACTTAACGAAACAGTGCCAGGAATTCTGGTATAACAACGTTATTGATATGTTACCTGATCATGGTGACTTTTCGCTAACATTTTCGCCGATTTTTTCAATAAATATTATTGAAAAAAAATATCTTCAATTCGTTACATATCTACTGTATAGTTATAATTATCTGTATACATCGACTTACTTCAACAAAATAATGAATTTTATTATTCAAATATACGTTGTTGAGATAAGAATGCAATTAGAATAAACTATGGTTAGGCATATAGGATTTCACGAATAAGCTCCTATGTCTACTCCATAAACTTAATGATGACATAAAGATATGGTTCCGACAAAAATATTGATAAAATTAATTTCAAGCTTAACAAATATTAATTATTGATAGCGTATTCCATATCTATTTATATATAATAATATAGTGTTATCTTGGAAAACGACGGTAATCCGTTTCAAGATTGTCGTTGTTAAACGAAACCGTCGTTATCCAGGGAGCGGTTTCCATCGACCACTATATCACTCAAATATACAGAAAAACTTATTTAAATGTTATGAACATATGTCACGTATAATGCATTAAATTATATTTGCAATAAAATAATTACCATTAATTAAAGGAATAGTATTAAAAGCAGTTTTTAATCGCCTCCAGAAGGCGTCGTAAACCAAAGCCTGCGTCGTTACCCGAGATTTTTTTATCGCAGTCACTTGTCGTTAGCCAAGTACCAACGTTAATTAAGGCCTACGTCAATCAATAACAATGTATAACAAATAAAAATTGTATTTCCAAGAAATGAATAGTAAGATATTTTATATTAATCATTTTCCTCATTTATATGTAATCTTCTTTACGTAACCCAACGAAGTTTCTGAATTATTAATTACAGCTGAAGTATCTAGACTATAAGTAAGTAAAAATTTACCTTCGCTTTGATAAACGCAGCAAAAATAAATTTGTGACATCTAAGTAAGCGTTTGTATTTTTTTTTTCGATTTCCATTCGCTACGATTCGATTTCCATTCGCTACGTATCCCAAAATGAGTTGAGTACGTAAAAGTTAAGTTCCTGAATTATTAATTACATCTAAAATATCTCCCAGAGAAAAAATTTACCTTCGCCTTGATAAACGTAGCAAAAATGAACGAGTAACATCATAATCTTTCTACCTCTATCAAATTATCTTACAAGTGTTTTAAGAATTGTATTCAGTTTCCATTCATAAGTATCCCAAAATCAATTGAATACGTCGAAGTAAACGAAAATTAAGGATATTAGAGCTACGTTTGCCTCTAGGTTGTTCTACAACAACAGTTCATAATCGAATCGCTCCCTTTGTTATTCCGGAAAATTTCTTGGGTGAAACTAACAAACCAAATATTTTTCGTGATTTTGAAAAAGTATTCTTCGAGTAATTACCATCAGAACCAACATTTGGGAACATATTCATACAAAAGAAGCCGGGAGTGGCGATATCCACACAATATAAATTACACCCTGAAATAGACTATGAAGATTATGGATTAATGAAGTTTTATGGACCAAACCCTTCTTCAGTAGTACTTCCGAAATCAGGATGATTACGTAATGAATACTATCTTCTCCCATCTTACGTATCTTCCAGAGAAAAAATATACCGACAGGCGATAATGGGATACCGAGATAGAAGCTTGGGACTTATTCCCAACAATTTTTAAATTTTTCTCGAGGATTAAGGAAAGGTGAATTACTTAGCACGGAAGAGCCGTTCGGCTGAAACACAAGGAATAATAGGTGTAAAAAATACATTTACATATACATAAATACCCTGCAAGCCGCCTTTCGGCGTGTGGTAGGTGTGTACCAAGCGTTTGAGCCACCTCTTTAGCTTATTGTTATCGCGTATCATTCGCGGTAAGAATGAGTCCCTAAAACGACTTATCCTCGCATCTATTTCTCTTACTTTAGGCTCATTTTCGGATCGGCCGAAGTAACAGTCGGGTCGCATAATACCAATTACGTCTTCCGAAAATGTACTTCCTCTGAATTGTT
Source organism: Ladona fulva (assembly GCA_000376725.2). Taxonomy (NCBI): domain Eukaryota; kingdom Metazoa; phylum Arthropoda; class Insecta; order Odonata; family Libellulidae; genus Ladona; species Ladona fulva. Next base: position 705,611 of record KZ308611.1, read on the forward strand.
CTTACAATCGCAGCCAAGCTTCTAATCTCCTTTCTTTCAAGGATCCTGGACCTGCGTCTGAGAGCATTTCTATCGTAGCACTTTTAACAAATCGTAACGCCTTGCGCTGTTTTTCTCAGGTTCGCGAGCATTCGTTTCATCCGCTGGCTCCCATATACTCCCGCTAATAGGGCCATGACTGGGACTCGAACGCAGGCCTCCCACCTTCCGACGCGGCATGGTAGTTCAGCGGTTAGAATACCTGCCCGGAAAGTGGGAGACCTGGGTTCGAGTCCCAGTCATATCGCTATTTTTAATACCTGTTATTACTTGAATTTTGCTCGCATTTCCGGCAGATTGGCGTCCAAACGTCAGCCCTATTTTCATATCATTATTGAAACGCCTACTCGAATTATTCTCGCTTCCACAGACTTTTCAAGAAATTATGACTACGGTGTAAAAGCGAGACCGAAAAGTTCGTGGGAATTAAAAAGGCGGAAAAAATGTGGAATGGAGAGCGGAAGGAAGAGACGAAAGAAAATGAGATGTGAAGGGATTAACAAGGGAGGCGAGTTTTAATGAGAACGGAGAGAATGAAGGGGAAGGAAAGAAGTGACAGTGGAGAATATCAGAGAAGAAGTAATTCGAGCTCGAATATGAGGAAGAGAAATAAAGGGAAAGGTAAGTGGAGAGTCAGAATGAAGAACACAAATGATGGAGAGGAAGAAGAAGATAAAATTATCCGCGTGGATTAAAGGATGAGGAACAACAGAGAATAAGGTGCGTTAACGATTTTCATTAAAAGACGGAATTGGGCCTATGCAATCCCTATTTTACGATTAACCCAGGCATCGAAAACAACAAAGAAAGAGGATTAAGTTTAGGAATTTTACACGTTATTCAACTGCTTTCGATTAAAAACCCTCTACGTAAGCTCATCAAAAAATTTTGAGGTAATTCGCTTGAAATTGAATGTGCGAAGACGCTGTGAATATTCCTATCAATATAATTTAATACATATCTTTTTAAAGTGTATGACGTGAATAAGAAAACGATCAATTATAAAGGCTACGTGCGGAGTTTAGCATATGTGACGTATTCTGAGGAGAATCATTGACAACCTTTATCTGGATAGGGGAAAATATGTTTATATTCATATTAATTTCTTATTTCCAAATAACTTTGGCGTCTTCAACTTAGTATTATGATATATTTAATGAACTTGTTTCAATAAATATTGACAAAGCTGATCGCCGGTAATGAACTCATTAATATTCCTTATTTTATCTTCGCAGTAAGGTTATTTATTGCTATCTTGATACTGACCTGTTTTGAAACCATAATATTTGTATTTCATAATGTTCTTATTCTGATTACTTTTAATGAAAATTTATTTCTACTTGTAAGGTCTATGAAATGATGTTTCTCTGCCATTGTGTTTGCTTTTTAGATGTGATTAAACCTGCCTTTTCCTTAAAACTTTGTAAACTATCAGTAGGTGTCGCAGGTTTTTTCCCCACCTTCTTGTGGGTGTTTTTCTGCGGTGGTGTATGTTTTCCTTAGAGAAAACTTAGGTTCTTAAACTCATAAACTGGTATTCTTTTGTGTACTTTATTCAAGCTATCTATTTTTAAAATCATATGACGAAGGCTTAGGTATTAATAGAGACTTGATAGTCTCAATCTCGCCCGAATAAAGTTCCAATATTATTATTGCCTAGGAAAAACAAATCGAAACTAAAAGTATTATATGAAGAAATAAAATTTTCGATGAGAAAAGATGATGAGAAAGGAAATTCTCACGAGAGAATTAAAAATATCATAGCAAATGGAGTTGAACAAATGTTGATAAAACGCGGTTGTGATGAAAGGCAAACACTGGATAACGAAATGGCAAAAGGAAGGGAACGGGGATATTACAATGGCATTACGGTGATATCATGAAAAATGTTAAAAACTGCGGAAAATAAGAACATTAACGAAATATCGTAACGTAAGTTGAATATAAGGAAAACATTAATATCATGATGACAAAAAATCCCAAGGGAAACGGACATGAAAAAGAGTGTGATAGGACCAGAATTCTAATCTGAAATCTTCCATTTACGGGGGGGGATGCTTTATCCAATTACGCGATGAAGCCAAAAGATTATCCCATGCCGTTTTGGTAGACATGGTAGGCATTTAGTTCTGGTTCGATGGCTGAATTGACAAAAACATCCAACCGGAAAGTGTAAGGTTCCAAGTTCGAATCCTGGTCTTGACAGACGTTTTTCATGGCCGTTTTTCCTTCATGGGATCCATGGGATTGTTCCTATGTGTACACCTTTACCCTTTTCTTTAAAGGGTGGCAAATTGGATGAGGTTATCGTAGACAATGAGATTTTAATACAACGAAATACAGAATATGGGAATGAAGAGGATGAAGCAAAAAAGGCATACTTAGATAAGTCCCAAGGAGAAACGGATATGAAAATAGTCTGACGGGACTCGAAGTCGGGTCTCCCAATTGCGGGTTGGTTGCTCTATCCATTGAGCTACACCACCAGAGCATTTCACCGCGCCCTTTGGGACTTTGTGGGCCAGGGCGCGTTAGTTCGTCCGACTAAGCGGCATCATTCACAGCCACGAACTTATAGAGGTACCGGCCATACAAAGTGATGGAAAGGAGAACCCGGTTAAGGATAACACGCAAGGAAAAGGGTTAAGGTGACTTGGCACAATATGGCGAAAATCTAGGAAAATTACAATACTCAATTAGGTGCATGAAGACAATGCATACATTACTAATTTCACCAAGGATGGCTAATGCTAAAAAATACACTTGTCCTTGAAATTGTTCATAAAGCCACTTGCCCTAAAACATAGAATACTTTAAAATTGTCCTTTATTAAGTATCTTATCCCCACCATCCCACTATAGCGATCACATTTTTCCGAGTAAAATCTTTTACACCCATACTAATTCACTATGAAAAAGGAAATGACAAAAAATATACATCATATATACATTTCATCATATTATCGTAATATCTTTTTACACGTTCGTTTAAATTTCTTAATTGTTTTCGGTAAGAGTTTGAAGTCCTCTTCAGGTAACTTCAGGTGATGCAGATATTTTTATGGTATCGACGTACCTTTGATTGCTATGCCTTATGGCGACCGCCTCACTGGCACACCATTTAAATCAGGTCTGATCCTTCGGTTTTCGGGGAAAAGTCTTCGAAATTGTTTATTTTAAATCTAGGAAAATTCACAAGGAAAAACGGACTTGAATAGAGCAACCAACCGGCAATTGGGAGACCCGGGTTCCAGTCCCGATACCGTCAAACTTTTTCACGTCCGTTTCTCCTTGTGAATTTTCCTAGGTGCACGCCTTATCGTGCCAAGTCACCTAAACCGTTTTTCTTTAGCCATCAAAGTTGTAGCATTCAAAGAAAAAATAACAGAAGGGAAACGCTACGAGACAAGAGAGGGGAGACAGTACAACAACAGCATAAAAATTGTGTAAACTAAAATCAATTGACGAAGCTGTCACTGTGTGGAACTCCATAACGTTAGTAAGGAAAAGAACTATCTTGTGGAACTAAGACAAAGTGTTCTTTTCCTTACTAACATTTTTTAAATACCAAGCCCTAGAATATGAAGAAAAACTTATGATACTATTAGAGAAAATATAATGCATGTTAAGAAACGAGATTGAACAGGGAATAGACGACGCACTTGAAATATAAGAAAATACTGCAGGACAATGGAGAAAGCAGGAGGGAATAGACTTGCACGAATAGACTACGACCAAGAAAGGACGTAGATACCCTCGAAAAACCGATAAAGATGATAGAAGCGTGAAACAAGAGTGCCAAAAGAGAACCCGCAAGAATAAAAAGGAAAGGATAACGTAACAAAGCGAGAGAACTATCAAAGGATCAGTACAGAAATACGCAAAAACCAGAGATTCGAGAAAGGGAAATTTTTAAGAGCATGCGAAACCCAAAATGAATGACAGTCCTGAGAGAGAATAAACGACGGAAGTAAGATAAAGATAAAAATGACGAGGATCCGCATATATATCGGGGAGAGAACGGAGATAATTAAAGGATAAAAAGGGAATAAATTTTCCGAGCCGAAGAAGGTGAGAGAAAGAGGAAAACGGAGAATGAAAGGGAAGAGCGGGGAAATGGTGGTTGTACGGCAAATCGATCTGGGTCCAGCATCCCAGCCGGAATGCATTGATTTCGGGATTGTCTGGGGAATACTTCAATGGCTATTATCTCTAAGCTTCAGAGGATGCCGGGGAAATTTCTCCCACTCCTTTGCTCTCTTCGTTCTTCACTCTTCCTCTCATTCCGCCCTAAAGGAAAAAAGTCCCTCAACCTCGTGAAGAGTGACCCGCATTGCATTCTTCTCCTAGAGCACAAAGGGAAGTGGGAGAGGAGTGCAAAGAAAGAGAAACGGGACGAGTGAATTAAGAGGAGGATGAATAGGCCAAAAAAAGCGGGAAATATAAGAAAGAATAAGCGAGGGAAGCGATACAGAAAAGGCTTCGATCCAGGAGAGTAATAAAATCCATAGTCGTTTTGCGGAGGTACCCTCTTTCTGGCAGCCGAATAAACACCAGACAGTGGCTTAAACGATCACGCCCGGTCGTAAAGTTAACGAAAAAGAACGTCATAAATCATTAACGACGTTTCTTTTTGCGTCGATACTGCGAGTCTTTGTTATACGCGCGGTTAGAATCGTTGGGTGGACATATACACATTATTGGAGTGGACATTAATTTCCCTCGCCGTATTTCGGATAACCATACGCGGAGTTAAATTAACTAGATTTCCACAATTTCTTCTAATTCAGCAGTATCAGAATATGATTTATAATTAATCATAAAAATACCTCAAGTTCCAAAGAGATGTTATCGTATTCGAACTATCTAGAATATTCCCTAACCAGATATGCGATAAAGTCGAGTTAGCTGTAGTGGCGTTCTATTTACAGAATGATTCATACAAAGTGGGATTCATATTCATATAAACGTGGGATTCATATTTATTACTCAATTCTTCCTTGACTGGCATTTAAAAATACATTATCGACTCGCTCTAAAAGAAGAAAGAAATCTGTAACTTTTCAGCTGAATTTTTGCAATGCTTATCTTTCAGTCTACGAATTCCAAGATTAAAATCGATATTAAATCATTAACATGCGTAAGTCATTTCAATTCCCCTCTGGGCGCACATAACTTAACTAATTGATAACTTATACCGGTCTTTACGTCATCTAACACCTTTATTATTAATTACCAAATTTAAGTCCCTGCCTGAATTGCAAAATGTTCATATATTTAGCGTTAAGGTCAACTCTCTACGAAGAGGGCTAGTAAAGTTATATGAGTCTAAAATTACTTAAATATTTTGTGTACATATGATGACTTGTCAACTTTTTAAGTTGATTCTCTGTTCCATTTTTATTCGACTTTTTAAGTTGACTCTCTGTTCCAATAATCGTTCCACTAATGTTCCATTTAATTCTACTCTGAACTGTTATAAAATGTTTTATTTAATTTGAACTTAAGTTATTTTCCGTTTATTTAATATGTTTTATTACAACTAACATAACTGTACTGCCTGTTTTGGTTGCATAAATACAAAAATAAAATATTTTTGTTATTTTTTACCTCTTGGTCTCCGCGTACTGATTTGTGTATCTATAAATATAGTTCTTGGTTGAAACCGTACTCATCCCACTCCTCTGCCATACATACTGTGTACATAACCTCTGCATTTCTTATCTCTTTTTCCAATCCTCCCACCACCTACCTGATACTTATATAACAATCCATTCCCCCTTTGTATTTATAGCACCATTTCTTCTTCATCTATTTATTCTTTAATCTGAACCTTTTTGTTTCTTTCGGTATTGAGCTTCTCCCCGTTTTTACGTTTCCTTATCAACCTATCTTACTATATATCCCAGTCTATGCCATACTCTTGCCTCTAAGGCTTTGATTTTTATATTCTTCCTCCTTAGCATCCACTTTTTAATCATATCCGAAAACAATCTAGACTAGAGATTCCACTAGCCTTTCCCTGATTACTTTTTCAAACCTTTCAACCTCAGAATAATTTTCCTTCGTTTCGAGAAAGATTCCTTAATTTCTATCATTCTTATTCAAGTGCGGGAACAGTTTTACCAATTCTCTTACTAATGCATATTCTTATATTATAAATTATTTTTGTCTTCCCTAATACATAAGTGAGCTTTCCTTATTTTGAAAATCTCATCACTTAATTTTTTTTAATTCAATTATTTTTTTCTTCTCTAAACCTCTTGCTTGCTTCATTTAGTACATCCACAAGTATCATAATGGCAAACCTCAATCACCGTGACATACGTTTACAGCAGCTTTGTCCTCCATATATCTTATATTTCAGTACTTCCACATTAATCTTCACTCCTTTATCTATTTCCTTTCATTATTTTTGTATTCATCTACATATAACAAAAATATCTCTGCATATAAACTAGTCCTAACTCTTCAACGTATCTCTACATATTCTGATTTCCTCATAGCTGTAACTCACGCTTATTCTAGCTTCATTTTCGCTCACTCCAACCAAATAAATATCATACCTAAGCGCTCCTGCCACGAGAAGTCAAAAATCATTTCAGCCGAGAAGCGTTTACCGACATAAACACTCCCAGAAATTGACATTAAGCGATTTTTGACTTAGTGCCAAACAAAAGAAAACACACGAGGCGCATGGAGGCGGCGTTAGTGGAGGAAATGCAGCCTTCATCTCCACTTTCCAGGCTTTATCGATCCTATAAAAAGGCCGCCATGGGATTCTTTCCCTGACTGCTACTTCTCGCATCTCCACCATCTGTACTCCGCAATTCTCGAGATATTCATCGCGACAAACGACTCTATGAATCGCTGGAGACTAGAATGTTGGATTTCAAACGGGACGGATTTATCTCCTCTCTTGTTAGGTTTCGCCTTCAGAAAGATTTCAGAAGGCCGTGATGAATCAATACGTAGACACACATGCAGTGATACATCATCCAACGAGTGACTCTAGGATCGAAGTTTTTAGCCAGAGGAGGCTTCTTTGATGTTAACAGAACTTGGCTTACTATTATGAATTTGGCGAACGAGTGTTTTAGTGAATATTAGAATATTATAGTACGGAGTGGAGTATATTCTAGTATGTTTGCTTGAAATTTTCAAATAGTCGAAAAACTCGATCTTCCCATTATTGCTCATACACTAATGGACGAGGTAGCTATTAGTAGCATTTGTGGGCTCATTTTAAAAAATTGAGAGCAAGTGAGACATTTTGTCTCGGCTAATGCAAGAGATTGCTCGTTTAATCAACTTCGATGTTCAAGGTTATAATCTAATCTCGAGCTGGTTGTACTTTCATAAAGCCGATAATTATGAATGAAAGAACTCAAGTTGACCTCTCCACCTAACCTCAATTGTAATACATAAGTTAAATTGAATGTTTAAAGTTAAAAGGAAAATACAACAACACAAAAAGATTTGGGTTTGTGGGGAAAAACCTTCTCAACTGAAGGTTGAAGAAGACGAGAACCCCAATGTGCGTGAAAACACCAACAGAGAAGAAACCGCGAAAACACAGAGTACATAATGTAAAAAATAAGAAACATTAATTTAGAAAACAATATTAAAATTATGGTAAACAGCTTACTAAAAATAAGTAAAGAAGATTACCTAATTTAGTAAAAAACCTAATTAGCCCAACATTCTGTCACATTAACGTAATTTGAAGCAAGCTATGAAAAATCGCAGGCATTGTACCATCATACACAAGCGGTATTGGATTAACTCTTTAATTAATTAGAAAAGAACAAAATATTTTATTATGGTGACGCTAATTATTGCGGCCTACGTAATAACAGACATATTAACAAAATACGTACACGTGTCACATGATTAGTTCTTGGTGATACAATTGAAAAAAGTATATCGTAAAAATAATGGCTCCCCTTGGTTTCACCAGAAACGCAAGTGACAAAGGTACTTTTTCTTTTCATCACTTACCAATTTTCAGAAATAGGACTTCTGCAGAGGAACAAAACCGATCCCGAAAATTCCAAATTGATAAATTTTAGTGCTCACTGATCTGATTACTTTGAGGATCACGTTTAATTTAACCTGCATAATTTAATTACATAACATTTAACGTGTATAATGTCAATTGCATGCTAGAGGGAAATTACAGAGTTAAAACCTTATTTGTAGGATGACATTTTAGGAAATATTGATTTAATTCTTCAATAAAGCTTATAAACTCAGATTTTGGTTTCACTAGACCGCGAATGAGAATGGTAAAATTAATTAATTATGCGCTAGTGATTTTTGTCAATATCCATCTCCGTGGGTTTCGTACAGAAAGGCTACGCGTTTGATTGCAATATCGTAAATATTGCAGGATTACTGCCTATTTATGCTTTAATGATAACTCCGGATGTTCCTGATTGTTCTCTTACTTAAAAACAAGGAACGATATCACAAAATAATAGTGCTTCGGAGAGTCGAATTGCGATTCAAAATACATGTCTTCAAATGAACATATCCGTAAAAGCCTTATGAGTGAAAGGCAGATATAAAAATCAAACTTTTACGAGTTCCCGAGCCCATCGCGTACGGCTCCATTTCAACCCATTTCAATCTGGCTCTTCCAAAAGGCCGTCGACTATTGAATGAAAATAGCCAATTTTTAAGCTTTTAATTACGAAAGTTCATTACTATTCCTCTTTGCGTTAACATTATCTTTAAGCCTTCCTTGGGCATATATTTGCAATTCAAACATTAAAACCTGCAGTTAACCACGATAGAGTTAATTTAACCGAGCACTGTAGGGACTGTACGGGTTACCAATCCCGGCCATTCGGAAGAAAATCTGCGTCGGAACCCATACCCTATAACGCCGTCCATGAGTGGCTAAGGAAAATTAAAATACAGGGTTATCGTTACATTTCACCGAAGTATACCTCTATTTTCTCGTAATTTACATCCTCAATTACGCTTGAGAATGTTTTCCTTAAGGAATACAAAACGAAAACCGACATTAAAGCTAGCGGCACAATTTAGGTCGATAAGATTTCTGAGAAAACGAAAGGTGAGCGAAATCGCGTCGTCGTATCTGATAGCGAATGCTTGAATTTTGCGAAAATTCTTCGCTACGTTACAACAGGAACTGTTCCTAAAAAGATTATCCTACAGTTTATGAGAGCAATAAAACGATATGGATAACGTTAACGTCAAAATGGAATATTCCCAAGAGAGGTGCCTTCGAGCGCGTAAAATGGGGGTTATTCCTTTTAAAACACCGGTAATTGACAAGATAAATGTAAGAGCACTGCTGATATAGGGGGATTTTTCCCTTCATTTGAAAGTTATTAATTTAAATATATACCGCTTTACTAAGTTTATGCGTCTAGATTTCGACATAAAACATAGATGTTAATGCACTGATGCATGAAAAAGTATCTTAATATATGTAAATGAGAGAGCAAAGAATTAAATGTTATTTAAACTCATATGCCCTATTTGTTACATGCATATGATATTAATGTGTGATCCTCTATGTTCAAAAAAATTCGATTTGAGCTCTCATAAAAGGAAGAATCCCGTCATTATTGGGCGAATTTCTAGTTTGGCGAGACAACTGTTAAAGCTAACTTAAATAAAACTTAGGCCGAAAAGAATGAATATCTTCAAATACTCATTTTCCTACATAGGCATAGTGGAGTGGAACAAGTTATCTGGACCGCCCTTTAAGTCATTTCCTGTAAATCCAATATCTTTTAAGAAAACATGTGTTTCATTAATGTAGCCGCAAAGAACTTATACTTCGTCAAAATAGTTGCGATTAATTTCAAATACGAAATGAAAGGGGAAATGTGAGAGGAACGACACTGAAGTCGTGAAGCCCTATCAGGAACCTAGAAAAATGTTGCATTATCCACCATGTATATATTACGATATTAATGAAAATGATAAGGGTATATATTCGTATCTCGATAAAGGAAAATATTGATAAAATCCTTGGTGTGTAGAGTTTCGCTGTAAAGGTGTGAAACGTGGACATTGCGAAAGGAGGACAATCAAAAGATTAGAGACATTCGAGATGTGTGGAGCAGAATGGAATAGTAATATGGGTCGATAAAAAAAACAAACACAGAGGTGGTCGAGGAGGAGATGGTTTTAACTGAAGTAATTCGACAGATAAAATGGATGAGTCAAATATTAAGAAGGGAAGGGATTGCTAATGATTGAGGGTAGAAAACAGCGTGAAAAACAGAGGGGAAGACAAAGTCAAAAGGAATAACAAGTGTGAAAAATAGCGACGTGACTAGGACTCGAATTCAGGTCTCCCACTTTCCGGGCAGGTATTCTAGAATATTATTCTAGAATCGATAATAAATAAGGTATTCTATAGTCCCAGTCTTGTTGCTATTTTTCACACCTGTTATTCCTTGGGTTTCAGCCGCACGGCTCTCCTACGCTAAGTTATTCACCTCTCCTTAATCCTTGCAAAGACGAAAGTTGTCAGATGACATAAAGAGTGAGGTAAGTTACCAGGAAACGAAAGAAATGGCACTAAATAGGAAATAACAAGATGCATGAACCTACCGAAAGGTAGAACTCTTATGAATGCTTTTCATAATTATTATATGTTATACTGATCGATTAATTGCACTGTAAATGGTTTAATCGATTACTCTATAATATTTGTAATGTATAGAAATTTTTTAATGACTTTTTATTATGTTTCTCAAATTTATTTCATATTTAGTGTGAATTAACTCAAAACGCTACCACCTGAGTTGTGTCTATAGCGGAAAATTAGCAAGTAAATAGCTAAATAACCCTTTATCAACACACACACTCACACCTCCCTTTCAAAGACAAATATTCCCTTACAAGAATTCAAACACAAGACCTCTGCATTTCTTGACTAGCAAACTAACCTTTACCCCAACAAGGCAAGAATAAAGTATAATGTGAGGATTGATTGTGCGATAGGTAATTGCCTCTTTCACTGTTTTGTGTTTAAGGGTGTAATCGCCATCGGTTATGGCAAATTTTGCGTGGCATTCACCTTGATTTGAATACAAAGTTATAACACGACTTGCCGCAGAAAGACCTGTCCTTCTGGAAAGAAACCACCCGTTGGTAGAAAATCCTTACAACTTTTTTACAATAAAGCCTGATAAATGTTTGCCCCTTATATCATTGTAAAAGTTTATATGCCAATATAATTGTTCGATATGTATGTATGTATTCTTTAGTTTTATTGTATTGGAATTCTGAGCTGTAGTGCGACATTTATTGACTGTTATTTATTGTATACTTATTGTACTCGTATCTATAGTCTCCACGGGAGGTTTTTGGAGGGGTTTTCCTCCCGTCTTTGGGCAAATTGCAGGCAGATGTCATTATTATTTTGTCCCCCTTGACCATGGCCACCTGGTCCACCGACCAACTTGCAATGACTTATTAAATAAATAAATAATAAATCTTTCTAATTTTATAGAAAATTCAAATGTTGACACTCTGGAGATAGAAGCAAGAGAAATTCGATTGGAAGCGACAGCAGAGAAAAAAGGTGGACCATGGAGAAAGAGAGAGAGATATGGGTTGCTAAAGAAAGCAATCAAAGGTAGGATGCAAGAGTAAAGTAGGAAAAGATAAAGGCAAAAGATGTTGGATTAGATATAGGGTTGGATAAGCCGGTCAAGAAGTAAAGGAAATGGCGCTGAGTGGAAATTTTGGATTTTTAGAGCACATGAACCTACCGTAAGATACTATTTTTATAATGATGATAGATATTTCGGTAGGAAAAAAATGCTAATAAAATATGGACACACCATAAGAGTCTTTAAGTGTGACAAAAGAAACTGCACATAACCGGATTTGAGATATTTTTTTATAAGTACTGAAAATATTGGAAATCGTCCAGAATCGTACATTTTATCCTCTAATACCTCACAAGCCGCAGATGGGCAGTTACCTGTGGGCTGCAAAAATTCTACATCTGCTTACTAGTTTCGTTGCGATGAGAGGATTACTATAATTTTTATCTATAAAAAGGTAAGTGGTGGTATTTGAGATGCTACGATATGGCATTACCTTAAGTTGACCTTGTGTCCATTCTTACAGAGCCAAACCATTCGTAAGTCTTTTACCTTCCTGTGCATCGGAGTACACGTAGACGCACAAGAGCTTGAAAAAACCTCCACCGAATCCAGCAGAAGTAATCCAACGTTTCTTAGAGCGGTTCCTCTACAGATGCGAAAAAAGGTGTATTGAAATTGAAAGATATTTCCTTTCCATTGTATATAGATGCCATTCCGACTCCATTTGATATAAAACCCATTCAAAATCTGCTTTTGAAATGCACTTACGTGGAAACGAGAAAGAAAGAGGAATGAAGAGAGGGGTGGCCATTCAGGAGGGGCCTTTATACATGAACGATAATACGGGTGGCGTAGAGGCGAATAAGATTTCAGATATACGCAACTAAAAAAAATAATCCTCCTTATCATCGGCTTAATAACGGAAAAATGTGAAATTGAAACTCGTATTTCTAACGCTGTTTGAATGATTAAAAATCCGATCTGACTGTTTCAGTATAACACATCCCCTTTTGCTTTTCTGTGTTCAAATATCATTCAACATAAACATATACAAACGAGCCTAGGTAAATTAAGTAAAAGATTGTATTACATTAAACCATTAGTTCATTTATATTTACATTTTATAGTTTATTTAGGAGTCGATCAAATAGGAATATAGAGCTCGATTTCAAGTATTATCATGAAGCACCTAGCCTCCTAAAGCCTCCTAACCTAAAAGCCTCCCGCTTAGCCAAGGTTACGCCTCCTAGGTAACCTCCTAGTGGTTCCTAGTTCGATTACCCAAGGAGCCTAATTTTTCAGATAACGGTTGGCAGGAATAGCATTGACTGTCCAGTTCGTGTTAACATTATTATCAAAATCAAATTTATTCTCTCCCATAATCACTATCCTACCCATTTTGTAATAAGGATGACATGGCTAAGAAAGTATAAGCAGACAAAAGACATAAATAATTAGAATAATACGATTATAAATGAACATGAATTGAATAGAGATCTGTAAATAATAGGAGGTCACAAAATTATATAACCCTAACCCTAAAATTATATAACTATTGCAATAGAAATGTTTAAGAGCCTCTCAGATGATTTCTCCCATTGGATAAATTATGCATGAGAACATAAAAAACTTTTCGATAAATCTAGTCGCAATATGTCATATATATAAAAAGCAAATGTCTGTCCGTCCGTCCGTCTGTCCGTCCCCCTATTTATCTCAGAAACGGCTTGACTTGGAGATATGAAACAAACTGCATTGTATTTCTACGATAAACCCCCAAGAGTACTATTTACATCTCTGTAAAGGCCCGGGTTTGAACCCAGGAACACAAATACGTTTCCATAAGAGAGGTACGTAAATTACGTTTTCATGACTTGCAGAGGTCGTTTCTTTTACACAATTAAATTAGAAACAATGGTCCTACGAAATTGAGACCAGTGTCACAAGAAAGGAAAATGATCATAGAATCTTATTTTAGTCGTGAATCATTCATATACATTTGAAATTGCGAGAACTTTCGGAAATAAACAACCCATCCCTTTGACGACTAAGGCCATTGTTGAATGTTGATTTCATGAATTATCCCATATAATTGCATGGGGATAATCAGTTCTTATAATTTTTTCAATCTTTTTTTTTGTTTTTATACTTTTCCATGTGAAATTTACGTAAAGTAAGCTTTCATGACTTGAAAACAGTAGAATAAATATTATAAATAATTTATATGATAAGAAATATATTGAGTTATTATGAACTTACGGCAGAATTTTTTTGTGCTTCGGAGGACCAGACGATAATAGATATATTTTTAAACTAAATTAAGTCCCGTCATGCTTGAAGGGGGCGTTTACTAGTATATACGAGGGTATAATGGTAATAGTGAGTGTGTGTGGTGGTAAATTATATTCTCTTTTAATTAATTTTACGTTCTCAATAGCTATAAGGAAAACTATTAAAAATTAGTCAAATGGGTTGATTTACATGAAACAGGCGGGAATGTGCCAAACCCTAGAATTATGAGATGTTGGTTGCGAAACAAAACGTGAGAGCTGCGACAAAGAATCCGAAGATTGGTCTTTCGCAAATATATTCATTGGAAATTTTGCAAATTCGCCAATTGTTAGTTTTAATGAATTTTATAGTGATTACAAAGCTTTTATTAAAGCTTCAGTTAAATGAGGTTCCAAAGAGATGAGTCAATTTATATTGATTAAACCCGTTAAGCAAAATAACGATCGTCATGAATTTGAAAATTGCCAACTGCTTGAGATAATGCATGCAATAACCGATCGATTTCATTAATGAAACCAATCAAAAAGTTCACTTTCGTACATCTCAACAACCGATGAACCTTACTGTTATCAAATACGAAAAATCGCTAAACTCTACCGTAAAATCGGAGCCACGGAGCCGCCGGCGTAAAGTGACTAATAAAAATCAGATCTTTCATATTATTTTCAAGTAATTCGCTAACAATATCGACATAAATCAGTTTAACAAATTTTCCCCTCAACGATCATATGCACGCATTTGCGTATGAACGAGCTAACTTGAATAAAATGCCCATTTCTCTGATAAACACGACACTCTGGTACTACGTATGACTTCGCGGACCATGAAGATTAAATTTCATGGCTGGAAATGTGCGAAATGACGCGGAAACTTCGTCATTTATTCACACGTCGCTCCGTGACCACATTCATTTCCGACATTTTTTATTTGCGAGCGCTGTACGTTTCGGCGGCTCTGCGCATGCGCGAGAGCTCTAATGCTTTTTTTCGAAATTCCATTGTTTGCTGAGGCTTAAATGTACCTTTCGAGATTGACCGCGACGAAAAACATGTGTCGATGAAATGAATATCTCGAAGGAAAAATTTTTTCGCGTATCATTTCGAGTTTTCGGATTCGATCTCTCTCCATGTGCGGCCGTGCGCATTTCGCCATGTTGTTCTCTTCTTGAAAGCCAGTCGATTTGGGTTCCGGTTAACGGAAGGTGGCGTCACAGAGTGCCTATGGGAGGGGGTGGAAGGGTTAGAATGACTTATTCTATCAACCGCGATGTGACAGTTTGCTGTTTCCGCTGCCACTGACCGTGAGGCCGCATGTTTTATACAACTGTCCCATTACATCGTACCTAATTTATGAATTGCTAACGTATCGAACGGGTCTGAAGCAGGACACGGTCTTCGATATTGTAACACCGTCAACAACTTTGATTCGATATATTCAAACCTATCCAATCACGAGGTAAAATCATCTCCGAGCGAAATTAATTTTCTCTTGGTATTTCTTCCAACTGGAAAGCGATAGAAACGTTTACCTTTCAATAAAAGTTTGGTTTCGGATTTTTGGAAAAGCAATCGCTTATTGGCCAAAAATGAAGAGTATGAGTATAATTACTGACGTTTACTTCCTCTTGAGTCGGCTCTTAAATATGTTTTAAGCAAATAAACGTACAACTGCAATAAATTCTTGTATTCGAAGCATGCGTCAAAATGTTGGAGAAGATGAAAATAATCGTTTTAAATTTTATTTTCAATTTTGTATGCAGCACCAGAATTAAGCTCTAAAATTTAATTTCAAATACAACGCAAATCAAAGAGCAAAAATTGTTTTACCTACTCAACTACACAGAAATGGGTAGTTGAAACGTAAAACAACAAATCTCGTTAAGTTCTTACTTTTGCATAATTTTATTCATATACGATTAAGATTTTAATCTAGTGAAAGAGAGGATATTGTACGCGGCTGTTATCAAAACAGAGATTTAAAGTGCACCGCAAGCAGTAGAGAGCTGTTCCATAGCTCACGCGGTGACCAGATGATGGAAACTCACTTTGGAAAATCTCTATTTTAATATACGTCCGCAAGTAGTCGACATATTTGTTCTGTAATCAAAACATAATTTTTTACTTCCTTGCCTTAGACTGCAGTGATTATAAAAATATTTTGGTTTTTCTTTAATTCAAAAATAAAAAAATTAAAAATTCACCAATTATATTTCATTCTCTTTGGTATGGGATTCCTTTAAATTGTGGAACTTACAACTCACAATCAGTTCAAAAATTAGTCATACACTTCTAAAATTCACCCGCAAAATAGTTTTCTTGAGCTAATATATTCAATACTGACAACGAATAATGCCGTTAGAGCTAAATTTTACGTGCAAGTCTCTTTGGGACAGTTAACATAAAAGAAAGATAAAGAAACAAATATTCTAGGTAAAACGCTGCGATAAATAAAATATCTTTTGCTAGGATTCTCATGATAAAATTTTATGAACCAAAACGTTATTCCAAGGATAATTACGGCTTTTGAGTAAAGCTTCCCTCTCGTTTCGCTACGGAAGTGACTAGACTACTAAATTACGAAAGTGATAATGAGATAGTTGTAGAACCGCATATAAAAAAACAAACCTTCTAAAAAAGGGTATAAGCTTATACGACGCTATATTCACTAACAATACTCTGAGAATCTACAATTCGGACCTTATTTTCGTCTCAAAAGGGGCTGAAATCTCGAAGCTTTCAATATCTCCCTCACAATTCATCCTAAAGTACTTGCATCCTTCAAAAGACACTAGCTGGCGATATTTATGCGATTTCTTTCATACGCGCTAACTTTATCGTCGGCTTTTAAAGTGATGAGATTTATGACACCAGGTGAGCTCTTCGAGGAATGAGCGTGCTCCTTCTTCTCAGTTTTCTTAGAAGCTTTCTTCAAGATCAGTACCCTTGCATCCAGAATTTTTTTCTCAGGTTACTACCATTCTGAAGACTCTATACAGGAAATCCCCGAGTTACGAACGTCCGACGACCGAAATACTGGAACGTGATCCGTTCATAACTCAGAGAGCTCCTGTACAGGATATTAGATGGAGTAATCGTCTTCATTATCTCACTTCAGCAGCAATTCTTACTTCTCGGCAGATTCCTCCTCGCAGCTCTAAGTAATTTCCGCCGGTGCATTCCATTCGACGGTTCCTGTCTCCTTTTTTGGTTTTTGCATAGCATTTCGTGGAACTTCCACATTTGCAGCTCGTTGGTCGTTGAACCTCGGCGTACGCAGCTGCTTCGTGACGTCAGTCGTCTCTTCATCTTCCATTGATGGTGAATCAATATTGGCTTAGATGTACTTCGTTCGCGTTCCCTGCATATTAATAACCACTTGAAAATTATTCCCCTCAATGATTCTCCGATGAAAGGGGTTGTATTTGATTCCCGCTACTTAACCAAAACCCTCGTGTTACTACTAATCGACGTAACAATCAGAGTCAGTGGATTTTTAAAGGTAAACTCGCTATAAATAATACGTTAAATAAGCTCAAAAACATAAAATCGAGGAAAAACGAACTTATACCAACTATGATTGTGCGTTGTTTAAAACGAGATTTTCCTCCAACTAAATTGAAAAGGGCCTTTACGCCATTTTTATCCAAACTCTAATGTAAATGTGTTTACAGAAGCACGAGTGTTTTTTGTAAAACGTTGAACTTCTTTTGAAAGGAAATAAAAATTCTCAGACGGGAAGTAACTTCAGGAAGCTCGTATTGCCTATCATTATCCAAAAATCGTCAAAGCTGGCTCCTTATCCGTAATATACGAGTTCTGTTTCTTTATACATTATGACAATACGTGCTTTTTAATGTTGGCGGCAGGAAAATTGTCGTATGAATAAATAAGAGTGATTGCGCAATTCATTGCAATTATAATTGACAGGATATCAAAGCAAAATCTGCTTCTCAGTTGAGGGCTAACAGTTTTATAATTTTGATTTCCAAATGTTGAACAATTAAAGCTAAAAACTGACGCGAATATGATATTACAAATTTGCAATAAGCTAGAAACTGATACAATATTATATATACATAATTTACTCTGCAGATGAATAATTTTAGAGCTTGAATACACCAATGTAGAAAAAAATGGATCAGGATTTCAACATTATTTGGTAAAGACGATTTATAAATAGATGCAATATTTTTATGGAAAATTTTAGGTATTCCATTCCAAGAAAAATACATAATACCAGATTTATCATGTAGATATCTCTGAACACTGAGGGTTCAAAATGTAAGAAATCGTTAAATCTTAGCCTTAAATTCCTACAAAAACAAAATTTGGACACCTTTAATTTTTTAGTACATAACTATACTTTTCTAATATCTTTTAATATTAGCTAACAATTATTTAATTTCACATTGTTTTCAATGTATATGTTGTTATTTCACGATTTTGCATTGTGGTGTAGGTTTAGAAGCCCTTGTATAAGATCCCCACCAATGTTTATTATATTGTGATTCAAGGCTTTAGATCCCTATACATTCCAATGGAGAAACGGACACGAAAAACAATTGACAGGTCCAAGACTCGAACCCGGATTTTCCAATCGCCGGTCAGTCGCTCTAACCCAGTGGTGTGAAGACTTTTTACTTGGCGGGCCTGATAGCACATTACTTAGAGGCCATCGGGCGTTTATTACGTGAGTGCATTTCAAAAAATTGATATTTCCTCGGAAATGCTCGCATTTCTCGAATTCATTACGCTCAACATAGAACTATAAATCATTAGCTTGGATCGATCTAAGAGAAGGATACGAAAGTATCATGGATTACAGCATAATTTATAAAACTTCGAATCATTTAAAAATCACTTATACTTCACGCCGCTAACATCCTTGTGGGCCGGATGAAAGTAGGCCGCGGTCGCACTCGGGCAGCGGGCCGTAGTTTGCCAATCACTGCTCTAACCATTAAGCTATCTTGCCAGAGCATTCAGTCGCCATGCAAAGTCACTTTCAATTATTTCCTTTTCAACTAAAAGACAGCTATAAATGGACCCATATTAAATAATTTCGGAAAATCTCTAAAAAGGAAACCTTGAGAGGGGAAAAATTAGCGAAGATCCTGTCTTTTTTTACTTGAATGCAAATGTACATTACGAATATCTGGTGTTGACACACCCCCTGCCACACGCCATTTGGCGGCTCGCGGGGTAAGTTTCTAAATCTAAATCTAAATCTACATTCTTTTTTGGACCGCAAATTGATCCCTGGTGATTTGGTCCTTGCAAATAGATTCTAAGTGATTTGGTCACGCGGAATTTAGGTACCACTATTCCGAATCCTAGGTTAGAATCCTGGTCATAACTAATGAATAGTCTCTTTCTTGCATAATGTTTTTACGTCGTGCCAAATTATGAATTATAAAATTGCCGGGGCTAAATTGTCGGAGAAAAAATAGTCCTGGACCAATTAACCGGGAACCAAATTTTCCCGGACCGTCTTTTGAAAATGATTTCAACTTATGTATCCTTAGCACGCAAGAATAGTAATGTAGAGTAGATTAAGAGGCTGGGTAGTCAGAGATAGCCTGCACCTGTTTTCGCGGTTGAAATGACAGAGATTAGATTGTGACAAATAATCTTTCCTACTTGTCCAATTCTCTTCTCCACTAGAGTTTTCCTCGACCTTTCTCTTTTTGCTTCCTGCTCTGTTGCGACCACTCCACTCGTGACCATTCTGTTTCGAGGACGAAATGGGAAAGGGAAATGGGGATTTTTTGCGGAGATGCCCCGTGGGATCGGACACTTGTTTGGGTTAGGACGCAGGCGATAAGCGTGAATGAGATGAGACAAAAGGAACTTAACTTGTGCCCGTTTCCGAAGGTGGACGTGTTAAATCCCAAAACGGTAGGGCACACACAAGCACTCCTAAAACAATAGTTCAAAACGTATTAAAAAGGAGGATTGAAGCGTTTAGTAATCGGTTTAGGATGTACGATAAGACGAGAATAAGAAAAAGGTAATTGAAGTTGATTTTCATGGATTTTGTAAGATTTCCTAAAACGGGATATCCTCGACGCAGAAAATGTAGCCGCAGTAAAAAGAAGGAAATTAAGTTCCAGAGGAACAGAAAACTAATTTTAATATTTGTTAAATCAGTCAAATGTTTGCCTCTGCCATAGGCACGTAAGCAAATATGCGCATTGAAATAAGCGAGTGGCAATTTTAAATTCAAAGAGAGGTTGGTTCGTAAGTTATTAGCAATAAATTATAGCAAAAATACCGTCATAAATTGTAAGAACAGCTTGATGTTGTGTCATGTTCACTCACACAAATTCAATTCGTATGAATTGTCCGTTTTCGTTGCTAGAAGTGATTACTTTGTTCGGCGTAAATAAGTACGTTGCATAATTAAACAAAAATTCCGTTTCCTCAAAACTGCTAATTTAAGAACTATAAACTTTTAATGAGCATTTAGCTACGATATCGCGGTTTATAATTCTGAAATACTGAATACAAGGGTATTACTGCAACTCTTGCATGACAGAGTGACGGTGGTCATGATGAAAAACTCTGCCAAACCAAACTACCCGACCCTTAATTTTGAGATTATACTGAAGAAATTAATGATCTGAACATTCATTCTCGAGTTAAGTCAGGTTCGGTTCGTTCAAAGTATTGTGCTGTAGGAATATACAACGGTAAGTGCAAAGGAAAAGTCGTCGCAGGGTGACCTTAACTAGAAAGTACCAAACTAATTTGCATCAGTTAAAAACTTTCACTTACCTGTTACTTAATTGTCGTGAGCTGGAGTACTAACCCACGCAATTTTTTTAAAGCAAGGGTGTCAAGCGCAGCTTTAGTGAGGATTATTTTCGCCAAGTTAATTTTGCGCTGACTATATATAATTATGATGTAGTAGTTCTTCTTATTAACTTTTACAGATATTTGAATAAATAACAAATTTGTGTAAATAAAAACATGAAATCAATTTGTTTTGTTGCGCTATTAAGAAATTATACTTGAAAACAAGAAAAATATACACTTAACTGATAAATAATCCAAAGGAAATGGACGTACACTTAATTCTTGATATGATTTGTTGATTAATTGACAATATTCCATGTTGTTTATTAGAATGAACACTAAATTATAGAAATTAATGAGTTTTTATTAATTTATTGCCGGAAGCTTGCAAAAGATTGCCTATAACCAGCTTCTCGAGATTTGAGATGATAATGTTGAACATACTTCATCGCGGAAAGGTTTTCATCGGTTAGTCTTGATCCCTCGGCTATTTCGTTAAATTTCAAGCACAAAAATAGTTGTTTGCTTAAGTAAATACTACCGAAGTAGCAGAGAAAATTTAAGGCGTAAATTTTAATCTTAGGAAGGAAATTGGAACGCGCCTCTTAATAATAAATGGTGTAAAACGCCTTTAGGGCCGTTTCGCCGGCGCGTCGCGCCTACCCTCTGAGACCGAAACTGGAAACAAGGTCAAGGAAACGAATATTGTTTTCTAGCAAGTTATTCCTGAAGGGCAGGTTAATCTGTTTCCCTTCCCTTGTCTCCAGTTTTGGTATCAGCGGTTAGGCGTGAACCGCCAGCTAACCGGCTTTTGTTTTAAACTTCTAATCATTATCTTAATACATCATCTCTAATATATTATCAAGATAATTTGTTCTTAATTAAGAATGAATTAAAAGACTGAGTTTAAAAGATTGTTTTGATGTCAAAACTGTGATTTATATGTGTAATATTATGAAAACGACACGCGCTTTGAAATCATGGAAAAGAATTGGAGGGCCGTATTCGGTCCTCAGGCCGTATCTTTACACCCCTGCTCTACATCAATCTTAAAAAAAACAATCATCACAGTTTACCCATCACTACCACTCCAAAACATCTAAAATATTTTTGGTTTGTTATGCAGGTTTCGATATTATCATACAAATTTCAAACTCAGAACCCTGCCTTTAAAATCCCGAGAAACACGACTTTCAAGTTTTTGACTCGAGGTAAGACACCGAGATTTATTTCATGGGATGGAAAGGCAGAAACTCTTGCGCGAGTTTCTCATGCTATAAATCATAGCGACGTGAAGTACCTCTGCTATTAAAGGATCTAAATTTTGAACAGACCTGCTTATCCGCATTTTCTTTGTTCTTGGAAGCGCTGGCAGCTGTAATTAGCCTCTCACAGTAGCAGCCTTCGAGAAGGAGCACTCCGGATGGGCGGCCGCAGGAATCGTTATCGTAGTAGAAGAGGAGATTCTGTAAAGGAGAGAAATATAAAATTAAGCTCCGGTGGTTAGAAAAGGAAAATTTTGCAAATATTTTATCGTCGTGACTCCTTAAAACTGAATACATGAATATTATAATTAAACCTCACTTTTTATGCTTTATATAATTTATTTCATAATATTATATTTTACCTCCCTTAAGAATTAATTGAAGTCTAATTAACATTTTATCACCTATATCTCTCTTTAGATATATTATAATGGAGATTTATGGTCACACCAGTGAAAAGATAGGTTTCGACAAATTCCGAATTCTACTAAACCTTCAAACTCTTACTTTCACCTTATAACTCCTCACTTGTCCCTTAATATAACAGGGGGGGTCCCAGGAGGAAGTCAAAAGTAAATTTTTGGTGATCCTGCAGTAACTAGAACAATCACCTATATCTCTCTTGAGATATATTATAATGGAGATTTATGGTCACACTAGTGAGAAGATAGGTTTCGACAAATTCCGAATTCTACTAAACCTTCAAACTCTTACTTTCACCTTATAACTCCTCACTTGTCCCTTAATATAACAAGGGGGGTCCCAGGAGGAAGTCAAAAGTAAATTTTTGGTGATCCTGCAGTAACTATAACAATAACTTTTTCTTAGCTTTTATATGTGTCCCGCATCAGTTTAAGATAAAAAATCATGTCTTTTATAAAATTTTTTCATAGAAACGGAAATAAATAAAAACTCCCTTAGGGTCCCGGCAGGACCCTGAATGGTATACTATGTTACTAGTTCTGCATGTTCTACCCCGTCATAGCTTTTTCTTAAATATACGCTCTGATCGATCTCGTGCTTTTAAAAAAGATTGAGCTTCTAGACGAAATCTATAGCAAGATTATTAACATTAAACGCGTTTGTACGACTTTTTTCGAAGTTGGTAATATTATATATGTTATATTACGTTGATGTTTACTACTTTTTAAATAAATAAAATATGCCTGGATCTATATCTATCAGGAACTCAAAACACCTATTTTAAGTAACTTACAGCAACAAACAAAAGAATTTAAAAACATCGAGTCCTCTGAAGACCCCAGCCTGGTAAACAACGTTGACAAACTAGTCATGGTATGTTAATGGTTAAAACTTTCACACTGTAATGTTTATCTTGTGAATTCAACTTTGAAGGTCTTAATTGAAATTCGGTTGCATTAGGACAAGCGCAAACTTTATAATAGCAGAAAAGGCAAACTATAAGATCCTTTGAAGTAACTCGTATGTTATTTCATTACCTGTTCATTCCTTTCATCCAAAATAACTCGTGGCAATGAGTTAATTCGTTTTAAATAATATAATAATACTTTCTACATCCTTCTAGAATTTTCGATCTTGCTCGCCATGAGTAATTAAAAGTTAAATCACCAATATTTATTTGCGTTACTATTAATTAAATTACATTGCTACAACAGTACAGCTTAACACAGTAATAAAAGTAGCAGAAAAAAGAACACACTTTGTAACTTCCACATAAATTTATTAAAAACGACCCGGGTTTCGTTGCAGTGCAACATCATCGGGTGATGATGTTGCACTGCAACGAAACCCGGGTCGTTTTTAATAAATTTATGTGGAAGTTACAAAGTGTGTTCTTTTTTCTGCTACCATGAAGAACTTCCACAAATTAACGCCTGAAACTATTAATTTTATTAACAGTAACAAAAGTACAGCTTAAACGATCCCAAAGCCCTAAAGCAATTTTTTCTTAACTTTTTTGCTGGATACACCCTGAAACTGAGGTAAAAAATCACTATATTCAGAAAAATATTAAAATATTCAAAAATAGTTATTAAAGTCGCTTACATTCGCATATGTAAATAGAGTATCACTTACAAAATTTATAGCATGAATATTACGCTTGGTATCCACTTAAATAAGGTTATTTTAATTTGAATTAGGCCAAATACGTTATGCTAATAGTAGGTAGAGGAGGATCGATGCAATACAATATTCTCTATAGAGAATATTGAGAAAAAAATTTTAAATCTGATTTTGTAAGACTTCACATTCATTTGTTACAGAAATATTGAGTTCAGCCATCATACTCAAAAAAATAACAAGGAAACTGGATATCAAGATTAATTATATTCCCCAATAGGGATTTGAGCGTATGTATTCATTCCTTTCATTAAAATTCCTGCTAAATTGTCCCATTCTTTCAGAAACGTTATTACGAGAGAGGGAAATGGAGGTTTATTAATTTATTGGGGAAACAAAATGGAGGAAGGAACTCGAACCCCGATGAATGGTGAACGAAAAGTTTATATTCTTTACAAATTTTTTGCGAGGCTTACCAAACGGAAATTAGCCGAACGTTTTATTTCTTTTCACAGTGCAACCTCAGAGAGGCTGAAAATCGAAAAAAAAACCGTGGCTTGGAAACAGGTGTCACTCATTCTGCATGATTATTTTCTTTAAAAGGTGGTTCAGAAAATAGAAGTGAAAGACGGACGGCATATTACAGCAGAGATTTCGAATTTTACGAGTGTAAATTTCGCGTTTTACCAGAAACTTGATTATATTTTATTCTCCAATAAATGTTTTCCATTCCGCTTCTCGTTTTGAAACGTAAAATTCATTCGAGAAACGTGGACATAATTGTCTTTGTCCTTTGTCTTTACGGAAGAAAAAGAGATTAAAGCAAGATTAAACGATATCAATCGAGGGTGGTATTATGCTGATAACTGATACATAAAATTTAACTACGCACCATTAGGTACGAGAATCAGCAGATAATAAAGCGATTATTTTTCACTTCCATCAAAATAATAATTGGCGGGTTAAAAACTCATACTTCAACGAAAAACGTCCCTGAGCTACCTGGAATTCGTATTTTTTAAATAAAGCATTACCAGATTACTTCATGGAACAATTAAGAAAAAAATTATAATTCCGATTTAAAAATCCAATTAAGAATAATTTTTNTCACCTCATTGTAGTTCTCATGTATGTTTGAAGTCAATTTCCTCCTAGTGATGTAATTTTCAAGTGTAGATAGCTGTGTAGGTAATAATTAGAGCCGTCATTCCCTTGCTGCATCGATTATCGTGTATGGACCACCAGCTGTCTCATGTTGATGAAAAGATGAAGGACCTGTTTAGAAATATTATGATAAATTTTGACTGAAACATAGTTCGTGTTTTACGTGTTATTCTCATTCTTTACAATAAAGATTCTGATAACATTTATGTACAGTTTGCTAGTAATGAATATAAAAGTGGAACAATTATTGTTTTATGTTACACAGTATATCTGTATTATACAAACACCAATAAATAATAAATACAATGAAACCGTGTGAATTATTCCAAAAGATTATTAAGTTATGGTTGTTTCTCTAATCCTTTTTCCTACAGTTTATTCGTTTGTTTATTTATTTTATTGTTTTCTTTACTTGTTTTATATTATTCGTTTATTTATTTGTCATTATTTATTTATTCGGAACCCTCACAAACATCCAAATATTGAACAATTACAGGAGAGGCGAAAACAGTACTCTGTTTATCTTACTCAATAAACAGTAACAATAAACGAGTACGCAGGACCATTCCTGAACCAAAAAAATCAGATTTTCTGGGAATATGGAACCCGCGATCTTGAGGTTGGAGCCATAACTATTCCACCACCACGTTCAGTAAATTAGAATCTTTAATTTGAAGATCGATAAATTAGTTTAAGAGTTAGCGAAATTTTCTCATTTTTTGAGCTATTGTGAAATCTGTAATTCTATGGAACCTCTTTCAACCAAACATAACAAATAAAAACTAATTAAAACGTGTGTTTCATATAATCGAAAAATCAATAAATTGCAAAAATAAATATAAATAATTAAAAAGTCACCGCACTAATGGGGAGAAAACTCGTGAATTTCACCTTACGGTACTTTTGCTGCCAAATGTAATTTTGCCCAAGAAAAATACAGCACTGCAAACTTTCTGAAAACCCTCCCTGGAATTTTATTCCCTCAGTAGTAAAAATAACAATTATTATTTTTTCCAAACACCCACGATTCCCACCATTACATCGCAGAACAAAAAATTCCTTAATTCCAACCTTCAGAGGTTTATTTTGACGAAAGACGCAAGTTCCTCGAACGGAAACTGCGATATTGTGGTTCGGTTCAATTTGCTCCCCTTTGACTTCTAAGATTAGAATCGACGGATTAATTACCGCAAAGAATCGATTCAGATGGAATTTGCTCATCTCCCCGAGTTAGTCCTTTCCTCACACAATCCCGCGAACGAGCAATATTTCTTGAAAAGTTCAATTCCCCGAGTTCTTGGAAGTTCGCTTCCCTGAAATCTCATTATGGCTGTTGCCGCGATTCTACCTTTGACTTTACAGATGTCGATTACACTTTATACCGACTGTGTATCAAATAAAAAGATTTTAGCCGCCCAAGTTTGATGCTGAAGAATTTCCCGGGGAGGAATACGTCTTGGAAAGTTTGGGTTAATAAGTTTGAAAATATTTCCTTGAAATTACAGCTGTGGTTGGAAATCCAGAATAGCGATGTGGCAATTCGATGCGTAAAATTTCTCTCCGAATAACAATAGACAAGCGATACGAAAACTGCGGCCTATGGGAAAAATACAACCTGCAGTATCCTGTAATCTGGACCGTAAGAATATTGCAGTGACGGTAATCATAAGTGATCATAAGCTGATGAGAGATTTGATAAAAGTTACTATTACTCAAGATTTTCTATTCTAAAATTTTCTATTTTCGCCTAACAGATAGGGCATAATGGAAATTAGAAATAGAAGATTTCAAAAACGTATTACTATCTCGCAATACTACGTGTATGTATATATATATATACAACCTGCAGTATCCTGTAATCTGGACCGTAAGAATATTGCAGTGACGGTAATCATAAGTGATCATAAGCTGATGAGAGATTTGATAAAAGTTACTATTACTCAACATTTTCTATTCTAAAATTTTCTATTTTCGCCTAACAGATAGGGCATAATGGAAATTAGAAATAGAAGATTTCAAAAACGTATTACTATCTCGCAATACTACGTGTATGTATATATATATATACAACCTGCAGTATCCTGTAATCTGGACCGTAAGAATATTGCAGTGACGGTAATCATAAGTGATCATAAGCTGATGAGAGATTTGATAAAAGTTACTATTACTCAACATTTTCTATTCTAAAATTTTCTATTTTCGCCTAACAGATAGGGCATAATGGAAATTAGAAATAGAAGATTTCAAAAACGTATTACTATCTCGCAATACTACGTGTATGTATATATATATATACAACCTGCAGTATCCTGTAATCTGGACCGTAAGAATATTGCAGTGACGGTAATCATAAGTGATCATAAGCTGATGAGAGATTTGATAAAAGTTACTATTACTCAACATTTTCTATTCTAAAATTTTCTATTTTCGCCTAACAGATAGGGCATAATGGAAATTAGAAATAGAAGATTTCAAAAACGTATTACTATCTCGCAATACTACGTGTANTATTTAATAAATATTGGCCCTTCACGTTTCAAGAGTATCTGGCCAAACTAGGTCACATTAAAAAATTATTATTATTGTAAGAGATAATGGGTTAATTTCCTCAAATATCTAAGAACAAATTGCGTTTACCCCGCAGGGTTATTACGCACTGTTTATATGACCTACAAGTATATCTATCCATGCAACTCAATGTGCTGAAAATGACATAGTATATATGGAATATACAGGTATTGAAAGATACCTTCTGTTTGAGTTACATCGAATGGTACACAGTCTTCAGGTATGCGTTAAAAGGAGTATATCCCTCACCAATCTCTACTTCAAGGAATTAAGCATGGAAAAGGAAGAGGTGAGGGTGAGATTCACTGCCACAAAAGATTCGAAGTGGGTCTTTGGTGGATGAATAGGAAGTCAAAATAAGCCGATGGTCAATATACAAGGGGACTTAGGAAGAAAGGTCAGATTTCGGTATCGAGAGCGTTCTTTTGTTCTTGGTCCTACCGCAAGTCGCGCATCGGGGATGTATAGAGAGGAAAACACGTGTCGCCCTTAGATAAGGTCACCGGGCTAGATATGTGTACCAGCGAGCGTTTAGTTGTTGCCTCCTAACAACTTCATTGGTTTATCAGAAACATATTTTTCTTCGGTTGAAACAAGATTAAATTTCGTTTAAATAAAGTCAAAACTTTTAATAGCTTGGCTTCCGTTATAACACAAATAAAAAGTCATTCCTAATCTCGCTAAATTGTAGACTAATCGATTCAGCTTCAAAAACACTCGCGGGTGTAGAAATAAAATGATTTAAGTTTAATACAAATTTCCCTCCTAAAATATCTTCCTTCTAATCAATAATATACTCTGAGATCATCAATAAAAACGTAAATCTGTTATGACGATTATTTAATAATATATTCGTTTAAAGTTTTTCCTTGAATCTGAATCCATAAAGGTCTATTATCAATAAATTCCCTTGCCTCACCAGTTAAGTATCCTTAGAATATTGACGAAATATTGAATACGTATTTCACTAGAGAATATACGTAATTAATGAATTTAAAGTTCAAATTTGTAGAACATCAAGTACTCATTTAAGATATCGCTATGAATCTATATTAAATTAAAATTAGAGGTGAAAAAAATGGCAATTTCATTACGCGACAACTTCGAACATAATGGAGATCCGTGAACTTTCCTTTCTCTGTTTTTCCATTTGTAAGGATTTCTAAATTTAATTATAGTATAGCATATAAATTAATGAATATGAGTATATATCGTATATAGTGGTTTATATAATATGACAGTCACTAATGAATTGTTTCAAAATTTTAAGACTCTGTTTCCCTGTTTATTATTTTCAATACCTACCAAATGATTACAAGGTCACAAGCTATAATTGAAATCATTTCATAAATAATTATGAACTTCAGAATGCTTCATTTGAATTTCGTTCTGAATAATTTGGAAGGAAGTACTGTCCTAGTATGTCATCTGCGATAGAGGAGGAAAGATCGATGAATTTCGAGGTAAGAGACTCTTGATGGAGTGAATCCCTTTAACCAATCCACTTCAATTACTTCTGACGCCTTCCTCTTTGCGTGCTTATCATCCTTGACGAGTTACCACGGCCGAGATTCGAAGATCTTTAAGTTGACGGCGGAAGGATAGGAATTAGAGTAGACGAATAGCAAATGAAACAGGAAGTAAACAGGCAGGGGAGAGTCGTATTTGAGATATACTCTACGGTGGTTAGGGATTTGGGTCTAAGGTGGCGCTCTACGCCATGCACACTACACAAGCTTCGTTTCCTAGCGTGGGTTTCTTTCTCCCGAGTTCGGCAGGAGTAAATGAGTTTAAAAAATTCCTTGGGATTTCTCGGTCTTAATGGTTTCCCCAGGACTTTAGATAAATATGAACAGCTGCATCTTCTTTAAGAGCAACCAAATGTGTTAAAGCGAAGCTTCGTCATTTTAAAAGCAGTCCAAGCGTTAAGACGCGTTGATGAAAAATTGAATTAATTGCTGTTATATCGATTTATCTTTGAAAAGATTCAAATGAGTAAAATAGGTCTGTGGTAGATTTTTCGGAATTTTTGAAATATCTGTCCCTGATATGAAGATTGTTTTTTTACTTTCCAGAATGATAAAAATAAGGAACTTAAACTTCTCCAATCGGAGAATCCCTAATCGATAATTTAAAGGTGTGTAAAACATACCTTGGACAGTTTAGACCGAAAATATATTTTGTATGCGAGGGTTGGCTTCCTTCTATAAAAATGCGTCCTACTTTATATTTTTTGAGAGTTTTTCAATCCCGTTACTTTCATTAATGAAAAGATAGAAAAGAAAAAAGCTTTTTCTTCATTTTCACAGTTTGCAGTGTTTTAGTAGAGTGAGAACTTTAGTACACTTAACGGACAATGACGATGAAGAGCAGGCATCTGTATTATTTCTTCGTATATATAATTTATAAGTTCGTTAAGTCCTTATCAATTTAATATCTTTTTTAGTAGAAGATCAATTTACTTTTGTTCATCCGTATAAATTTATATCTGCATATGTGAAACTTGTCTAGAGCGGAACCTATATATTATTATTATCATTGTACATAACCTTACAATTAGAACAAAGTCCTGGTGGCAAGGGTATATAGCGGAAATGTATCCATTACGGAAAACATTCTCGGTTCCGGTCTGCGGGATATGATTCCCTATCCGGTACTTCGTACCTGTATATTACGGAAACCAGTCCAAAAAGGAAAAATTCTCTGACTCCAGGCGATCCCACTAAAGACATGTTTCAAGTTTTGTATATAATACCTTTGAAATTGAATTTAACATTTAATATTTTTTTCTCGTTTATTTTCAAGTATTCCTGCATTACTTACGTCTTCAAAGGCGACATAGATAAGCTTCGCCACATTGTTTAACAAATACGCCTAAATGCATCCTAATACATATGCTACTCCTAGAATGCTCATAAGTAATTGTGGGTTGCCTAGTTTGCAGGCTTTCCTACCTTTGATGAGTGCAACAGAGAACGGAGAAAGTTAAACTCGTACTAAACAGAGACTATCTAACAC